>JBAMNC010001128.1:0-160268 GCA_037902135.1 Cetoscarus ocellatus
CCCAAACAAAAAAAATTGCATTTACGATGATAAAACAAAAAATGGTTCATTTTAATATGTGCATACTGAATTTATCTAGCTCAATCTAATAGTCAACTTGTTAAACACTTGCAGAGGGTGCGATGAGGTTGTTAACCTAAAAAAAGTATGCAGCAGCTTGATAGTCCTAGTCCAACCCGTGACCATGAAATATGGTAACTTCAAGCTGAGTGCATCCTTGGCTGAGTTTGTGTGGGTTTATTTTTTTCTTATGTGAGTTCACATGACATCATCATGTCCTAATCCAGAAGAAATGCAGACAGATGCTTCCTGTTTTTTAACACTTGCTGTTACAACAACACTTAGACATGCAGACCGCTGAGGGTCACCTGATAACACGGTCACTAATGACCTGGTTATGGCTCATGATGGGTGATGTTGAGCGTTGAGTGTAATTATGTTAGTTCTGATCTCTTAATTGTCTCCATGTCTGTAGTTGACATCCCATAAATCAGATGATATATATGATGATAGTCTAAGGACTGAAACATAGATTAAAGGGAAATATTATGCAAAAAAACGCTTTTTTAAGGCTTTTGAACACATTTTTGGGTCTTTGGCCTTCCTCCCAGCCCACAAAATGTGATAGTAGACAACAAAACCTGTATTTAGAAGGCTGCATGAATGTAAACTCATGGCATTTAGAGAGCTGTTGAGTCTGTGGATATACTGATATGCAACAGTATATTTTTGATTTGCATACCTAACCTGATTGGTCTACCTGAGTATCCCCCCTCCCCCTTGCTGGAGAGACTGCTGCAGCTACAGTCGGCTAAAACCTGTATGTGTGTGTCAGTCACTTCACGTCTGACTGCTTCTTCAACTTCAGTCAGTTCAACACAGGACTGGGAACTAGATTTTTCCTGAATCCAGGCTCAGTACCAACAATCCATCGCCAAACCTGATGATGGAAATGTGAGTATTTTAATGCTGTGTAGTATTTATTTTGCTCATTGCTACGAGCTAATGCTAACAGCAGGATGACTTGAACTAGAGGTTATTGCATAACATGTTCGTCGGTGTTCACGTTACTTGTTTAAAGTCTGAAGGATGAACTTCAATGTATGAGCATTCTTACATTAGTCAAGAGAAGTTTAACAGTTGGCTGAATACAATCAGTCCCACTGCGGTGACTAGGCCGAGGTTAGCAAGTTGTGCTTTAAGCTGTGATGTTTGGGGAAATGAGATCGCTGTTATCTGTTAAATGGCATGAATTTGTGGTTTGTGTTTGTACAGGAAGAGAAACTTAACAGCTGGCTGAATATAATAAGTCCTTTAACCCCCCAGGTCCCTGTGTTTAGATGATTATAGTTATTATTATTTCTTATTACCTTTTTATTTATTTTTAATCCCCTTGCTCTGTTTTATTTCCATATTTCAGTTCAGATTTATTATCTGGAATTTTATTCTCTGTTAACTGCTTTTCTTTTTACCATCCTACTTTAGCTGATTTTATTACACATATGTTTTTAGGTTATTTCATTTTACCATATTATATATTTAAATTTTATTATGTTTGTTCATTTATTTATTTACCTTCCTTTCCCTATAGTATTTTTATCTAATCTCTTATGATTTTTAATTATTATTTAAGTATTAGCTCCTGTGTTTCCTCATTTTTAAGTAAAGATAGCGTTTCCTCAGTCTTCCTTAGTCTTTTAATTCTGTTCTGTTTAGAATTTTCTTTTATGTCGCTGTGCGTTTGATTAATTTAGTGTAGGTGTTGTATGTGAATTGCGAGAGTGGGTGGGGTCTTTTATTTTCTTTGTATGCAGTTTTCTACTTTTTATGTCATTTATTGTTATTTCATTTTATTCCTTGTGTGAAGCACTTTGTACTACCATTTTTTTGTATGAAAAGTGCTATACAAATAAAGTTTGATAGATTGATTGATTGATTGATTGATTGATTGATTGTGCTAACGTTGGGGTAAAAGAGCTTCGCTGTTGTAACTGTGTGTGTAGTAACCAGCATTAATCAAGGGTTTGTATGTGGGGCTCTGCTCCAGATGGACTGGTGAAATATTTCCGTGGCGGATATATGGAACTTACCGCCTGGCGTGTCATGTTACCGCATACCTACCCTCTTTAAACATTTTATAACCTCTTCTGCTTCAGACTTAGCAATGCTAATGTTTAAAAAAGACATCTTAATAATTTTGCTTTGTCATCGTGGACACAGCTCTCTCTGGGGAGGCGCAGCGTGTGCAGGTGTCCATTAGTGGTGTCACGCTAGGAGGGGATGAACATGAACACTCCTCAGACTCAGCCTGCTAAAGGCTGGTCTAGTGGTACAGACAAATATAAGAGAACATTTATTAAAAAAATAAATTTGATTATTAATATCACTGTACAGTGACACTACATTATCCATGTCCTTCTGCTGCACTGTGGCCACTTGCTTGGCAAGCCCTGCTCTGCAGTACAAGCTGTGTGTAAACGGTCTCATGACAAAATTCCAAGCAAAAAGAAGCATGTTTGCTGATAGTTTTTATTGTTTAATTCAAGAACTGATACAAACACACCAACTACAACATCTTGAACCATGCCTTGTCACCTCCAAACCATAGATATAATAAGTGTTGTTTGTAGGTCTCAGTAATGCTCCATCAGGTGCAATGAGTGCATGTTAAGATGTACAAATAAAACACATCGATACCAAATAAATACATACGTGAAAATAAATATAAAAGTAAAGACAGAAAAACACATAAATGAATACATTCGTTATCCTTTTTATAATACTTCTATAATACTACTTAATGAATTTGAATTCACTCAAATAAGCTGAATGGGTTCACTCGCACGGCTTCATTTATTTGACAAAGCTTCCAGAAAGGTTACATTTTTCTCCAATTTCTCTGGTAAATTTCTAGTCTTCCAAACTGCTGGCAGGACACCTTTTCTAAAGCTGCTACAGGAGGGGACCCCACTCATTATTCCAACTATTAAAAGGCTTTTTTAGTTGCTACAGACTTGTTCACATTCCTTCAATAATTATGAGATTTATTCAAGATGTTGTGAAACCACAACAAGGAAAGTGCCTGAATCTAAATTTTCTGTTGGGTATGAAATTCGAGAACCATAGTTTTGGTGAAACCATTTTTAATAGTTAACATCAGTGATATTTGGTGTTAATTGTCCAGCTTGTGTTTTACAAGGAGGGGAAACTCCAACAGGGAGCTTCTGCTGTGCACTCACAATGGAAAAACGAATCAGAGCATAAACAACTGTGTTTCCTCAATATGCAGACACACAACAGGCACAAAATGCACAAACACATTTCTTGTAGAAGCAAAGCTATAAATAAAGTCAGCTCATAGAGCCAAGGAGCAGTGGCACATGATTGGAGGGAGCATGCACATGAGAAAGGTTACAACCAGCCAGTGGCCTATTTGTCTTGTTTAGATACAAACTACTTGATTCCCCAAATGAGTGGTGAGGAATCCTGTGACATCAGTACTTAATCACAGCCCGTTCACCATTATAAATCAGTTGAACTACTGACACCTGAACTTTATTCTGTGCATACTGTAAAGGCCACAGGCGCAGGCTCTCGCTATTAGCGGCAGGCTGATCCATTGTGTGTGCATTCAGGTCAGAAAGCAGGGCACCGGATACACGCAGCATGAATCGCTTCAGCTTTTTGAGTGCAGGGACAAAAAAAAGTGACAACAGAGGAAACTCTACAAAGGGTGGGTGATATCAGTGCTGGGACTTTCAAGTATACATTCAAATGAAAATTAGAATTTTCCAACCAAATTTTTGGGTTTAATTAAATAGTTTATTTTTTAAAAATCTGTATTTTGCACAATACTACATATCTTAAGCTGGGTACACACATAAGGATTTTCTAAATCTGAAGAGATATTTTATCTGTTAAAGACCATGTGTGGTGTGCTCAGATAAGCTCAAGACAGCACACCACACACATAACGATCCTGTCCCACCACTGATCTAGAATCTAGTCCTCAAAGACAGAAGTCTGATCAAACCTGATGAACGAAGAAGAAGAAACATAGCAACAACTGGAAAACAAAACATGCAACATGGAAGAGGACATACGAGAAGAGGGAATAACGGTGGTCTGGGGACTATTTTTGATGGGAAAATCCAGAACTAAACAAAGAAAAGACTGTGGAAAAACTCGACTTAATCAGTCTACTAGTACTACTAGTGAGATATTTTGAGTTTATTAGTAGTACCAGCAAAAAAACATTTGTTTAATGAGTAAAGGTTTTTTGCACACTATTGTGTGAGTAGACCTTACTAGTAAGCAAAATCACCTACTAGAAGCCAATATTGTATGACTAGTACTGCTAATAAAGCTTCAAGTTTTCTTCTAGTTACATTTTTTAAATCTAGTATTACTAGCAACACAAAATTGTCTACTAGTAGATGATTAAAGATGAGTAAATTCTACTAGTATTGCACTAGTTGACTAAAATTGAGTACTGGTAGAGCCGAACTTTGGTTGATATCGCTGATATCAATTTTATGCCCAAACAGCTTTCCATACACTCGTACACTCATAACACCGTTAGTGACAAACTCTCTGATTTATCAGTGGTCTGAATGTGTTTATATCCCAGCCTTGTATCTGCTTGGACCCAAATCTCAACAGAGGTGATACTAAAGAAGAAAAAGTGAAGAGTAAAAGGTAAATTCTCTAAGGATCACAATAGAGGTTCATCACAACAGTTACACTATGCCTATGTGAAAGGCTTTCATAGAGGCTGTTAGGAGAAGGTTTCAGAGATCAGAAACAGGAGATGTCTTCACTGGGTTTAGATCAATCATCCTTAAAGTCACATATTAGATTAAAATATTGAGTGTTAAACTTGCTGGATCATGTACAGATTAAATGTGTGTATGCCTTGTGTCGTTGTCTCATGTACATGAAGAGTGTCACACCACCCTCTTGTTTCATCAGTAACATGCCCAGAGAGAGAAAGAGTGTGTGAGTGTGTGTGTGTGCTCCACAGCAGCTTGTTGGGCTGAGTTGTAAAGCCTTGTACCCGCTCGTCCTGCCTTTATGTGGCCAGGACAATAGGCAGACCTCCCAGCAATGCAGCTGGGCCTGGCCCTCCATGCAACAGCTCTCTGCCACACACTGTAAAAGTGCTTGTGTCAAATTTACTCATTAGCTAACTGTATGTGTGTATCAGACAACAAGCTACCCAGATGTGATGATACTAATGTAATGCTGAGCGACAGCCTCCTCTCTTTGTCGTGTTCACTTGAACAAATACTTAAAATTAAATTCAAAAGAATAATCACCTTGATTTTCTGTGCCGTTCCATTCTGTGCCTGCTGATGGCATTATTATGTTCAGTCATGTGTGACGTGAAAATGGATGGAAGTTCTGATGCTTGGCTATATGAAACAATCTTAGTGTATTTTATTTCCAAATTAGCTGAGTACCCCTGTGAGTATTTCCACAACTAGCTCTACACTGATGTCACATTACTGTTCACAAATCGAACATTTAAATGTCTTGATATAAAATGACCATTGGTGCTGGTTTGGCGGAGTGGTAATCAACCAGGCATGTCCCATATAAATGCTTCTGTCGGCCCGGGTTCAAATCCAGCCTGCGCCCAGTTTGCAGAGCATCCTCCCCTACTCTCTCTCGCCCCTTTCATAAGACTATCCACTGTCTCTCTCTTGTCAATGAAGGCACAAAAATGCAGAAAAAATAACCTCCAATAAAAAAAGACCATTCATCTGTATTGAAGTCTTTGAATTCATGCAGTGTTTTTGCCTATTTCAACATGTTTCATCCAAAACTAAGTGATAAACAGTGTTTTCCACGGTTGAAATGTTTGATAATTTTTTACAGTGCTGTCACCGGGCTCCTGTACTTGGGAAAAGTTTTCTGTGATTCAACTGTCACTCATGGGCGGCCAAAAGCCCGGTGAAAGGCTCTGTGCCGGCTGAGTGGCGAGCATTTCTGAGGCCCAGGCGGGTGGGGAAGAAAGGCCTTTGTTTGGGGCTTCCCACTTCACCGGCCTGCTTTTGGGCTCTCTGGAAATGGGGCCACAGTAAACAAACAATACGTCCCAATGAATGGATAATGATGCACATGTTTACTGAGAGAGATTTCTGCAACACATTCTCTGTTCACTCAGCAAATAAAGGAGGCGCACTGATAAAGAGGGGTCTCAATTCCTGCTGCTGATCTTTAATTTGTGCAGTTCCAGTGCAGAAAAAATGAGTTGTTAGTGTCAGTTATCTCTTTTGTCAGATGAGCTGGAGATTAAATACCATTTGGTTCTTTCAACCAGAACAATTATCTCTCCTATATTGAACCCAGTGCCACACTACAATCTCTGACCTAGTAACCAATACAAATTAATAGTAAATTCCAAAGACTATTTTCTCAAATGGCATCTTCAACTTATTCCTCTTTCTCAATTGCTAAATGGCCTGTCAACACTTTGCCTCCTTTCACGTGAAGTTTTCCTCCTAATCCTGTACGTGAGAGATGTCAATCTTCCCCTGGGTCATGATTCAGTCTGATTTCAATTCGAGGGGTCATGATTCACTCCAAAACTGATTTTCTAGTCAGGCAGATTCACAATTGACAATATAGTCCCCTTTTATCATATAGAGGTATTTATTTCAGGATCTGCTTCAGTCTGCTGTGCATTATGAGGCTGAATAATGTAAAAGCATGTGTTCAAGGTACACAGCTCATGTATTTGTAATGTTTGTATCAGCAAATTACAATGATATAGATATACCACAGACAAGCTAAAAAAAGGTAATGACATTAATGCTGAAACTGAAAGCTGTCTTTAAAGGAGTCGTTCTTTTTTAAGTGGGGTTTACCCAAGGCACTGGTAAATATGAATGCCAATGATGGTACTTGCAAGTGGTCCCTGGGGGGAAATATCCAGGGTGGGAGGTAGCTGGTACATAGCAGTAAATGGCACCACCCAAAGCCTTGTAATTAACCCACTTATAGTTTGAACTACTCAAAAAACTACACTGGCTCAACAGTACGCTACAGTAAGAATCCTTACAGCGTTCAACTTTTCCTTGACAAAACCGCTGTGTTTGGACCTTTAGTATGTTGGGACGCAGGGGTTATGTATCCCTCCGCCATCAGCTGAGCGATTTTGACTCAAGTGACAACAAGATGCCATCAATCGTGGATACGAACACAGAGGAAGAACTTTAGCAGATGGAGTCACAGGTAAAAGGATGGATGGATGGAGGACGGAGGAGCAGGACAGATCACAGGTTAAGGCCCATTTATGCTCAACGTTAAATATGGATCCAGATACAGACCGAGCCTTCTGTCCGTGCTCTGCGTTCATTTCGCCTGTATTTCTGCACGTTTCCATAAAGATTACAGATATGGGCCAAACATAGCAGTACCACTGGAAACCGTGAGGGCAGTGTTGCTGTTGCTACCCAATACGCAGCTCTAGTGAGACATGAAGAAGAAATAATAATGGCAGAACTTTTCGAAGAGAAACTCTGCGAGTTAGTTAGAAATTACAAACACCTGAATGATGTTACTTCGCCTGAACACCGGGACAAACAAAAGCAAAAAAAAAAAAAAAAGCTGGGAGGAGACTGGAGAGCAATTAAATAGAGAGCAATCAGTTGGTCATAGCAAAGGAGAAGTGGAGGTCTGTGCGAGACAGATTTGTTTGAGCCCCCCTGGTGGATAATTGGTTAACAGCAATGCCAACGGATGTCCTGATCAGGGACGTACAAAGACATTAGAAGGGGCAAGTGCACAAAGTAAAAAAAGGGGCACATGGAGCACAAATTTAAAACGCCATACAGAAAGTACATACCTTACAATGTAACCGGTTGAATTGTAGCAACCCATATTCATAAAGAATGTAACAGAATCACAATGTACCATATCATTGTCCAACACCTCATGTATTTGTTAGAAGCCAGTGCAAAGCAAAAGTAGTGTATGTTTCACCTGATGGCCCGGGGTACACTGAGCAGCTTCTGTTGAAGTGTTGGTGAGGAGGGTGCTGGTGCTGATATTGATGAAGGTGGGCTGTATTCATCTGAGTGTATGAACTAAAAAGAGCATGGGAGAAATAGTAGCTGATTAAACAATTATGACAAGATGCAAAGATAAACGACATTAAAAATGGCTTCCTGTGACTGACCTGCCATACTGTTGATAGGGACCTTGCTTTATCAAATTGGAGGACAAAAATGAATCCCCCTTTTAGACAGAGATGGATGTATATGCAGTTTACTATTTTTTCTTTTTCTTTTTTATTTCAACAACATACATGCCCACCTTACAGTGGTGTAGTCTGGTTTATTCTAGTGGGTATACTCTGACATACTCTGATGGATGTTTGTCCTCTTAGGGCCTCCATACACTGAAGACATTTTTGCCACATTTTCACCTGATTTAATCACCGTCCACTGAAAACAGCTCTGCGACCCACTTCTGGGCCTCCACCCGCAGGTTGAGAACCGCTGCACTAGTAGATAGTATTTGGAGCTTGATCCTTTAAAGATTGTTTTTATATCATGGACAATAAGTGCTGCAGGATACCTCAGGATGAATTTATCATTTAGAAAACAGGGAGTGAGTGAAACAGAATGGCGCTCAGCCAAATGGTCAGGGCATGTCAGGTCAGGGCAGGTCATGGATCATGTGACCGACCAAGCTAAATCTAAATTATTTTCATTTTATTTTATTTTATATTACTGGGCATCAAGGGGCAAAGGGGCAGGTGCTCCAGCACCCTCTGGCCATATTGAAAACAACAAGCCACATTTAGTGAAGGCCCTAAGAAATTTGGCCTTTACTTTTGTTTTGTTTTTTTTATGCTTCTGGGGTGAATACTGGAGGGACACATCTTTACTATTAAGGTATTTAGACATATATCTGTTTTTGCTCCAGTGACCTCTACCTGACCCCGCTGCAGCCCACAGCACTCTGACCTGATCTAATGAGGGGAGCTGCTGGTGGAAGGATTTGTAGGCTCTTTGTTGCATCACAAAATAGTTCTGAACACAGAGGCTTTGTCAAGGAGAGGTTAAACACTGTAAAGACTGTACTGTATAGTATGAGAGGGGAAATGCTGCCAGCCTACCACAGCCACAACATGTTGTTAGAGAGAAAGTAATCACTGAATCAATGTCCATGATGAGTCTGTGGAGAAGTGTGTTTGACTGTGCTGGAGCCATTCTGTAGATTTAATCCTACCAACCCCCAAAAAACCTAACAAAGCCTGTGAACCACACATGGAAAACAATGATTGCCTCCTTTGTTTGAGAAAAACAAAATCACTGGTACAAACACTTACCTGAGTTCAGGTTTGTCATTAATCCACCTGCCCAAGTGTCCACAGGAGTTTCTCACTGAGGGAACCCTTTGACATGGTGCTGCAACCCAGGGAGATGGCTCCTGACACACATCTACACAAAAGAAAACACAACAATAAGATCTTCTTCATTTGTGGCAAAAAAATCTACATTTTGTCTAGCAACGACAAAAACAGGAACTACAACAAACACAGGCATGATCTGGACCCAGGATCGAGTCTGGGCACAGTCTCGTCCTCTCTCCAAGGCTGACAAATGTTCAGGTGGTGAAGCAAGATGGGCCAGTGAACTACAGTATAATGCAGTCCTCAAAGACTCAGGCCAAGACTTGAAGGTTGTCCACGTTTCCCGTCTAGAGCCTTGTTACCCCACCGCTCAAGAACTCCAGAAGCAGGGACACAAGCGAGTCCTTGAAGTCCTGAATGGGGAATCTGACAAAGAAGAGTTTCCGGGGTAACTGACACCTCATGTTCAGCTCCTGGTGAAGAGGGGGAAATGCGTTCTTTGGAGAACAAAAATATTACCTCTGAGACTCTGAGTCTGACTCTGACAATAACACCTACACACAAATGTCCTGGATGTAACTCTGTGGACAACCAACCTCCCAGGAGAGCCTCTGCATCATACCTTCATTCGTCTTCTGCAAAGATGGGAAGGAGTCTACCATCCTACTGTCATAATCAAATCCTGACCCCTGCAGTCCTACCTTCATTCATGTGTTCTCCATCATCCATGCCCCTTCTGACTCAGTAAAATGAAGGCTACCTCCTCCCTGGCCTGCAAAATCTGAATCCTTCCTCCTGGAAGTGATTCAGGGATGTTTGAGACGATGATGGATGTGGTCAGCTAAGAGAAGAGACTCTGCCAGTCACCGCAGCCACAACATGTTGCTTGAAAGAAAGTCAGTGCGTAATCGCCAACTCATCGTCCATGATGAATGGATTTTATCCTGTGGGAGTTTCCTTTGAGGCCAGGACTGACTCTTTCTAGACCTACTGACTCTAGTATTCTGATTGCCTGGGGTGGTATTTCTATAAAACTTTTGTCTTGTTTAAGTCATTTGGTTTGCTGAGCTGTATTAAGAGTCATCACCTTTGAGTTTGTTTTTCTAGGTTAGTTTTGACTTTGCATTTAAATGAAATAACCTCTTGAAATTAAACTGAAATGTGCCTCAAAAATCCCACACACTATTGGGAACTTTGCATTAATGTTGCTGGATGAATATATTTGAAACTGCAATAAGTGTTTTCCTGATTACAGTCTGGTTTTTTATTGCTTTGCTGGGCTTTTTGAATGCACCATATTCATTTCCTCTGGCAAGGAGGTTATGTTTTCCCCAGGGCCTGTCTGCTTGTTTGTTAGTAAGATTACGCAAAAACTACTGGATGGATTTACATGAAAATTTTACCAGAGGTGGGGTTTGTCCCAAGGAGGAAGCCATTAAATTCTGGTGGTGATCTGCATATTTGTCTGGATGCAAAAAATTCCCGACATTTTCTGAAAATCCCATAGGTTAACATTTGGCTGTATTTTCAAAAATCTTATCTCTGACATCACTTGGTGGATTTGCTTCAAAATTTACAGAATAATATATATTACATAACTCTATCATCACTGTAAATTTCATCTGGAACCAATCCAGATTGACATCATAAAAAAACATTGAAGTTTATAATGGCAAATCCCATTAATTTTTCCTCATTGCTGTGAGGGTTTTGCCCCCTTTACATCATTATGGGAATTGTACTTTATTTGTAAACTGATGTCAACGTGTTTCAAGCCTGTTTCACTACATTTCCCAGCTTCCCTTGCAATGTCAGGAGAGGACTTCTCCACATGGACAGACATGAGTGGAGACTTGGCCAGCCAATCACAGCACGTGTTGATCCAGAATTGTTTCTTTTACAGGGGTTGTGGAAAAGCCACTGCTGTAACAGAGCTGCTTGGCAGAGGTCTGCGCGTTCTGAGTTCTTTTCTAGTTTCCGATTATCTTGTATTAACCTTAAACCTTTACAAGTAACTACTCTAAGAATCTACTTATATAAATATATATATATATATATATATATATAATATATATATATATATATATATATAGATATAGATATATATAGATATACCTTACTTAAATTAATGTAAAATTAATTTTAATTAGATTAATTTTTATTTGCTCTGCTCTGTATAAATAGCAGCACATATGATATTTGGACAAGAACACAAAACTATGAGTATCATTCATGTTTGTCACCTTTATGAGTTACTGTTCTCCCCTGAAAATAACACAGACCCAGAGGGACCCAGCGTAACATAAATTGTGAACCGAAAAGACAAGAAATTTAATGGAGTTAGAAACAGAAAGAATTCAGAAAGGATAGAAAGTTTTAACGGTTGAGGATTAGTTCAAACAGACTAAAAGTGATTTAAACATGAATAACTGTCACAAAAATGTACCTGATAAGAATAAAGTTGTCGTCCCGTTGATTATGAGGACTAAAACATCAGGACAACATTAACAGATTGTTTTGGACTGCAGAACATCTCTCTTTGTCCCACCCAGACTCAGGGAAATGTTATGTGCAGCTGATCGGGAGACTCAGGGTCTTTGGCGCACCGGAAGAAAAGCCTGGGAACAATAGGACTGAACACAAATCCCTCTCCTCACCTCACAAGGGCCCCTGCCTTCCATTCCCATGCCAGAGAAGAGCCGGGCTCATGGGGCAGCCCATCAAAGTCACTTGACTCAGGAGAGCTCCTCTCACTGAGGCAGGGGCCAATATCCTCTCTGGGGCCATTAAACATGAGCACCATACAGGGTACTTGTTCCCGGTCTGAAGGACTCTGTCCGCTTGTTAAATTCTAGCCTCCTTGTGATTCTTCTCAAGTAATCATCGGAGACATTTTCATAGAGAAAGGTGTCCACGCTGCCTCTCTAATGTAATACAAGTTTTACATCTTCTGTCCTGTGGGGTTTCTGGTGGGCCAGCACAGGCTGCTGTAGGTATTTACCAGAGTTCTCTAGAGTTCATGGTCCTGTGCCACAAATGCTGTTTGTTAAATGCACCATACACTTTAGTAGGTGCACTTTGCTAACACCGAGTTTGAACCCCTTCTGCCTTCAAAACTACTTTAACTAGTACTAACAGTGATTCAACAAGACATCGAAAGTCATGGGTTACATATTTTCTTTAGCAGTTTAAAGAGGAGTTCAAGTTAAAGAGACTGTTAAGAATAAATACTTTTGTTAACGTAGTGAGCACAGCACCCATGGGTGGCATAACTTAGTAAAGAGGATGAGTGTGCATCTCTTTGGTTTCACTTTTCCGGGGAGCTTGATGAGAAAGCCTATGCTGAATTCTTTGGCAAAAAAAATTCTTTAGAGAGATATTAAGACTAAAAAAGAGATAAACAGTTTATTTCCATCAGAAGAAACCATAAGTAGCAACTGCAGATTAAGAAAGATGTTAGAAGAAGTGAAACACTATGCCTCAGGAGGAGTTCTTTGTTTGAGTGTCATGCATACCCTGTGATTCCCCCCGCTGTTTTTTTGTCTTGGTGAGGAAATATTAAGATCATTCGGGGTTTGAATCCCTGCCATTCTTCTGCCCTGGTTTTCATCTTCATCTTCATTCATCTCAGTGGTCCATATCTTCCTCCCAGTCCCCAGTCATCATCATCTCTTCTCATCTCATCCCATGTGCTTCATTTACCATCATCAACAGACGTCAGGATGGACAGTCATCAGAGCAATGGTTGGGTAGCTCAAACAAAACTATAGACTGAGTCAAAAACAAAGGAATAAGGAACATTTCTTTTAGTTGAATCTTTCCTTTTTCTTTATCCTATTGAAAATCCTCTGCTTACTCTATCCTATACTTACTCTGAAGATAAACTTTCATTTGGCCCTTCTGGTTTGTTTTTGAGTGTGAAAAACGTTGATTAAGGTCTGTACATGTTTAAGACTTTGTTTACATGACAACGTTCTCACCAGAAACTGAAAGGTTTTTCCTTTGCATTTTCAAAAGCACTCCCCATTCACATGGAGACGATGTGAAAACGATGCGTGTTCACACGGTTCCGCGAGACTGACTGAAAACGCTGTAGCGTGCATGCCAGGCCAGTAGCTGGCGATGTAGGTATGTAGTGAAACAGCGCACTAACACTTTCTGGTGAAGACGTTTCTTGTCTGGACAGACGAAGTTGGGCTGCTGCTGGATGTGGCGTTCAACTACAAAACCACCAAATGTCAGGAGAACGTTGACTGAGAGACTTCTTTTTCTTCTCTTTTGGTGTTTATTGGCAGTTGGCAAATTAACTTAGAGGTGCATTACTGCCACCAACTGGACTAGAGTGTGGAACAGGAGATTAGTGGTTGTTCCTAGGTGCGCTTGCAACCTTTATTTGAAGAAGTACTGCGCCTGTGCCGCACATCATCGTTTTCCCTGAAAATGCTGATTCCTGTATACACAGAAAACATTTTCAAAACATTTCACTCTGGACCCTGGTTTCAAAAGTTGCAGATTCAGGCACTCAGGGCACTAGTCTCATGTAAACAGAGGGCAAACACGCAACAAAAACTCTCCAGTTTTGGCTGTTTTTGATGTTGTGTAAACAGCCCCTAAATATTCATCACAGCAAGGAGGATCTGCATGACTAGTGCCACAGACTGCAGATTTACACACATCAGCCACTGCTATTCTCTGATCCTGAAACATCCTGAAGCATCCTGAAGAGTTTTTACCAAGTCTCTCTAGAATTTCACTGAATTTGACAGCATAAGCCCAAAATTTAAATACCTGCATCAACAGGTAACCTGGATGTTCTCGTGTCCTCCAGGTCCCATTGAGGTTTCTGCCATTTATCATTCAAACCTGCAAAGTCTCCATCAGTAGATGTTTTTGCTGTGTGTACCCCATATTCATAAAAGTATCCTCATGTATCAAAAACAAACAGTGGTCAAAATCTCTGGAAAGATCGCCAAGTTACCTCTCTGGGCCGTGGTTGTTTTTTCTCTCTTGAGCCTCCCTGTGATCAGCTGATCCACACGCTGTCTGACTGCAGTGCAGCAGGTGTTTCAGTCCAGTCTATGCTTGTTTTCTGACTGCAAGTCTTCTTAAGGGAACTACTTCTGGTTCTGTTCTTATGCTGCATTTGATTGTACCCGAAACTCAGAAAAATCCGTCCTCAGAATCGGAAAAGTGTAATTGAACGGCTCTTGAGCTCAGGACTCCGAGTCGGGATTTTGGGCAAGATCGAAGCAGCAGGAGTCGGTCGGAATGATGTCATAGCAAGATGGCTTCATACACCGTGAGAGGTAAACAGAGTCACTTTCTCTTCAACTTTTACTCTTATGTGTCGCCTAATTGAGCATTTGTGTTACTAAAAGTGAAGAATTACTTTCTACTGGCTTTTCCAATTCCCACTCTGTTAATTTGTGATTTTAAAAAGCTCTGTGTGCATATGTTGGGCTGTAGTAGTAGTAGTAGTAGTAGTAGTAGTAGTCGGGTCCAAAAAACACGGAACGGTAACGGTAATGTTACCAGTGTGTGTTCAAAATATAGTATGTCCAACACAGAATATTGTTTTTCCCATATTTAAACTGCAGTAGCCTATATTTATAATGTTTAGCACTAATGCTGTAGTTTTATATCCAGAAAAAGGCAGTTTTGACACATGAAAATAATAATAACTGAACTTATCTTTCGTTGAACAATTGTAGCGGTAACAATGTCAGTTTGCATGCTGTGTGTGAAAGGACTAGGCAAACATTTTATTTAATCTTTTGCCACTGTTTCAAATGGTGAAGCGCTTTAATCTGCACTTTTGTGCTTTGAACTGCACTTCACCTGACTGAAACTGTGTATCTGTGAAGCACTTGGAGTTACATTTACTTGTATAAGAAGGTGCAATATAAAGAAATGTGATTTGACTGGATTTGATTTTATGATTTTTTTTCTCTAAGTATTTTCAGACCACAACTCCAACCTGTATTTCGATGAAAAAAAGACCCAGCCGTTCAAACGTTTGCTATACCAAGCAGCATCTGACCCTACCGCCTATTACCTCGACCAGCAGCTCACAATCAAGATAGAAATAATTTCACTTGGTGAGTGAGATATTGAGAATACTGTTTCACTGTAGATATGAGGTAGAACAGGGCCCACATACAAAAGGGCCTTGCCACCTCTTTGAGTGGCTCAGTCCCTAAAAATCCAGTGTAGTACAGGCCTCTGCACAGTTTGCTTTTATTCCCATATAAGTTCTATAAGGCATGCAGGATTACCCTTGTTGGTGTGTTCAGGTCATACTTACAGCATAAGGTGTTTCTCTTTCTCTCTCTCTTTCAAGTATGTAATATAATATTCCCCCAGCAGGACATCCTCGAAAGCAACAAAGCAAGCTTGAGTTTATTGCGGCCGGCCATGTTTTCCGATGAAATGCAATGAAACGATTTTATCTCGGAAATCAGAATTTCCAAACCGGATCATTCCGAGTTCCGGGTACAATCAAACGCAGTATAACCTCCTTGTGCTGCAGTACTTCCAGTGTTGCCATGGGAACCGTAAGCATGCCGTGTCTGTCATGCTGGACAAGACAAGTCCTGATACAACAATAGGAGTCATTTTCAGGCTTTGAATACTGATGGAAATGTTCAAGACATTGAAATAATGTAAATAAAAATACACAAGCTTCGTCATGTTGTCATTAATAGAGACTCTTCAGGAGAAACTCCTTCATAGTGCACCATAAAGGTCTGGAGTGTGAAGGCTTAAAGACTGTCCACAGAGAATGGACTTGCATCGCAGTCAGACAAACATAACAGTTCTTCTCGGCTGAAGGCTGACAGTCTGGACATGATGCTTTCAAGTACACAAAGAATAGATAAGGTACTCAAGAAGACAGAAGAAACAATCAATTTATTAGATGATTTGTAGTTAAGTTATAGTTAACTGACCATGTGGTCTAGATTATTCTGCTGGAACATTTCTTGTTTTAATGTCTTACTCTGACAGTGCACGTCTGCATGGACAGACAATCAAGGAAACATTAAAATAATCACACAAACATACTCCTGCAGTTGGCTTCTCACTCTCTATACACCACTCACATACATGAATACACACATGCACAAAATTCACACAAACTAACACACACATGTGCACACACACACACACACACACACACACACACTGTGAACCTCTTGTGAAAACTTCAAACGGTGCTTTGATCAGAATTGTGGCACCCAGCTCTCTTGGATTCTCTTTTCTGAGGTGTATTATGTCTTTACAGCTTTATCTTCTGTTGGCTTGTAAGCATCAGATCCACAGAGCTGCACAGGCCTTATGTTTGTGTTGTTGTATTTTAAGGCTTTGCTATCCGTCAGTCATCTGTTGTCTGAAATACAACCCAGAGAATCTGATAATAGATTAGGAGATGGAATAGTTAAGAAAAAATATTGTTATTATCAGTGTAATTACAACAAATATCGATGTGCTGCATCATGAAATGGTGCCAAACAGAACAATAAAGCGCTCAAAATTTTCTTACCCATTTGTACATTTTACCCAACATAGTTTGTGTCTTGTTTTTATGTAAAACACACAATTACATGAAATAACTACCCATTAACCACAGTGTTCCTTTCTGGTGGTCTCAGCTTGTTCTTCTTAAAGGTGCAGCACTGCTGGGAGCCCTTTCAGTCACGTTACTGACTGTTGTCAACTACCTCATACAACCCAGCTTCAGGGATACTGAACTATCCATTCAATTCTGGGAATTAAACCAGTTTTTCAATCAGTCCATGTTGTAGAGCCCTTGGATGCAGTAGAGACAGCATGATGTTAACCTGTTAATCTAACACAGAAAGTGAGTCTGCGCGATGCAAAACCTGATTACTAAGATTTTGTCATTGTCCTCGATGCCTTGTGGCCATAATGAAATTATTATTACTGTTGCTTATAGTGTTCCAGCAGTGTGATGAGTTAACTCATCACCCTGTTTGTCGGTTAATTCTGTCCTCACTGCAAACCAACCAACCAATCCAGGAGTCAATTGGAGGTAAGCCAAGACCGCCATCTTCAGGTGAGCTCAGCGCTGTTTATGTCAAAAAAGGGATCATCTGCTTTTTGTATCAGCACAACTCCACCGACCATCAAGGTGTGATTTGTACCGGAAACACCACCTGTTTTTTTCTGTTATAACGCAGTAAAACTTCTGCTATTTATAGTGAATTGTGCTGCATGCAACTGTCTCGTGGACATAACTTGTATATTTACTGTGACAAAAAGCCTTAAATGGATACACCAACATTTTTTCTGTTTTCATGTCTTACCTCTCGCAATGCGGTTGTATTTCAAATGTATTTCTTTTAAAAATTACATAAACTGATAATCTCAGTCTAAAGGTAGATAACGTAACCTAAAGTGGTAAAAAAAAGCGAGTCACAACAAGCACACAGGACTGTTTAGAGTTGCTGAAGAGTTTATCTGATGACTGTAGGCAGAGGCAGGCTAACACTACCCAATGACTCCCAGTGTTTGAGCTAAGCTAATTAGCGGAGGGCCAGCTCTGCCTATCTCTTCTTTGTCACTGCACGCACAGTCAAAAGAGTGATGTCTATCTGCTTGTCATGGACTCAGGAGTGGGGCAAGACACAGAAAGAAAAAAAAATGTTGGCGTATCCCTTTAAATCCAGGGCCAGCTGCACTATCACCTATATCTTCCTTTGTCAAGGGTGTTACTGTGGTTTTGCAACCACTCTACATTGTTGAATCTTAGAAAAGCAGAAAATTCTTTTATTTTGGCACAAAAGGTGGCAATCACCAAAACCCAGGAAAGACTCATGAGAGAAGTCTTTAATCTTTTTAAATCTGAAGGTAAATATTAAATAACCGTTAAAAGAGACAGAAAAGAGAAAACAGTTTTGTCAAACAAAAAGAAGATGATTAATTTTCTCTTGGTTCATAATACGAACAAAACTCCTATAATGCAACTTATTGCTGTATGAAAGACTCATACACCTATACAGTATCTATACCCATGAGTCTAATCATCTACAATATCTTATGTGTCCCTTTATTGTCTAATAAAGTCCAGATCAAGCTATTAGCTGAGGGAGGAAACGCAGGAGCCGAAGTGGGCTTGAGGATTGTGGGTATATTATTCACATGAAAACATTGTATCACAGAAACGATTTAATCTACCTGAGCTTCTCCCCAAAGGTATGAATTATGAAGGCATTTACGGCTGCACCATATATAGCCGTGTTTATTCTCAATTTATGGCTGACAGAAGCAAGAGCTGGAAAGCCACTTTGAAACCCTTAAAAACCCTGTGTTTTATTGCGCCACCGCAGCACTGCACGGTTACAGTAGGTCCACAAACGACTCCCTGCGGACCTGCCTCCGCAGCCATCCTTACATCCTTGATTTCTGAGGCATAATTCTTTTCAGAAACACTCAGCCTCTGTGGAGGAGCACGTTTATAAAGGTGATGAATTACCCTCATAAAGGTGTTTTTTCCTCATCAAAAGCATCGGCTGAAAAAAAAAATAAAATGAAAAAAAGTTCCAGGATTCAAATTAAGAGGAAACCCCCGGGACAAACAAGGTGCAACGATCGGCTGGACAAGACAGGACATATTTTGGGAAGAAGCAGAAACTGAGAATGAGGAGAAAGTGCAGAGGGTAGCTACACCGAGGACAAGATCAGAGTTTATCTGATGGTGATGGTAAATGGACTTGAGCTTATATAGCACTTTTCTAGACTGATTCACACCGCAGGTTCAGGGTCACATCAGGCCCCACAAAACATCTCATCCGGCCCCCACAGTATTACCATATCCAGAAACTGTGTGAGGTAAGAATTTGTTGTGGTTTTAATGGTATCTTTTTGTCATTAAATACACACAACTATTAATGCAGCTCCCAATATCACGGTGACTGAAATGATTTTAAAGGGAGTGACATATTTGATCTGTTTTACAGAAATCCATGTATCAGTCATTACGAGAGAGTACTCAGCTATGAGAACAAGTGTTATGGAGTCAAACTCAGCAAAGAAAAGCAGAAAAATCGTGGAGGAAATGTAAACTGATTCAAGTGGCAGGTTGTGTGATGCGGGCTGATCTCTCTTTGAAATGCTAAGAAACAGACAAGTTTCAAAATTCCAAATATTATGTTCATATACAATAGTTAGACCAATATATTTGTAATATTATTGTTTATCATCTTTCTTTAATTATTTTTAATTCGATCCATGCTGTAAATGTAAAAACTGGCCCTTGTACAAATGTTGATGATCCCTTGTTTACAGTTTTATGTCAGTTATCCATCAGCATTATCTAACACACCCATGCCTTTTAATACCGATTCATAGACCACTGACGCAGCAGTGGGAGCCACTTGAGGTTAATTGTCTTGCTGAGGACATATTAAAATGTGACAGCCAAAGTCAGTCTTGAACCTGCACCTTCTTATTACTGATGTTACACACAATTACACTGGGCAACTGAAGTTCCTCCTTGAGAAAGATTAATGAGAATTTGCAGTAAGAAAAACACATATTCAAACAATGGATTGCTTCTGAGTGTAAATACTGTTTTTGGGTACAGCAGGCTGTTTTCAGCTATTCTGAGACCTACCAAGCACTAAATATGAACCTTTTTATGGTGTTCAGGTCTGTGGGACCCATTTTCAGTGTTTATCAAAAGTAAAGTGCTACAAGTAATTAATCAGTCAACCTGCAACTCTGTGTCGTTGGCTCATAATTTGTGGAGAACATACAGAGAAACATGTTTTCTTAAAGTTCACTCCGTTCACCCACCCCACACATTTATATCACATATGTGGTGTTTGGGTCCACTGGACCCAAGGGCTGTAAAACGATGGAAATGTTGGTATTTTACAGTTATACTATTGTGCGTAGAGGCAAAAAAAAATCTGTTCATTTTAGAATCATGATTCATACTCTCTAAGATTCAGAATCTATCTAAAAATTATTTTCAAAAATATGTATAATATCATATATAATATTCATAAAGGCATTTGTCGTCCCATTTAATGCACCTACAAACTCACTGCCCATATTGTTTGTTCCTTAGATTCTGTCCCACATCCATCCTTTACACTGCAAAAACTCAGATCTAGGTTCAATTATTTGTACAATTTCAAACCAAAAAAATCTCACAGGACTTAATTTCCTGATATGTCTGGATTAATATCTTATTTGAAGGTATAACACTAAAAAGTGGCCTGAACTGCTTGTTATAAGTAAAGTGATCTATGAGACAAGCCAAATTTAACACTAAGGGTTTCTTAAAATGATTTTATTTCCATCCAGAGCAGATTTTAAACAATAATTTAAGAGCCTCACAGAGTCAAACTCTGAGTGTTTCATTCGCAGATTTTTTTTTTTCTTTACCATTACAAGCAATTCAGTGGCTCATTTTTGCCTTTTATTTATTGTAGTAAGATATTTATCTGGACTTGTTAAATTAATGTGGATTAGAATAAGTGTCTATATATAATCTGACTTGAAAATAGACACACACACTTGCCTAGATCAGATTTCTTTGCAGTGTATCTTTACCGCTTATCCCTTTCTCGGTCATGGGGGTGCTGGTGTCTAACTCAACTGACACTGTGCAAGAGGCAGGGTACACCCTGAACTGGTTGCCAGCCAATCACAGGGCCACATAGAGAGACAGGCAACCATTCACACTCATACCTAAGGGCAATTTGGAGTAACCAATCAACCTAATGAGCATGTTTTTGTCTGTGGGAGGAAAGCAGAGTGTCCTGAGAGAGCCCACACATGCAAACTTCACACAGAAAGGCCCTGATTGACTGGGATTCAAACCAGCAACCTTATTGCTTTGAGGAACGTGCACTACCCTCCATGCCACTGTGCCGCCCTCCGTTATGTACATGTAAATGGTAAATGGACTGCAGCTTATATAGCGCTTTTCTGGTCTCTTTGACTGTTTAAACAGCTTTACACCATAGGTCACATCTACACATTCACATTCACTCACTGATGGTTGCTGCTTCTATGTCAGTTGACCATCAGCATCAACTCACACATTCACAACCTTTCATGCCCATTTACACGCCACTGATGCAGTAGTAGGAGCAACTTCCGGTTAAGTGTCTTGCCCAAGGACACATTGCCATGTGACAGCCGAAACGAAACAGCTCAAACCTGCAGCCTCCTGATTACTGACCAAGTGCCAGTCAGGTGCAGGTTTGAGCCTAGCTCCACGTTAGAAAAATAAACACTGAAGGTAACAGAAAAACCTTGCCTGTCATCCATATCTTTTCAACATGAATACTTTTAATCACACTTGTGTCCTAATTTCTTGTGATTTTTTCTTTTTAATTACATTTTCCCCACAAGCCCCTCCATTTTGCTCCAATAGAACGAAATGGAGGCCACGGCATAATCCATGGCCTGGTACCGCACCATGGCTAAATGCTTAGAGATCCCTGCCCTGCAATACAAGCTGTGTGTAAATGGTCTTATGACAAAAATGATAAGCAAAAAGAAGCATGTTACACACCACACACATAATAAGTGTTTTTTGTAAGCCTTAATAATGCTCAAGCAGGTGCAATCGTAGATTTTAAGATGAAAAATAAAGCATAGATACCAAATAATATATAAATAAAATAAGTAAAAATGAGTCAAAGTAGAAAGAGAAAAATACATAATACATACATTGATTATCATTTTTTATATTAAAAAATAAAATAAAGCAAATAATGAAAATTGGAATACATTGTTATCAATCAATCAATATTTATTGGCATAGATCCGATTCATCAGATAATCAGATATACATATTTCCAAGCTTCAATCTACACGATTGCACTCAACCCAAAGCAGCACGGCCCAATCAGAGTCCTTCAGAGCAGGGAGAGGTGGAGCTACGAGCAAGATTATGGTATCAAGTGACTCCACTTATAGGGATTTAAAGGAATTAGCATAGATGCTAACAGCTTCAGTAGCAATTTTATCAGATCTGGACCACATTTCTCTATTACAAGAAAAACAAATATCAGCACTGCAAACTTCTCTATAGTAAGGATATTTTTACTCCACTTCCGACATGTTTTGGCCTGAGTTTGTTTTACCAAGTGGCTCATGTTTTGTAATGCAGTAGCACCTGCCCACTAAATGATCTGATTGGCCCTCAATAAACATGATCGACGTAACGATCATCAAATCAAATATGCTTCTGAAAGGTTCTGCCCTCCTGCCCAAATGCTTACTATGGGCTCTTTTCCAGATGGATTAGTGAAATATTTTAACCAGTCCATCTAGTGTGCCAGGTTAGTGTTAGCTCATATCTGAAGCTGAACTGAGGTCCAGAAAAAGAACTACTGAACAGCTTCTAGTGTCAGGGGTCATTAAAATGTTACTTGAAACCCTCAGGAGAGCAGTCTCAGCTGTTTTGTTTACAAAACCCACACTATATTGTATTTATATAATGGGGGGTTTGAAATAGACGTTCAATTAACAGCTAAGGTGTGATCCGAATGAGATTTCTTTAACATTGGTTGAATACTGGCATGTTTAAAATAGGAGGGGACATGTCCTGAGGATAAAGAGGAGCTAACCATGTCTACTGTTGTCTATATATATATATATAGAGAGAGGGAGAGATGGTGGTAGATTATCAAGGGGGCTTGTGGACAGCTTGGTTGTCTTTATCAGTTCTAGCAGGTCTTGTAGGCTAGTCAAGTGGAAATGTCCAAGATGGTAGGGGTAGAAGGTGGGGTGGAGCCAGTTGGGTGGGGACAGTATTGCAAATTAGACTGAGTATCCTTTACCTTTACCAGTGTGTGATTTTTGTAGTGCTCTGCTATTCCTGTGTGCTCCCCCGTACATAATGCTTCCAGGAAAAAGAGAGTGCACAAAAGGTAAAAGATTTTCTCAAAACATGGAGCTACATATTTGTATTGAATCTCAACAATAACTTTGCTCACAGATAATAAAACAGGCTGTGTGGTGTGTTTTCATGCAAGCAATAGAGAATAGAGCTGAGGAGCAGCAAAAGGAGAAAATAGATTACTGAAATCATTCAATAAATCAACCAGTCTTTATTTGTATAGTGTCAAATCGTAACAAATGTTATTCACAAAAGAGAAGGTCAAGGCCACACTCTTCTTTATTCTATTTTACTTATTTTTACTAATTTGTCTCTTTGCTTAAAGCTGACAATTTTTTGATGTTCAGCCAACAGGTTTATCATAAACATTGTGAAGTCTGATCCTGTTGGTTTAAACTGGGGATTTTAATAATTAATGAGGTTTCACTCGTATGCTCATGTGGAAGAGTCTGATTCATTGTTCCTTACGATCTGGATGCGTCCATAAAAAAAAAAAAAAAAAAAAAAAATCGCTTTATTATGAGCATTAACATTATTATACAGGGTTCTATGTGTGTTTATTGAGTGTAGTGGCACAATAAAAGAGGGGGAATTAAATAGTCTGTCTGAAATTAAGACCAAACAAACAAACCCACTGTGTAAATAGCAAAATGCCAGCTGCCTGGTGCAAACTGCTTAAAGGGAATGAAAGTTGACATTCTGACTGGTTTGATCTGTTAAACCTAAAACACACCCAGGTATAATCAAGACTGATAATCTGTCCACTTTGCACCCTGTGTCTGACTTGGCATCAGGGGCATGTGTCCTCCAAAAAGCAAAATATACACTAAAAAGCCCCAAACCACAGTGCGTCAAGCTTTAGACAACATGCCTCATGCCATCAAAAAGGACCCTAATAGTATTTTCCTGTAAAATGACATTGTCTTGTTTTTTTGTTTTTTTGTTTTGTTTTGTTTTGTTTTTATCTCTTCTTGTGTATCGTCGTTTTTCAATGATTAGCCACTGTAGCTGTGTAAGCTAGTGCTATGCTGCAAAACTTACTGGGCACCCTAAACAGATATAATTCTAGACTTAAGATTCATTGCAGGTTGCTTTAACTTGATGGTAAAGACTAAATCTTTAATCATGTTTAATAAAAGACAAACAAAAAAACAATGTCCAAGTCTTTTAATTAAGTTAGGTTTATGAACTTTAACCTCAGGCGAACTGAAGAAGTGTGCCATTGCATGATTATCAGCCCAAAGTTAGCTTGTGGCTGTGGTAGACAACACAACAGCTGTACAATATTCCATCTATTTGATGGACTTTAACATTGTTATTATTATTTTTGTAAAACCATAAATAAGCACTTGGAAGCAATTGACCATTTGCACATGACATCACTCCGTTCCATTTGGACAGCAAAAACAATGCAATCCTGCATGTGACTAAACTGACATCTACATAAAATAAATATACAAAACCCAAAACCAGTGAAGTTGGCATGCTGTGTAAATCGTAAATAAAAACAGAATACAATGATTTGCAAATCTCTTTCAACCTATATTCAATTGAATACACAGCAAAGACAAGATACTTAACGTTCAAACTGGTAAACTGTGTTATTTTTTGCAAATTTTAGTTCATTTTGAATTTGATGCCTGCAACATGTTTCAAAAAAGCTGGCACAAGTGGCAAAAAAGACTGAGAAAGTTGAGGAATGCTCATCAAACACTTATTTGGAACATCCCACAGGTGAACAGACTAATTGAGAACAGGTGGGTGCCATGATTGGGTATAAAAGAAGCTTCCCTGAAGTGGTCAGTCATTCACAAACAAGGATGGGGCGAGGGTCACCACTTTGTGAACAAATGCGTGAGCAAATTGTCGAACAGTTCAAGCACAACATTTCTCAACGAGCTATCGCAAGGAATTTAAGGATTTCATCATCTACGGTCCGTAATATCATCAAAAGGTTCAGAGAATCTGGAGAAATTACTGCACGTAAGCGGCAAGGCCGAAAACCAACATTGAATGCCCATGACCTTCGATCCCTCAGGCGGTACTGCATCAAAAACCGGCATCACTGTGTAAAGGATATCACCACATGGCCTCAGGAACACTTCAGAAAACCACTGTCAGTAACTACAGTTCGTCGCTACATCTGTAAGTGCAAGTTAAAACTCTACTATGCAAAGCGAAAGCCATTTATCAACAACACCCAGAAACGCCGCCGGCTTCGCTGGGCCCGAGCTCATCTAAGATGGACTGATGCAAAGTGGAAAAGTGTTCTGTGGTCTGACAAGTCCACATTTCAAATTGTTTTTGGAAAGTGTGGTCGTCGTGTCCTCCGGACCAAAGAGGAAAAGAACCAGCCGGACTGTTATAGGCGCAAAGTTCAAAAGCCAGCATCTGTGATGGTATGGGGGTGTATTAGTGCCCAAGGCATGGGTAACTTACACATCTGTGAAGGCACCATTAATGCTGAAAGGTACATACAGGTTTTGGAACAACATATGTTGCCATCCAAGCAACGTCTTTTTCATGGACGCCCCTGCTTATTTCAGCAAGACAATGCCAAGCCACATTCTGCACGTGTTACAACAGCGTGGCTTCGTAGTAAAAGAGTGCGGGTACTAGACTGGCCTGCCTGTAGTCCAGACCTGTCCCCCATTGAAAATGTGTGGCGCATTATGAAGCGTAAAATACAACAACGAAGACCCCGGACTGTTGAACAACTTAAGCTGTACATCAAGCAAGAATGGGAAAGAATTCCACCCGAAAAGCTTCAAAAATTGGTCTCCTCAGTTCCCAAACGTTTACTGAGTGTTGTTAAAAGGAAAGGCGATGTAACACAGTGGTAAAAATGCCCCTGTGCCAACTTTTTTGCAATGTGTTGCTGCCATTAAATTCTAAGTTGATGATTATTTGCAAAAGAAAATAAAGTTTCTCAGTTCGAACATTAAGTATCTTGTCTTTGCTGTGTATTCAATTGAATATAAGTTGAAAAGGATTTGCAAATCATTGTATTCTGTTTTTATTTACGATTTACACAATGTGTCAACTTCACTGGTTTTGGGTTTTGTAAATGGTGAACTCTGACCTTCATATCATATCATAATTATTTACTGCTGTGTAATGGACCATTCTAACAAAGCTTTAAATAGCATTTATGTATATCTTTGCGGGTCATTTTATGAAGCTTAAACTATCCAACAGAAGCTCTTTGTGGGCTAACGCTAATGCTAACAATCATCAAGTAAACTTATTGAAAACATGGCTGTGTCTTTATCCAATGAACAATCAGTGTCAGCCTAATACTTACTGTGGAGATAAACTTCATTCTGCTTATCTGGTTTGTCTATGAGTTTGAAAAATGTTGATTTGAGTCTGTACAAGCATTAATGTTCATTACAGCAAAGAAGATCTGCATGACGAGAGCAGATTTACTTCATCCTGAAGTGTTCTTACCACGTCACTCTGATTTTTCACCAAATTTGACGACATAAGTCCAAAATGTATACACCTGCATCCACAGCTGGATGTTCCCGTGTCCTCCAGTTGACATTGAGGTTTCTGCTATTTTTGATTCAAACCTGCTGTGAGGACTGTGTTCATAAAAGTCTCCTCATGTATCTTAAACAAACGGTGGCCATAATCCCTGGAAAGATCCACAAATGATCTCTCTTTTGAGCCCCCCTGTGAACAGCCAATCCACATGCTGTCTGTCTTCTATGCAGTAACTATTTTATTCTTGTCTATGCTCTTTTTTCTGTTTGTGAGTCTACTTAAGTTGACCAGACTGACTCAGCCACAGTTTTGCTCTGTATTGATGCTACTCTCTGTTACTTTAGTGGCACAAAAATGCCTCTCCGCAGTAATTATCAGCTGAAATGAGTTAGAGTCTATTGAGAACAGCAGTACCACAGAACTGAGTGACGTCATGTTAGTCACGTGTCTGCAAATGGTCAATAGTATGGACATAACATTTTAATAGTTGAAATGGTACTCTGAGAGAGTCTATCTTTAACACTTCATGGACATATTAATTAACAGAGACGTTGTTTTTTGTTACAAAAAGTTAAATAAGGACTCCAAAAGAGTTAAATCAGCACCTTGTTGTGTATATAGGCATGTTAGTGGTGTTAATATTTAATAAGGTAGTGTTACCTTGACCATCCAGATTTTGCTGTGTACTTTCTGCCACATTTTTCTTTCTCGGGACACAGTCATCAACCCACTGATGCCTGCTTTTGGGTCCCAACCCACCATCCAAGGACCTATGCTTTAAAGTACTCAGAATGGTGAAGTGATAGTGGTATTTAAATTTAACACTTGCATGTGATGCAGATGTAATTTCACAACAGAGCTTGATAAATGTGATCTTCAGCAAAATAATCAAGCAGCTCCACACAGTGTATTTTTTTTTATTGTACTCCTAATCTATTTTCAATTTACAGACTGTGGCAGAATCTTTTGATCATGATAAATTCAATTAAAGCTGAATTGTTGAATGTTGTGAAATGAACCTTATCATCATATTGTTGTGCCGTTTTGACTTTGAGCATCAGGTAGAGCTTCTGCACGTGCTGCACATCACACGGTTATACATTTTTCATCACAGTGTTTCTCTCTTAAGCACGAAGTGACTGGTGGAGTATCTGCTCTGCACCCTGGGGAGCACTGTTTTGCTCTGCAATTCACTCACTTTCATAGATGACTTGGCTTGGTCCTCCTGGGGAATCGGAGCACAGAGAGACCCTTTGGAGAAAATCCCTGCTTCCTCTCTGTGATTTAAGGGAGTTGTGTGAAGATCAAAGCGTTGGTCCCGGTCCCCGTAGTCTCTACTGTTTTGTGGGGAGGGGGGGAGTCAGGGGTGCTGGGAAACGGATGACCCCAGGGGATCTGTCAAACAAGAGAGCTGAGAGTGTCCAAAATATACAGTGAGCTAACTTTATGCTTCCCTGTCATATTGTTTCAAAGACTGTACTGTAGAAATTACACTAACGGGCCAGCTTACTCGGTACATCTTGCCAGTACCAGTTTTGACCCTCTTTACCTTCAGAGATGCCACAACTCTTCACGGCATAGATTCAGAAAAGTCAGTAAGGTCTTTATCAGGGGTGGACAGTAACAGAGTAGATTTTAGAGAGTATCTGTACTCTACTTGAGTATTACTATTTTTGGAAACTTGCGACTTTTACTCCACTACATTTGAAAGAAAAATATTGTACCTTTAACTCCACTACCTTTCCCCGAAGGTTCTCATTTCTGGTTACTATTAAGTATAGCCCTGAAGTCAGTGGATGAAATTTCTTTTCTCTTCTAAAATGCAATCTGCATGTGATTTGTTCAAGTGGTGATGCTGTACCTGTACCTTGCATATGCGCTACTCAGACTGGGCAGGTAAATGTTAAGCTAATATTGGTCAGATAACAGTTTGTCTTGGCAGTAATGATGGCTACGGCAGATACAGGCGGTACTGGCAGATGCCCTTTCTGGAACAGAGAGACAAACAAGTACTGCCATGCTGTTTTGGGGGGGTTAAATAAAAAATGAAAATGAAAATGGTTGTCCCTTTGTAGATTCAGTCGTTCAATAGGTATTTCTATAGGCTTTGTAGCATATTTTACAAGCTCTTTATTCTACCGGTTCAATAAGCAGGTCAATGCATTCAGTAGGTTGTTTCAGTCATTAGGTCCTGTAAATTCATCGTGGCAACAATACATTAATGCATTGACATTAAAACGAAAATGTACTTTTAATACTTGAAGGAACACTCCAACATTTTTGTTGTTTTCGTGTCTTGCCTCACTCCTGAGTCCATGACAAACAGATAGACACCGTTCTTTCGACCGTGTGTCCAGTAACAAGGAAGAGACAGGCAAAGCTCGCCCACTGTTAGTGAGCTTAGCTCAAACGCCAGGAGTCAACCGGTATTGTTAGCCTGCCTCTTCCTACAATCATCAGATAAACTTTTCAGAAACTCTAAACAGTCCTGTGTGCTTGTTGTGACCCATTTTTTACTCCTTTATGTTACGTTATCCTCTACCATCATCAGCACCATGGGGGGCAGGGCCTTCAGTCACTCTGCTCCCCAGCTCTGGAACTCTCTCCCCCCGGACCTCCGAAATCTGAACTCTCTTTCCCTCTTCAAATCCAGACTCAAAACCCACCTGTTCAGGACTGCATACTCCATTTAACATGAATTTGCCATTTTCATCCACTAGCCTGTCATTGTCTGTTGTGTCTTGCTGATTTTAATGTTTTGTTTTATTGTTGATTTTATTGTTTGTTGTTGTTTTATCCTGTACAGTGTCCTTGAGTGTCATGAGAGAAGCTTTGAAATAAAATGTATTATAATTATTATTATTATTTTCTACTACTCCAAAACAGAGGCTTTGTTTTGTTTACCCACTTCTGTGGTGGTTTTCGCGAGAGATCCGATGTTCGCGAACGAGTCGAGTGTTTTGAATGGCTCTTTTAAATGACCGGAACCGATTCGCAGTTCTGAGATCCTGTCATATTTCCATTTATGTTTGCCACATGTGACCCCTGGGCTGCCAGTTGCCTGGCCCTGTTTTAGCCCTTTCACAATATCATGTATCAACATTAAACTTAGGAAAAGAAAAATAGTGAAATATAAAAAAACTGATTTTGGTCCAAGTCACCCAGCTCTAGTGTGTGCTGAAATATGTATATGAATGCACTGACCCATTTCTGTGTGTGTGTGTGCAAGTGTGTGTGTGTGTGTGCAAGCTCGGGGCAAGGTGTAGAAAGGTCAGGAAAGGATAACAAGTATTAGGAAGCTTTGCTTTGTTTTTGACTTCATATAGAAGTTGATCATTAGTTGAAAACTGGAATTCATCAACCTCCAGCATGTCCCCAGTGAGGAAGCCTGTGAAGTTCATCTTAATGAACACCCCCCATCTCCCCCCTTCCCCCCCATCCTGTTCAGTCTTTCACAGCAATGGAAAGTAGGAGACACACATCATGCATGGCAGGAAGCGATGCACTGTTGATTATTGATTCTTTGTTGCTTAACAATTCCACAAGTAGCCCAGAGTGTTGATCCGTCTTACCTTGATAGGTGTGTTAATACCATCTGCATGGTGGGTAACCCCTACCGCCTGTGAGGAGCACACACACAGCCTACCCCCCCTCTCCCAGGGAGCGCTGAGGGGGAGGACCAGCCTTACTAATTAATAATTCACCCCAGGCCAGACTTCCTCCCTGGTGGCTCCACGTGATTACAGCAAGCAGCCAGGAGTCAAGGTTAGTGGTAATGATAGAACGGCACACCAACAATAACTAGCCCAGGATTGGCCTTCCCACTGGTGAATGGGAAGGAGTCAGAGACAAGCGGAGAATGAAGCCTTCGGTGTGGCGCACAGAGAGAGAGGTTTAGGGGTGTGGGAGGGGATTGTTAGGAGTGCTGCATAAGGCCCTTTGCAGGGTTTTTTTTAGATGGGCCCTCTTAGAAGTATGGTGTAAAATTAATGCAGAGGTCTTAGAGAGTAAATATTGAATAAGTGCAGCTCAATGGAGTTGAAAATCAAAAGCACCTCCTCGGGAGCTGTTGGCCTCCGAAAACCATGAGCTGGTATGCTGACCTCTGCATTAGCATTGCTTTAACAGAGAAGATGGAAGGTATGTTGGGAGAGCAAAAGGGGAGGTGGTGGGAGATGCAAGCACTAAGAGAAAGGAGCAAAGTCTGCAAGGCCGGGGTCCTTCCTCACTGCCAGATCCTCACCATGCACTTGCAAAGAACAGGAGGAAGAAGAGGAGGAGGAGGACAAGAGGTTACTAGCGGCCAGCAGCCATCAGGAGTGCCAAGGCCCTGAGGCCCTGACTAGCAGACTCGGTGAGTAAAACCTTGACTCTGTGCACTAACACAGCCCACACTGTGGATGGGAGACTTGACCCAAGACAGATTTTTGGCAGAGTTCTGGTTTAAGACGAAGAGAGCTTATCCAACTTTTAACCTTGGACACGTAGCTTTTAACTTTGGATACCAGTCTGTTAAAGATCTCAGAGAGCATGTTGTTCCTGCTAACATTTCACAACGTCTGTCATGATCGATTACAAAACAAGTGCTGGAGCACGTATGTCCGGGAGGCAAGTTCTGCTTCCAAATAATCACAGTCATTTCTGGGATTTATATTTTCCATATCTCCATGGTGTGGTCACATATTCCACACAATTAGAGTGAAAATATAAATTCAGAAGTTGATCTTTTGTTTGCAGGGGTTCTCTTCTGCTTTTTTCTCAAATAAAAAAAGCTACCCTTTGCAAAGCTGGTAGTGAGAGCAGAAAGAGGAGATGCAGGGAAATTTTACTTTCATAAGCTGCCAAATGAATACAAAAGAGAAGGAAAGGTATGTTTGTTTTTTTTTTTTTTTACACATTACTGAACCCCAGAGAGGTTATCACAGGAAACAGACAAATCAAATTTGAGTTGTGATAAACATTACAAAACTCTGGATCATCCTCTCCAAAGGGGAAAAGTGAAGTGAAGGTTCTTTTTTTAAGGTGCAGCCAAAGTAACTTTTTTCAGCTTCTACATCTTTACAGTGTCAGGCCTCACGCAGTAATGGCCTCTGATTTATACAGTTTTTCTAGGCATAAAGCAAGTAACATTACTACAAATACTGTTGTTAATAGCTTAATTTCACTTCCCAATAGCTTTGAAGTGGCAGAGTCATTTTCTGAGTCAAAAAACCTTTCAGTAGCTTAGTTATTTTATTGATCAAGTAGTGAGGTAGTGTCAACACAAGCTACATTTCTCCACAGCAACGAGCACTGGCAGAGAAGTAGAGCGTTCTGTTCTGTCAAAATCCAAAAACAAACTTGATGGGGTACATGGCATGAGCCTGAATGTGTGCCACACTGTCACAGTTCAGTTCTCTCTCTGTTCAGAAATCTTGGGACAGACGCTTATGCTATAAACTTTTGTACTTTTGGCTAGTCTTTACATGGACTGTTGTACTATTTGTGTATTTAGCAAAATTCAAGTAGGACTATAGTTTGATCCTTATGCTGCTGTCAGGAGGACATGTAGGCTGTGCCGTGTCTCAAAATAGTGCCTAATCAAAGCAGTACTGGAAAAGAAAGTGGATGTAAACAAACTTTTTGTAGCATGTGATGACCCCACGCTGTTTTTGTGGCCTCTTTTTCTCCCACAGCCCTTATAATTACACAGAGTTTGACACCACTTACAGCAATGTATAGCATATTAGCATCCGTCACAAGATTTCTGAACAGAGAGAGAACTGAGCTGTGACACTGTGGCACATGACCACTGTCCCTTTAAGGGTGAGAAAAAGACTTCAGCACACAGTGACCGTGTATTTCTTCATAACAACGGTGTAGCTTGGTCCTTACAGCCTTCATCGGTGCTGCCTAACCTGCTGGCATACAAGCGTGACTGCACACACTTAAAACACACACACACATGTTTATTTCTACAATTTCCCAGCTTAGGATCAATAAAGTACATCTATAAATATATCTATCCATTGTTAAATGAGATAGCATAAGGACATTTAGGGTTTATCACCATTGAATCAGTCTGCAAAAAAACAGCTCGTATCCAATCTGCAGCTCCCTATATCCCTTTTCACACATACAACCCTGATATTATCAGGATAATGTTCTGGTTATCGCCCAACATGATTGTTCAGAATTGCTACTCTCAGAAGGGAGTATGCTCTGCTGGACAAGACAGAAGTGGTAGAGAGGGGCAGGGGTGGCACTCAGCAGGACACGAAATATGTGGTGGAGGTCAGTCTTCATAATATAGCAGCAGAGCATAGCAAAGCTTAAAGCTGTGACCGGAATTTATGTCCTCACTTCAGTGGTACATGTTAAAAAGTATATGAACAGCATTGATTTCAGAGCTGAGAGGAACACTGTAGCACGCAGAAGTGAATATGAAGCAGCGTCACTACATGGATGAACATCACACTGGAGAGGAAAGCTGCAGTGTTTTAGCTCTGCATCCATCAGCAGGGCGAGACAGCTCTTTGGACGTGTGAGGGACCTAGTGGTGATTGTTTTAGAGCAGATGATCTAGAGAACTTTGATGATGTGCAGTGGAAACAACACCTTCAAATGTCCAGATTCACATCTGATTTTGTGTTTCTCTCCTTGTTCATATCCATCCTGTCAAGTCTCCCTATTCCGCTCAGTAAAGTCCGAGTGAAAAACTCAGCTGGTTGTGTTCACACATACATCTCACCCGCGTACAGTCCAGATAGTTTCAGGGTTTTTCTGCAAGTGTGAATGAGGTTTATGAGGTGCTTAATACAAGAAAGAATGGCATTTTTGGATATCAGATTAGGGGAAACAGGGACAGTTTGAGCCACTGAGGTAAAATAAGCAACCCCGTTACTAAACGACTTGGTTATATTTATATTGGACTGGTTATTACGGTATTCACATGCAAAACAAAACTTTAAATGTCAAAGAAATATTTAAATATTAGGGATGACAAGCACATGAAACCAAATGTATGCAGGTCTGTTAAAACGGTCATTCACTCTATCATGTTTTATTTCTTCTTATTTTTTATCTAATTTATCTTCATATTGCCCTTTGCACTGCACCGTTGGTGAGAACTTCATCCCATTTTTATTGTGTATATGGATACATATTGTAAAATGACAACAAAAGGAATCTTGAATGTGAAAATGTGTTAAATTTAGATAGTTAGGATTTTATTCAGTCGTCATACATTATACAATATTTGTCACAAGACAGGCATAGGCAGAAGCAAAGTGCCTATCTGAGCCTAGCCTACATAATTAACAAAAATTTAGCTACCAAAAAACAAAAATTAAGAAATCAACAACATTAACAACAACATTACATAATCAACACTTACAATTTTCAAAAATAACTTTAGAGACCATTTTTCTGAAGATATAACATGAATCTCAGGTTTTTAAGTTTAACAGAAACACATCTCCTTTTTATACCTTTTCTAGCTTTCTGAACAGAAAACTTGCAAACACTTCTAAAACCATATTGAGTCTCCCGAATTGAGAAGCACTTTTGCACGGCAGTGCAAAGTTAGAGTTTAGTTTTGCTGTAATAATGATTAACATTATTTTATAATAAAACAAGACAAAAAATTTCATAATTTGTGAATTTAAAAATAAAGGATCAGTGTGAGCATAATAACCGGTATTATTGATTTTACCTTTTATATAATCAACATGTTGTTTCCATGTTAACCTACTGTCAATCACAACCCCAAGAAATTTTGTTTGGAAAACTCTTTCTATGCAAACATTACTGATTTTAATTGTAATTTCCCCATTTATTTATTTTGATTTCCAAAAACCATGAACTTAGTTTTTTTTTTACATTAAGAGATAATTTATTAACATCAAACCAAGTTTTGAGACTTTCCAGCTCACTTTCAATGCCAGTCAATAGTTCTTTTAATTTTTTTACCCGAACAAACTAAATTTGAGTCATCTGCAAAAATAATGTATTTAAAAAAATTAGTGACCCTGCAAATATCATTGATATACAATATGAATAATATTGGACCAATCACAGATCCTTGGGGTACTCCACCCTCTTTAGTTTTGAAACTGAATCATTTATCTGTACACACTGCTATCTGTTATCTAAGTAACTTTCCACCCAAGAATAAGCAATACCTTGTACTCTCCAATTTTCTCAACAGCTGTCTGTGGTATATCATATCAAAGGCTTTCTGCAGGTCAATATACAAACCAATGGAATATTCATTATTTTCATTTGCATTTGCTATTTCCTCCACCATTTGCATCACTGCATGAGTGGTGGTCCTGTTTTCCCTAAATTCATACTGGTTTTCACTTAGTAATTTATTTTTGCAGATGAACAGATTAAATTGTTTCACAAATAGCTTCTCTAGAATTTTTGAAAATTGAGGAAGGAGAGATGCTGGTCTGTAGTTTTCGAGTACATGTTTATCTCCATTTTTAAAGATTGGAATTACCTTTTCTACTTTCATATTAATAGGAAAAACTCCTTTTTGAAAAGAAAGATTACATATGTAAGCCAGAGGTCTTACAATAGGATCAATGACCTTTTTAATGACCACCATGTCAATGGTATTTATGTCTGTTGATCTTTTGTTTTTCATTTGTCTTACAATTTCAATTATATCTGTTTCATCTACTCCACTAAGAAACATTGAACTAACATTTTATCTGTCAAATTATTGATCATGTCTTTTTTATCATCAGGAACTGTAATCTTATTTGCCAAAGTTGGGCCGACATTCACAAAGTAGTTGTTGAATTCATCCACAATATCTTCTAAATTGCTTACTGTATTATTCAGATGTACAACATCGATTCTGAATAATATAATTAATTACTCTCCAAGTCCTCTGCATATTGCTTTTGTTCTCCTCTAATATTTTACTGTAGTAGTCCTTTTTCTGTGCTCTCATAATAGTAATTAGTTTATTTTTATACAACTTGTATTTTTCCTCATAATCACTAGTTCTTATTTGTAAGAATTTCTTGTATAACAGATTTTTCTTTTTGCATGCCCTTTGCAGACCTTTTGTCATCCACGTTTTACCTTTATGTTTACCCTTCACCTTACACTTCCTAATAGGACAGTTTTTGTATAATTTTAAAAATGTAAACAAAAAGACATCGTAGGCTTGATTAGGATCATCAACATGAAACTCATCCCAATTATAGTTTAAAAGATCCCTCTTTAAAATGCTCTGGTGTTCTTAATCTCACAAATTTACACAAATGTTTACTTCTGTCCACTGGGTAATCAATGTAAAGATCACATACCATAACAAAAACAGGAAGATGATCACTAACATCACTGAGTAACAAACCACTTGTTGCTTGGTGATGAACATTTGTAAAAATGTTTCAATAAGTGTGGCACTTACTTTACTTATCCGACTGGGTTTGTTAATAAGCGGCCAGAGGCCCAAACTAAACATGACATTACAAAAGTCAGATGTCATATTATGATCCATTTTATCAAATCAATATTGAAATCACCACAAACAAAAAGTTTTTTTTTTTTATCACATACCTTTCCCAAAATTTTAACCACGATATCCATAACTGCATCAATACAAGAGCCAGGCGTTCTATACATGCAACTCAAGAGTACACTCTTAACTCTCCTAAAATGAATTGCAATTGTCAAGCTCTCCATAATGTTATCAACAACAGAACTACTTTACATTGTAGGTCTCTCTGCACAAAAAATGCCACACCACCGCCTCTTTTATTTTTCCGGTTAACATTAAAAAAGTTATATCTGTCTAGAACAAAATCTCGACCCTTTTCATTTGTCAGCCAAGTCTCAATGATAGCAATGACTTGGAACCTATGTTCTGATGTCTGCAAATAATCTTTGATTTGAACAAAATTTGTATAGAGGCTTCGCCTATTAAAATGCATGATTGATAAACCTTTGAGATTAAGTTTATTAAACGTATTTTCAGAGTAATATTCAGAGTTTAATTTATAATCAACAAAAAAATTTACATCTGGATCAATGTCATTCCCAAAATCTTATGATTTGTATTCAGTTAACCTCAGAAAACTTAAATCTTGCACCTTGCAGAGTTCATCATAATTACATTAAATTTAAAAAATATTCATTGTCAGAAGAATCATTACTTTCCTCTTCTGAAATAAGACATACATTTTCCTCTGTCATTTAGATAAGTGGAAGAAATGGTATTAAAAAAAAAAAAAAAAAAAAACACAAAATCAGGGGTACCTCCATACCACTATCCCCTTGCCTTGCTCTGTAGAGCCATTTAATCTGAAAAACTTTTAACCATTTCTTATCCAGAGTGCCTTGATCCATCCAGGCTGCATCCATTATCAGTTAAATTGATCCAAATTGCTCAAATTTCTCACCACAGCCACCTTGACCTGCTCTGGTGGGCCATTTAACTTTATGAAGACAATTTCATTCCTTGTCCATGTTGCTTGGATTTTCTTTTGTTTTCTGAGTATGCGGGCATGCCTGGCTATTTCAGCATTTTTTTTTGTCAGATGCTCATTGATATACACCCCGGTGTCCTTCAGTTTCTTTGCCTGTCGCAGCACATTAATCTTATGCTTTCTGTTGGCAAATTGAAGAATAATTGTTAGCTTGGCTCTATTGTCCTTTCTTGGAAGAGTGTGGCAAGCTGAAATGTGCTCACTCTCAAGAAAAATGTTCTTACTGCTCAAGAATTGAACAACTTGTTTCTCTAAAGAATGTAATTCCTCAGGTGGAGCAGCCTCACCTTGCTGGTCGCTGGCCGTAGCCCTGGCATAGCTACAATGTTTGGTATCCAGCCCAGAGGATAAGATCATTTGCCCGAGAGTACTGCTCCAAATCGTCGATCCTTTGTTCCAGTAGTTGAATCCTCTGATCTTTTTGGTTTATTGCAGCCTTCAGTTCACGGACTTCTCCCATCAGGCCCATCAGATTGACTTGCTGTTGAACCACTTTACTGATTTCTTCAGACAAGAAATTCAGAGATTCTTCCAACTCCTCTGCCAGCTTCTTTGTAGTTGTCATGTTTTCCAACTTAAGTCACAAAGTTATGTTCCACGTAGCTGAAGCTAATTGAAGAAAGACTGTTCTGTAGCTTCACGATGTGCTCCCAAGACCCTAACAATGTCCTTGGTCAAAATCACCAACTTGACCAAAATGCTCCAAAGAACTGAACTAAAGCATCATCATACCACCAGAAATGTTCCCAGTCTGGGTGGATGGCACTATTGTTAGTTGATTTAGAAGGATTGCCAGGAGACTGAGACCCAGGAGGAGCAGCGGCAGCCATCTTCCCATCTTCCTTATGTAGACCATAGACCATAGATTCAGTAACTAACCATTTTTATTCAAAGAGGAACTAAAAGTAACTAAATAAGTAAGCAGAGTACTCTAAAACGAATATGATGCTATCATTTATTACAGCAGTAAGGTTGAACAGTAAACCGGCACAACAGATGGCCTATTCAATATATTTTTCTAGTCCATTTGGGAAAGAGCCCATGGAAAGTGTCTGGGGAGGGCAGAACCTTTCAAAAGCATATTCAGCAGGTGATTGGACGATTGTTCCATCAATCACATTCATTGCAGGCAAATCAGATAATGTAGCAGGCGGGTGCTACAGAGTGTGAACCACTTTGTAAAACAAGCTGTAGTCAAAACATGTCTGCAGTGGAGCGAAAATATCCTTACTATAGAGAAGTTTGATTTGTTACTTGTTTTTCATTTATTAAAAAATGTGTTCCAGATCTGATAGAACTACAACTGAAGCTGTTAGCATCTTTGCTAATCTCTGTCTGAGCAGTTACTTCCTGCTGTCATCCGTAGCTCCAACCTCCTTTCGCTTAAGGACACTGTTTGGTGGATTTGACACTGAAACTGTTTTTTATTTTAAAGGGCATACAGTTTTTGGCATTGGTTTTGACACCAGTGTTCTACTGAAAAGATGCTAGTTCGGCTGTCTTGCTACTTTCTGATGTAATCACTGGGAATCAAGGGCAGGTGATCGGCAAACGAGCAATGGATAATGCTGAGAAGTGAAAATTAGTGTGACAGAGCAAGAACTCTGACCACAGCCAATATGTGAAAGGCACCATGATGAGAATGGGACAATACAGCAAGCTTCAAGTCCAACACGAAGCTGATACTGATTCTGATGTTTGGCTATGTAATGCTCATGGAAAGAGTTTGTAAACAGTGGATGGTAGGCTCTAGCATCATCATGTTTGCATAAAATAGTAATATTATTGAACCACGTCAGCCAACATTATTCTATGGCTTCTTCCATCATCGTTGCCAGATTCACCATTTTGGTTATTGACAAATGCATGCACAAACAGCACTGTTGTCCATGGCTGTGCTCAGAGGCCTTTGGTGGGAGTCAGAGCTTATCAAGCCAGACCAAAACATAATGTTGCTTTAAAAATGTAAATATGGGGCCCATGGCCTAGCAGGAAGGTCATGCCTAATGTGTGGAGATTTGCAGCACCCTTGTCCATGGTATTCCCCCACTCCTGCTTCCCCTGACTTACCACTATCACCCCAGTCTGTTCCTTTAATTTGTGATTCTGTCCTTGGACTAAACCAGAGAACGGGTCTTCTCCACCAGGCTCTTAATCAGTATTACTTTGGAGCAACCATTCTACAAATTGGAATGAAGTATACAACTTGAAACAGTGATGTTATTATCACACACTGTTACAGCTTAATTAAAGAAAACTACCTCAACCCAACTTTTTCAGATGGAGCTCTTTAATGTTGCAGGAGGTGTATGGCAGAGTTGTGATCTGGTTGTCCTATTAGTGGTCATGGGAAGTGTACTGATCATGTCTCCGTATCCTCTCTCCTAAAGGGAAGAATGTCAAGCAAATCATTTCAATTATCAGAGCGCTGGTGGATTTGCACTATAAAGAGCTGCATGCACAGCATGGCTATGAGTTTCATCAACATAGAGGGTGGTCCTTACCCCGGTGCTGGTCGTTTAACTTGCACTCAGTGGCAGCCATGTTTCAATCTAAAAATGAAGGGTAGTTCCTTTAAAACAGATGAAAGACAAGATATGCAGGAGTGTTTAAAATTTTATGTCAGATTTATAGACTTAGGCCTTTTCTTTCATGTATTAATAAGCCCACTGAACTTCTGAGCTGAGAGATTATGGACTGAAATCAGCCTAAATATGAATAAGTCAGCTCGTGTTAATGTGATTTTGATCCGTGCTTTTCATCTTGCTAAGTGTCAGAGCAGGAGAGAGGGAGTCATTACAGGGATCTAGAGACGAGTTCCCTGCTTTTTCAGACCACCTCTCTGGCTTCTCTGAGGGGCCAGAATTCAGATGCATGGCATTGTGATGAGATATTTTAATTAAATTTTATTTTATATATTTTTTATTTTGATGACTATATTCTGAAAGTCAGCAGGGGGACTTTTGTCAATTGAGACGAATCAAAAACTACAGCGTCTCTTTAGTATGAAAGGAAGACTTTTTTGAATATTCACATTTATTATAGTCTTTTATGAGCTGCCTGATAACAACATACAGTCAAAACTTTATTCCAAGCATCATGATAACTTGGGATTAACATGCATCAGGCCTGATGGTATAATTATGTTAACAAACCAAAGTAGAGCTACTTTTTTTTATTTATTTATTTATTTTATAAACAAAGTAATCAAAAATACTTGAATATATTTTTACAATGTTCCTTAACTAAACTGAAAAGTATTTAGAAGCATTTTGGTGGGAACTATTGGCAGTCAGACAGTCAGGCCCTCTTCCCTGCCCCAATTTCCAGTTCCTTAGGGATTCCAAGGCGTTCCCAGGCCAGTTGGGATATATAATCCCTTCAGCAGGTTCTGGGTCTGCCCAAGGTCTCCCCAGTTGGACATGCCCAGAAAACCTTCACAGGATGGCGACTAGGAGGCGGAGGGTAGCAGCTCTACGTTGAGTTCCCTCTGGATGTCTGAGCCCCTCACCCTCTCTAAGGCTGAGCCCAGCCACCCTCCTGAGGAATCTCATTTCAACTGCTTGTATCTCATTCTTCCAGTCATTACCCAGAGTTCATGACTATAGTAGAGGGTTGAAACAAAGATGGAGCAGTAAACTGAGAGCCTTATCTTGTGGCTAAACTCCCTCTTTACCACAACAGTTTGCACCAATCCACCTATCCATCTCTTGGTCCATTTTACCCTCATTTGTGTATATATTTAAAGTCCTTCACTTCAGGCAAGGTCTCACTCCCCTCTTGAAGAGAGCAATCTACCTTATGCTGGCAGAGAACCATGGCTTCAGACTTGGAGTTGTTGACCCTCATCCTCAGCTGCAAAAAGCTCCAATACCTGCTGAAGGTCCCCACCTGAAGAAGCTAACAGAACACCATCATCTGAAAAAGCAGACCAAATTCTGAGGTCTCCAAGCTGACCACCTTCCTCCCCACGGCTGTGCCTTGGGATTTGTTCATGAAAGTGACAAAAAGAACTGTTGACAAGGGGAATGCATCGCTGAGGAGGTGGACACAACTTTCACTTTGGTCGTACAGAGACCAAATGTGCGTGTACTCATTGAAATGCCAGCAAGTATATTTTTAAGTTAGATGATTTGAAAAATGTTGCCTGGTCCGATAAGTCTCAACTTCTGCTGCAGCATTCAGACAGTAGGGTCAGAAATTGACGTGAACAAAATGGGCACGAAACAAAATGACTGTGTTAGTTGATACTGATGGACAAATGACAGAGAAACTCTAACCATCAGAGAATGAATGGGTGTGAATGTGACCTGTGGTGTAGAGCAGTTTTGAGTAGTCAAGGACTAGAAAAGCGCTATGTAAGCTCAAAGTTGAGTGAATTTATCTCTGGTTGTACCTTTCGCTGCAGGGACTGAGACACAGTCGGGTGTGTTGGATCTGGTCATCCTTTCAAAAGGGAAAAACAAACCACGTTTACAGCCATTCTGTGGCCCAGTGGTTTGGGACCTCTGCCTTGAAGGGCCAGTGCAAACCAGGTTTGTTTCAGCAGAGTAAATGAGTACTTCAACCCCACTGTGAAACTTACAAAATGACAATTTAATTTAACGTTACCTTTGCATTTTATTTGCACACCCCTTATGAGTTTATGATTCTTGCCTTTAAACAAAAAGAGAATTCAACAATCCCTAACTGGGTTCATTGAGTTTTTTGATTGTTTTGTGAAATAAACACAACTGAAGATTAATAATGCAAAACTTTTTTGTCTCTAATAAGTGAGGTGAATAAAACCAGTTCAGCCCATAATGAGCTTAGGCCAGCAGAAAGTAAGAAAGAGGCACAGATTGTTTTGCTCCACCCCACCTGGACTTCAGCTCCAGCCATGGATCCTGACGTCCTGGATGACAGGAGACGGACTGATTAATCTGCCGTCTAATTGGTGAGGATGGTGTGCTGCTGGCCGTGGGGTGGTGTGTGTCTGTGTGTGTTGGTGGGGTGTCAGGCTGCCCCAGCACTGCCTGGAGCACCCTGGCCCAACCCCAGCTCACTCCTCCTCGGTGACACCCCCATCGGGTCCCACAGGGAGGCTTCTGCTGGTGGAACTCACGAGAGATGGAGCTTTCAGGAAACACAATGTGGACTGCAGAGCTCCTGTGGTTTTAAATAGAGTGAGTGCCCCCGGCTCAATTACTGTCTCATTGAGAGTGGAGGAGCCATAATTGAATGTGACACAAGCAAGCTGTGTGCACTTGGCTGTGGCAGCGCCTCTCGCAGTCAGAACGGAGCTTTGACAGCAATCAGCCTCAATGTGCACAAACTAACAACATGGATGTGCAGCCAAATTTGTGGAAACATAATTAAAGCAGGACGTAGCATCTTTTAAGAGTGAGAACACACCTGTTCTATCAGCCCCACACGCTAAAAGAAACATCAGAATTGAAGAGATGCATCACATCTACCCAGGTTGTGTTTGCAGGTCGAAACTTTCTGGTTCAAACTGATACTGAGAAAAAATGAGTTATAAACTTCAGAAAATGTCAAAGTTAGCAAGCTTGACAACAGAACAATGATTTTCACTGAAATCTGAAAATGTGTCATTTACTTGTTTTAAAATAGTGTAATTCATAAATATCACCAAAAGTAATCATTGAGGCTCAAAGCATGTGAAGAATCGTATTTTTTCTAAATCTGATTTCAATTTTTTTCTCTTAAATCTGTGGTGAAAATGTCAGACTGTGTGTAATCATCACTGTTTACTTATCACTAAGGCGGCATGGTGGCACAGAAAGTTGTGCACGTGCCTCACAGGAAGAAGGTTGCTGGTTTGATCCCCAGTCAGGGGTTTTCTGTGTTAAGTGTTTATATTCTCCCTAAGCATGTGTGGGTTCTCTCTGGGCACTCTGGCTTCCTCCCACATATGGAAATGACTGGTCTTTCATTTCCACATGAAAGACCAGTCATTTTCATCTTAACAAAATATTAAAAAGTGTAACAACAAAAATTGCAAATTATACAACATTGTACCATCCTTAAGAAACATCCTCAAGTGAGTTTAAATCTGATCTTTTTCATCATCTAATTCAAATATTAAAACCCTTTCCAGTTGGCCGCTCTAAATTAAATAATGGATACCATCTACGAAGTGAATAACTATCATAATCATCTTTAAGTTTTGAACTATTATTATAATTAATCATATTAAACACCAAGGAGAATTTTTAAGACTTATTTAGCCTCATTTTATTTAAGACCGACCACAGAATTCAGAAGAATGGGGCTGGTGATCCATTAAAGGCGAACCCTGCCTCTCGCCTAATGTCAGCTGGGACAGGCTCCAGCCCCCTATGACCCTGAAAGGAATAAGCGGTATAGTTGATGGATGGATGGATATCAATTCAACACATGGCCCTAACTTCCTTGAAGACCACCACAGTCTACACCTCAAGTTTTTGATGGACTCAGAATAGTAACTGCTACAATGCCAATAACTGTCTTTCATGTAAGATCACTAGCATCACTGCTTGAGTTTGTGTCGTGTGATGAGCGTCATCTGTGGAAAAAAAATTAGGGAAGCCAATTTGACCAAAGGAGCCTTTTGAATGCTTCTGAAGCCAATCCATGGATGCAGCCACACTGTACTCGCCTTCTCAACCTGCCTTTAAATCAACCTGCTGACAGACATAGAGGCCAAGGTAAGTCAGGTCTTTACCCTTCTGTTGTCTTAGAGGTCGTCCACATGGAGATGAATTCAAGTGTCCTTTGCCCACACACCCAACACAGCATCGTGAGTGTATCCACTGAAGTATTTAATAGGCGTCTCATCCACATGGATATGGCACTTTGGGTGTCTGAAAATGCACATTTTTAAAAACCAGAGTGGATGAATCTGAAAACAGCAAAGGCAGATAGCTTCAGAACATGACGTCGTAGGCTCACCTCTCGCTTAAACTGCATGCTCGAACCCCAACAACAGAAACACTGGTAGAATACAGTGTTGCTACTGAGCTTGTTATGGCTTTAACAGTAAAATAAGCAGACGCCAGTGTTTGTTCACATTTCTCATGATGTATGTGCATGCTCCATGTCTTCTTCTCTGGTTTGGTGTTTGTCTGCGGCAGTGTTACAGTGCCACTGACAGGCCTGGCATATGTACTACAGTATTTTCATGTGGAGACACAGTTCTTGGAATAATGCCGTCTTTACGGAGAATGTTTTCAAAGCATTTTTGTCTCCATGTGGACAGGGTCTTAGATCATAATAACCCATGAACATTTTCAAAAGGGCAGAAACCCTGAAATTTTCAAACAAGTTAAAACTTGCCTTTGTTTCTTTTTCCATAGATGCTGTAAACAACCACTGTACTACTATCACCTTCATTTTTGACTCACCTTGTAGAACTACAGTCACAGTTCAAGTCATCGTGAACATACACCTTCACAGACACACATTCACACACTTAAAAGTATGATCACAAGTCTGTTTTTTGTGTTTCTTTTGACCATTTGCAGACACTTGACTGACATGATGCCACTCAGTTCTGTAGATGCTGGAAGTACAGCTGTCATCAATAGACTATAACACATTTTGAGCCCTTTCTATGTCAAACTGTCTTAGTTTGTTCAGGTGCAACACAAGTTTTTCGGGTCATATATGAAGTTCAAACCAATTTTAAAAAATACGTTTATTGAAAACAGTGTTTGAGAGGCATATGTCAATATTGCCCCCCAAAGAGGGACCCTGCAACCAGCTGTGTGCTACACATGCAAGAAACATAGTTAATGTACACACTTATTTTTAATGGGAGATGACCAGTATTTTATGGGTAGATTTTGAAGTACACTGTGGGAGACAAAAGACAAAAATTTTTATTAGTATAGTGAAGTGACTTGATCTAAAAAGAATCAATTTTACATACACATCTACATGCTTTTACAAACCACACAACTGAATTGCACAAGAAAATTACATCTTCAAAAATGTAGTAACTTAATTGTAATACATTAAAGCTTTTTTTTGGTGAAGAAAACAAATAATAACAGAAGTTTAATGAGAAAAACAAGTAGTCTTTAGCGACTTAATTCGGTCTTTTTTCACTGAGTAAATTCCAGATATTCACAAAGTGTGCAATAACCAACAGATTGTTCCTTATGCAATTTTTTTTCCATTCTGTTTTTTTTTCCAGTTCTGTTTAGCTGCTTCATATCTGGACTTTAGTGAAAACAGGTCATTTTTGATCCCTTGGAAAAGGTGCTAAAACAGAATGTCACAGGAAGGTTAAGGCTGTTTGACCAATAGAAACCCTCAACGGCAGGATTGTAGGGCCATCAATCATCTCCGTAACAAAACAAACCAAAACTAGAAACCTTTAACAATCTAAAAGTTCCGACAGTGAGTGCCTTTACATGAAATACTATTTAGGCCAAAGCAGTTTGTTGAACCTGGCTGTGAATATATCTCCCCACACACAATTGTGTAACTTCCTGGGATTTCTTCTCTGTGCTCTGACCACATTTTCCTTACTGGATGACAGAAAATATGAAATGGTGAAGGGGGCACATGTGGCCACTGGGCCACCAGTTGCAAATCCCTGGTCTTAATCCTCTAAACTAGTCACTTGTGTCAGATGCGAGGCTTACCCTGGCAGCCTGTTAGACCTGTGAACATGCTCGTAGTGATGAATTTGGACAACAACCTCCAGCATGGAATAGTCATTACTTACTGAAAAGTGGTCTGGTCTACATTATGTTTAATTTCATAATCTTTAATTTAAACAGTCTTTTTAGAACAGCTCTGAAAAGGACCGTCTTAGCTTCTTCTTCATGATTATATCGCTGTGAGCTGTGTTCAGGCACAGTGAAGATGACTGTACTTCATCTACAGTTTTTACATTTGAGGTCTGAGTCCACTACACATTGACTTTGCATAAATTAAACAGATGAAAAGGTCAAACACACTCAACAGGTCTGGAACTAGAATGGTTTGATTGTGTTCAGACAGTTGTATTGATTCAAGAACAAGTATATCAACAGTGTCTGGTGTTTGAGGCGGATCACTGGATTCACCCTCCAAATGAAAAGCATGGATACAAAATCCCATACACTCACTCGCCATTTCAGCACACCTATCCAACTGTTTGTCAACACAGATAGCTTAGGAGCCAATCACATGGCAGCAACTCATGTGCACGGAATACAAAGATCACTGTGTTGGCAAAAGTGTGTATAGCAAGATTCAGTAATTCTGGACGGAAGTTTTTCCTATGATACCCAAAGTCTTGAAGCTAAATATCAAGCAAGAGCCTATGTTCATTATTTTAGGTATAACTAGACTGTCCGTCAAGTTGTATAATGACCAGCAACACTTCTCTCCTACTGCTTAATTATAGCAAAAAGATGAATAATAATGGTCGTAACTAATGTATGGACAAAATGTGTTAGAAATGTCAATAAAAAGTCAAGTTAAGAAGCGTGTATAGCCAGAGCAAGATCAGGGACTTCACCACCTACTCAGTCACCTGCTGCACACATTCAAGCAATAAAGTTGATTATCTTACATTTAAGCAATGTCTCAGCTGTATAAGATATATTGTGGCAAATAAAAATATTACCTTGGTGTCCCGAATGGTAGTTACAACCATGCATTTTAATACTGAGCATAACTACACAGTGGTAGACAGCTTTGCTAAAGTGTGGTCAGTTTAGACAACAAACACATCGCATGTCTTCTGAATTCATCAAAGCAGGGCTGGGCAACTGGCGGCTCAGGGGCCATATGTCGTCCTCCTCCTCACTGAATGTGGCCCTCCACTCAATGTGCAATTTCCAAAAAACTGTAACCTTAAGGATAAAAAACATCAGCCATGACATGCAATAGAGATGTGACGTTCATGAATGAGTCCAGCCTTTTGAACGGCTCTTTAAGTGAACGATGAGAACCGATTCGCAGTTGTGAGTGATCTGTTCATGTGTGAGCCATCCTTAAATGCAAATTACCCACGCTGTCTTCACATGTCATCTGTGTTGCCCATAAGTCTGAGTTGTGCAAGGCATGCTGCCTTCACGTGAACACGGCTATACACACGATTGTGCAGCTAACTTCGGGGAGGAGATATTACTGAGAACTGCCTGACTGGACTGTAGGGATGGGCATTTTATCCAATGCGCAATCAGTGCATCGTGGCATGGGTCTATGGTAAATTGCATCGGTTGGAGTGGCGTGCATCGGATTAGAAACTGGGCTGAAACCACGATGCATCGCCTTGTAAAAGCTTTGCATCGGTAAAATCCAATGTCATGTTATTATATGTATATTTTTTAAATTATTATTTTCAGTCAATTCACTTCCATAATTATCTCTCAGCTGTTAAATTCTCTCGAGTCCTCACTGCTTAAGTAGCCTTCTGTAAGTGATCTGTCTTCATTTGTTACAAGCTTCTTAATGATGATAAGTATGATACTGCTTATGTTCTTGAAGGAACAATAAAGTTGAGTTGAATTTGCACAGATTTGTATTGTTTTTGCATTGTTTCTGCAAAGTGATTGCGTCGTGGTAGGACAATAAATCGTATCATCCTGAATTGGTAGATGCTTCATGTGAATCGTTAGTCTATTGTACCGTAGCCTACATATAGAGATGCATATTGTATCGTCCTGGGGATGGAGATTTCCATCCCTACTGGACTGAAGACATTTGCCGCTGTATTATCAGGGAGGAAGAGAAAGCCATCGAAAAATAAGGCACAAAATGAGCCACAGTTGGAAACGCATTTGGATGCTCTTCTCTGGGGACGAAAGGCAAGGTAAAGCTCAGTGCAACATTTGTTAAAAAAAAAAACCACACCTTTCAAGTCCGGGCCAGCAAATAATTTACACCACCACATGAAAACTCAGCACCTGAACAACAGTGTTAGTGTCAGATGTCCAACAAGAACGGACTGACTCCCCCACTATAAAGAGCGACGTCTCTGTGAGTCCCTCCACCAAATCTGCTAGTTCAATCCAATTTTATTTGTACAGCACTTTGAAAACAACCACAATGGACCAAAGTGCTGTACAGAAGAAAAATAAATAAAATAAAATACAAGAACAGACTAAGAGACATACAAATGCTGTACAGTTAGAATGAGGTAAAAACAAAGAAAACAAACATCTCACATTGTGTCAGTAGCCAAGGAGAAGAGATGGGTTTTAGGATGAGTTTTAAAAACAGACAGAGAGGAGGCCTGTCTGATATGGAGAAGTAGACATTGTTGCCACGTCTGCTTATTATAAGCAACTTTGGGCTTCTTTTTTTTCTAAAGTTGCTTGTAAATATTTGCAGTTGCAGGTTGCATTTTTTTGGGGGGCTTGTTCCAAAAGTGCAGTTGCTCATTTGGGCTTGTTGGCCCCCAAACCCAGGAGGGATCTGATGCTCACTCTACTACCAATATAAACGCAATTCAGAAATTACACAAACTATTTTGTCCCACTCCAAACACAAACGTAAATTTTACTGTAAAAAGAGGAGCAAAAATTATGTTTCCACCAAAAAGAAATTTAATTCTAATGTAGCTATAACTGTTTTTACCATAACAAAGCTGTAGAGGATCAACATAAAACTTAGATAAAAGCCTGACTTTCAAGTCCCAAGTTAAAACAGCAGCAGTTCTGAGGCAAAAGTTAAGTGAAAGTGCCAGACTCACCGACACTCAGCCAGGTCTCAGTCATGCAGAGAAAGTCCAATCTGATTTGTAGAAACCCTTAAGACTAAAAGTTTTATTTGCTAGCAATTTAGCATTTACCAGGCCGATCCTGGCAGGAGCTAGCGGCTCTGTGGCTTCAGCTGTCTGCAGAGACCTACTCAAAGTCCGCAGGTTACTCCGGTTCCTCCCTCGTCGAAGGAGACGGGGAGAGCAGGGGCCGTGGGGCTGGAACTCTCATCCAGGTCGACAACAGGTACCAGCCAGGAGTCAACGGGGTCCAGCAGGCACTGAGAAATAAAAACCCGAGGCATCGCTCCAAATGGGGTCCATGAAGCTATAGCAAAGCACGCCATGCAGGCCTTCAGCCTCACCAGCTGACCGATGCTTTTACACCGGAGAGGTGGAGCTAGTGTGCGGCAAAGGTGAGCTGGGATTCTCAATAGAAACGGGGGCAGTTTTATGTCCAGCGTAACCCAATTTCACCAGATCTTCAGAAGAAAGTTGAAGATCCAGCAGTGTTTGGCAATTGTACACCAGTAGAGCGTTGGCATAACAAGTGACAGTAACAGCACCAACACAAACAGTATTGGCGCCATCTTTTTCATCACCATTTCCATCATATTTGCATGCCAGGCCATCATTCTGTCTTAAGCAACAGCATCACCTGACGCTCCCTAGGTATGTGTCGTTCGCAATAGAGAGAAAATCTCCAGAGTGGGCCAGTTTCAAATACTTTACAAATAAAGTTTGATTGATTTATTGATGTTCAACGGCTCTTTGAAAGGAACAGCTCTTCAAGAACCTGCTCACTCAAAGAGCCATTAATCCCGTCTCAACACTACATTACAGGCAAAATGCATTACAATATGACGGATGGTAAAAATGTCAAGTTTTATTTTAATTTTTAAAAGGAATTAGTAGATATGACATGTTATAGTGGTTTCCGTTAAGATCCTTTATAAAACATTATTAAAACTTTCAGTAAAAAAAGTAAAATGTACTTAAATTGCCATTAAGATTTTTATACCTTTACTAAGTTATTTTTGTCAAAGATTAGTTGGGCTGGTTAAAATAAATTAATCAACAAAGACAATGAACTTGGTTTCTTTGCAACAGAAAAGTACCTTTAATTGTCTTTCATTCTGTGTTCAGCCGATTGCTCTAGCTTTACGGTTTGGTTTTGAGTTTGAAAATATTGCACATTTTTTAAGTTTAATATGTTTATTATTTCATTTTGTTTGACTTAATGATAGCACCTATTTTTTTTAATGGTTTGGCCCTCTGAAACTGATAATAACAACAATGTTGCCCTCATGGTAACCAAAGTTGCCTATCCCTACACTAAAGTCTCCCATGTTTGGTTTTCTAAAGGCATTCAAAGATGGACACATCTAACAGGATGACAAGGACATTTACAGTAGCAGCAACTAAACACTAACTTGCTCATGTTTCCAATTTATTTAATTTTATTTACTCGTTTTGCCTTTATGTTCACATCATTGATCCTTGTTAATCAGTTTGTCTATTTTGTACGTTAGGCATATGTGGGTTGGGGTTGTGTGTGGGAGTGGACAAGATGTCTGCATTTGTTGTGTTGTGTATGTTCATAATTGAATGTAGTGTAATGTGTCTTGTGTTGTATGTATATGTTCGTCTAGGGACCCCCTTGAAAATGAGATGCTACATCTCAAGGGGCTATCCTTTAATAAATCCAAATTCAAATGTTGCAGTTATTTTGTTAACATGCTATATTTTGGTCTTGTTAACAAGAGCTCCATGTATATATTTACTGTAATATCAGGGAGGGAAAACCAACACAATAAGCAGTCAGAAGTTCGTCATTACTCAAAGAAGTTTTTGAACGTTGGAGATTTTTCCACACACCTTACCCTCCCTACAATCCATCCAACATCCTGTGTCAATCATAAGTCCTTGAGTTATGGAAATACAATGCAAAAAGAATGCTGTTTTCTTGTGACTCAAAGCATCATGAAACTCTTGCATGAGGCGAGCTGCAGGATGTAAGAATGGGTTAGCGTGTGTGGGTGTATGTGTGTGCATGTATGAGACTGCTCTCACTGCGGCAGGTGTCTGTCTGACAGGCGTGTGATGAGTTGAGCCCTGCATTGAGCCTGTCTAAGCCCGGTGACTGGGTTCCCTCTCTATCCCAATAAGCTGCCCTGGGTCTGCTGGGCTGATTCTGAGTCCCCCTCAACCCTACACCTTTGACTGCACCAGTCACTTGAATACCAATGACTCAATGTCCCTCACTTCTCACCACTCTCTGCCATCTATGCATATTTGACGCTCGGTCCCCTGATCTAAATTGCACTTGCGTTTTCAAAATGCCCTCTGTAACCCGTGCAGAATACAACCTCCTTTCATAGCTAAAGAGGTACGTGGCCCTGATGGAAAATGCCTGTATCATACAATGTGTTATTTTCAGTGTTGGCGTTAAAATAAAAGCGTTAAAAATAATGGTGTTAAAAATAATGGTGTTAAAAATAACAGTGTTATTAACACCATTATTTTTTTTCCAGGAACGGGTAGTCTAATTAATTGCTATTTCATATGTTACTACGTGGTTACCTTTGCCATCACTGAAATGTGGTGTGTTATTACGCACCAATGTCCAGCAGCTGCTATCCAACCTGCCTCGCTCAGCCAGGCGAAGGACAGGAACTGCACCGCAAACAGCCTCACAGGAGAGCTAAATGCCAGAGTTGCCAGGTCCATTTTTGATAAGTTAATTCTTTTTTTTTTTCTAAAGTTACTTGTAAACATTGGCAGTTGTGGGTTGTGTTTTTTTGGGCTTGTTCCAGAAGTGCAGTTGTTCATTTGGGCTTGCTGTGCCCCTAAACCCAGAAGGGATCTGATGCTCACTCTTCTACAAATATAAACTCAATTCAGAAGTTATACCAACTATTTTCTCCCATTCCAAACACAAATGTAAATTTTACTGTAAAAAGGGGCAAAAATGATGTTTCCACCAAGAGGAAACCCTTATAACCAGAATTAAGTTCATTTCTAATGTAGCTGTTTTCTCCATAAGCTGTAGAGGATCAACATAAAACCTAAATAAAAGCCTGACTATGTCTGTTTGGTTACAAAAATAAAGATTAGGCAGACTGTTTGGCTATATCAGAGTTATAAATAACAGGAAGCCCTGCCATCACTTCTGTATAAAGAAAAGGATGTTCAACCTCCAAACAAAAGGATGTTGAAAAAGTAAATAAAGAGACAAATAAGAAAAAAAACGTCACTGTGATAAAATGAAAATATGAAAACACATTTCATGTAGATTCCTCTCCTTAAAAAAGTAAAATATTGCATTAGAAAAAATTTTAGCTGGAGGTCACTTGTTTGTTCTTATTTTATCAACCTGTTACCTATTTCAGTCTCAAAATTGGGCAACACTGCTAGATGCAGCAATGGCCAGTCTGGAGCAGGGTGTCGCAGCCTGGCGCACCCAGTGGTTATTTCGTCTGGCGCACCACCATGCGCAGCCAATTTGGCACATGTGGTAGACCGGCTGCGCCGAGATGGGTGGGGCAGCGCACCAGGGGGAGGTGTCAACAGATTCAGCTTGGCGCAGTGACAATGTCGTGCCAAAACACTGTGCGAAGGTGCGCTGAAAGCTCGCCAGCTCCAACCTGGTCTTTTCTCGGCGCAGGCGAAGCGCCCCCGGTGCAGTGGTAATTTGGCTGACAGGTGCACAGTGCGCACGCATCACCAAAACCTCACAGGCAGGTATCCACGGTGTCAGGCACATTGCAATGCAATAAACAATCACAGCAACCACTATTTAATGTAACCGTCTGAACCAGCATATACATTTGTATCTATATTAATTGTCCCGTCACATCTGATGTCAGATCAGAGACGTTTGTCATAATGGAAACTCAACCTGACGGCAGCTGGAACAGTGACGCAAACTAACGAGTTCACATCTCTCAGCCAACCACAAACAGCCACATCATCCGATACGGAGTATCCGGCTTCTCTCATCTCATGAAATTCAAAAGAAAAGAAAAAAGAGAGAGACTCTCGCTGTCTCTAAGTCACTTGGTGTCTTAAGGATTTACCTGTGATTGCCCATATTTCTCTGTTTTTATCTTTATTCTTTACGTGATCTAAAAAGATGGAGTACATTATTGCAAGGAGGATGAGGAGGAGATACCGGGAGAGAGTATTTCACCAAAGGTTCTGCTATTTGGCGATGACAGACCAGGAATGTAGGTGGATCACAAGCATGATGAATGGATTAGCCTGCTGCTGTGTTTAAATATAATGTCACTTAATTTTGTACTCCTATTCATGACACAGGAAAAATTACATCTGTCCCGTGAGGTGGTCCATGCGCTCTCCCAGTTGCTGTAAAAGTGACAGCGGCTCTGACCTTCTTCACCACCAGGTCTTTCCAGCACACCGTGTCCACGGTGACGGGGATCAGTCAGATCGCTGTCAGTTTGGCCAATAAACAGTTAATCAAATGTATTCACATCTTTGGTTTTGTGTAATCAGGAGTTACATGCCAAAACGACTATGATTCAATTGGGTAAAACAAGTTAATTTCACATGCAAACAATGAAAATGTGTCATTTCAGCATGGGTGCTTCTGATTTCATTGCCATTACACAATTTATTCATGTTGTGATCTGTCCACACCACTCATCTTTATTATATGGGGTTTAAATATATGTTACTAAATGTGAGTGTCTTCATTAATAGAAAAATATTTTTGCCTTACCCGTAATTCCAACTTCTATCCCACCAAAGCCCTCAATACTTATCACGGAGAGTGTAGAATGCGTTCTCCTCCGCTGAGCTCAAAGTGAGGCTGGTGGAGGGGTCACCGTGTGCCTTCTTTGATCTGAGAGCTTTTGTTTGGCCCTTCTCCTTCCATCATTGAACCATTTTTTTTTTACATTGGGCAGCAGTTCTCAGAATATGTGGGCAAACTTGATTGACAATATTAATAACTTCCTCCCAGGCTGTTTTTGCATCATCAGCCTGTGGAGGTCTGTTCGCATTAGCATATATTCTGGTACTGCAAGCTTGGACCTCTCAGACCAGCACATCAGTTTCCTCCTGGGAGAAGTTTGTCCACCTGGAGCTGCTGCTGTCATTGTCCATGATGAGGTGAAATAGTCACTGCGCCTCGCCCGCAGCTCATTCAAAGGCGAGGAGAGGCGTTCATTTGATTGGTTAAGATTCGGCTGTGTTAAACCCACTCACGCCTTCTCTCCTCCCTCGTTGCCACTTGTACCGATGGGAGGAGACGGAGGCTTGGGTGCGCCTCGCTGCGCCGGACTGTGCCGTGTAGGAAAATTGCAAAATGTCCTGGACACACCCCATGCGCACCAGCGCCTGCGCCTGGTCTACGAAGTCAGTGCCCCATGTCCCAAAGCAAAGTGTTTGTCTGTTGTGAGTAACTTTTAAAAGCTAGTGACCAAAAACACAATAACACTGTTGATGATGTCAGCACTGCTGGTAGCAGACCTGGTAACAACAGGTAAACAGGAAAGGACAAGGAGACGGAGCCACACCATTCAAGCAGCAATAGCTTTTTCAAAAAAGTAACACATCAGTTACTTTCCCTGGTAACTAATTACATTTATGAAGCAGTAGTTCTGTTAGTAATTCAGTTACTTTTTTGGGAAAGTAACTAGTAACTATAACTAATTACTTTTTTTAAGCAATTTGCCCAACACTGGATATTTTATACACCACAAAACCAATTAATGTTAAGATCTATTCATAAACCAAAGTTACAGATATCACAATTGTATCTACCTTTGAAAACTAAAGGTAGGCTTTGTCACTTTTAGCTCCAATAGAACCCATTTCCCAAATAAAATGCTCTTTAATGTATACTTAACACTGAGGCTCTTGAGAAAATGGGCTTTAGCCGCAAGAAAACCACACAGGAAACTTGCACAGCTCACCAAAATTCAACAGTAGATCTAAAAAACAGTGCTTTATCTGAAGTTTTGAGTTTTGTAAATATGTAGAGCCTTACTCTTCTCACATCACCTAATATTATAACTTGTTCTGAGCTAGAGAAGATTATTCCTTTGCTGTTTTGTGGAGAGAGACACATATAGATGGAGCCACTTAAATGTTGCCCACTTCCCATGACTGAGTCTTGACTGGTCCCTGACTAAAACACTCTGAGACCTGCCCGCTGTCACAGCTGTGGTGTGAAGCCCACGCGATGACATGACAGAAATGTAGTGACTGGTTAATGCTAATGCTGCTCCAATAAAGGCAAGCCCAATTGGATGTGTCCTTTTGAGGGAAGCACCGTCAAATGGGCATGTTTATGTTGGAATTTGGGCACTCCCATTGGTTGGATGTTGGCTGGTAATTGGCTGGAACTCAGCAGGCATTTGGCTGGAGTGAAGTTGAAGTGGCTGCATCTGTAGAGTGAGCTTATGTAGCACTTATAGTCTCTTTGACCACTCAAAGCAGCTTTACACGGCAGGTCACGTCTACACATTCACTCACTGATGGTTGGAGTTTCAATGCCAGTTTTCTATCAGTATCAGCTAACACATTTGCACCTTTTTATACCCATCTACACCCATTGACCCAGCATTGGAAGCAGTTTGCGGTTAAGTGTCTTGCCAAAGGACACATTGACATGTGACAGCCAGAGCTGGGCTGGAACCTGTAACCAAGGGCACTATCAGACTGCTCCCCCAAAGCCCCTAACTGGGTTTTCTTCCGGTCATTTGTACCCTTGTTAAAGAACCATGACATACATCTATGAGATGGCTTATGGCTTATGGCTGAAGCTGAGTGCTGAGTACACATGCCACTAGGGGTCATGTTACCTGACAATTGTCTGTCATTCACAGATTTTTTTTTTTTTTTTTTTTTTGAAGCCTGTCTGTCATTGTGACTGACTGGAAAAAGAGGGCCGATACAGTGTGCCATCATACTCAAGCAGACTCACTCAAACCCCCTCTGTTTTTTGCATTGAATGTATTCTGAGATCATTTAAATTATGCAAAAAAAGTTCCCCCTCAGGGTCAGTGGGCATAATCACTACATTCACAGAAGCCCCCTCGACTGGTAAGTAAAAGATATTAATTGCCCAATATTTTTTTTGTTGATCCTCAGGTAGGGAATGCACAGATTTTTGCAGAGCCGGCCGCTTCAATTTTTCCCTCCCAGCTGTCTGCCAACTTCCAGCCGGCTTCCAGCCACTGGAAGATCCCTCACCTCCCTGAAGTTGAGCCTAAAATCTATTGAAAACACGTTCTTAAATGCATTTGCAGGGTGTCTCCATAAGATGATCATTACTTAACCTTAACCTTTTGTTTTGTCAATAATGTAGCTTGCAAAATCAACAAAGGGCAAATCTGACACCATATTCATGGCCGAAACTTTACAGGTTATAACTGTCAGGGTAGGCAGGCCCTGTCAGAGACCTTTTTTTGGTTGGCCTTAAGCATTGAATATATTTTGCTGTCATGTGTTGTGCTCAAGTTCATGTAGTTATCATTCACTTAATCAAACTCAGAGTCTTAGGGTTTAACCTGAATGACAGACTGTGTGCCAAGGACAAGTTTTAAGAAAACAGTCCCTTGCAGTGGTCGATAGATTTAATTCTTTAAAAGCATTTTAATCAGCCAGAGATTTTCAATACCACATCTCAAGACCTTAAATGGTCTTTAAACAATAAAAGATAAAGTCTTGATTAGATCTGCTCTGCTGTCAGCGTGAAAATATGACCTTAAATATAAGCACTCAGCTTGAATGTGTTTATTTGTAAGACTGCTCTTCACATTATCTGTGATTGAATTGTTTAATTACTTGATTGCCATTGTTAGATTGTTTAATTGTCATTAGAGAGTGAAAATTAAAAACCATGGCATGATAAAGAATTGACGACCTTGTCCTTCATTTTGACAGACAGCAATAAAGTCTAACCATTCTCTGTATGACACAGAAAGCAGCACCATCTTAGCACAAAGCAGGAGAGAGAACGAGTGAGACTGAAAACAGTTGGGGGAAGAGCACAGAGATGTTTTATCAGAGTACTCATTTGGTATTAATATTTTATGGAAAAAAAATTAGAAGGTTGGTGGTAGTGCTATTAGACATGAGAAAAACACAAGACGTGCAGTATTGTGCTAACAATGTGGACATAAATGAACCAAAGGTTAAGAGAGCATATCAGCTGTGACTTTGTGTTCGCCAATGCTATTCTCCCTGCAACTGCAACATGCTTTATACTTAACACTATCTCAAACATGCTTTATACTTAACACTATCTCAAACATGCTTTATACTTAACACTATCTCAAACATGCTTTACTTAACACTATCTCAAACATGCTTTATACTTAATACTATCTCAAACATGCTTTACTTAACACTATCTCAAACATGCTTTATACTAAATACTATCTCATCATCATGGTTCCTGGACAACAGATAGTCAGCAGCTAGTTTCTAGTCCACCAGAATTTTAAGTCTTTAGCAAAACATTTAGCAAAGACCCCACCATTAAAGACATAAGTGTTGTGTTTTTTGGAGGACTTGATATTTATTCCATAAATACAATTACAAATGAAACCACTATGCTAATATTGCACTGATTTATATATATTTTTAACAAACCATAATCAACACTATATCATTTTAAATGTGACCAAGATATCTTTTGAGTGATTTTGAGTTTGTTGGCACATGGTATCAAAACTTTAGGGGAGTAATCGATACAAAAGAGTAGTTGAGAAAGTATTGATACTTCAATACCCATTCCTACTCGATCAAGCTACACAGGGAGATATTTGAGGATCTGGTCATTCTTTCAAAATAAAACTGCGACATTGTCACCTATGTAATTAATTGAAAAGAAAAAGAAAAAACCTATAATAATGAAATAATAGATAAACAAATGAAGATGATGTATAAAAGAATATGTTGAAAACAAAAGGAAAAGTTTTCCTTGTCTTTGTAGTTCATGAATATTCCCTGTAATTAAATAAGTAGGTATGTGGGTCAAAATATTATTTTTTTTCTGAGTAATAAACTAAGTTTATATAAGGAGGATGTGGTGTATGAGGGAGACACAGATTAACCAGGAGAAACACAGGATTGTTAAGTCAGAGGAAAAAAGGAGCTCCTGAACATGCAATTTGAGTAGGTCTATGGTCTGTGATATTATTTTGTTTATAATGAAAGTAAAAAATGGTGGGATAAGTTCTGATCGGACTGGATGTGAAGAATTAATCTGCCCGCTGACCCACAGCTTGGCACACTGAAACTAACTGATAGAGTTATTCTCTCCAGGACTCCGGTGAGATCCACTCTTACTGAACTTTCTTCTTTTGTTCTGGTGTACCAGTGCTTTTTGTGATTGATTGCTATTTTTTATTCTGTTTACTTTTTTTCCAGCTGGATTACATGGTTTCTGGACTACTACCTCAATGCAAGACTACTGTCTGAGATCTGTTAAGCCACTTCTCTTGTTGATCTTTCATGCACACCAAAGTCTTTTTTTTTTTCACACCACTTACTCTGCTGCTCTGTGTATACTGTGGCTTAGATTACTTTAATGTTGTAAATATTATCTGTATATTTATTGAGATTTTGTTTTTATGTTAGTGCTGAGAAGAAGTATCCTTGTTTTAATTGAGATTTTATTTAGATTCTATTAGCCTTTGATTATGAAAAATATCCTTATTTTTTATTTTATTTTATTGGTGTTATTATTTTTTTACAGCAATAACTAGTTATGTCCTTTTCTAATGCAAATGCAGACTGGAATGACAAATGAATCTCCTTTGAATCCTTTTTTGTCTTGAACAAACAGAAGGAGAAAATGTCTGGTACGATGAGTTTCTTAGGACTAAACAATTAAAAAGACTATTTGGGGGAAGTGCACTTAACAAAAATTATATTTTGTTAGATAGGGAGTTTGAGTTAATTTACAAATTACGAAGGTTTGATTCAAACCAGACTTAAGTCACAAGTTTGGGGACTTCTGCTGTAGCCTGTAATTCACTTTTTACTTTATATGTTAACAATGAGCTAACTTTTTTATGTGATGAATTATGTCCATCTGTTCCTGTCCCATAGCTTTTTTTATTCATTATCTCTTTTTTCAATTCTCCCTTTAAAACTATCTGAGACAGTATATGTACACAAAATTCTAACTTGAATTGGCCGTTAAAGCAGGAATTTCAGGTCTGATCCGTGTATGAAATTAGCTCAATCACACCAATCCAAACAAACACAGTGCGCTGCACAGTGAGTGTTTTCTTCAGCCTGTTTTACAGAATAATTTAACCCCCACCTCCTCTGCACTCCTAGCACCCTGTGGTTTTCCTGCTTGCATGCTCGGCACAGCATATCTGTTGGCGTGGTCTAACAATAAAAAAATGCTGCATTCACAACAATATGAACAATAGCTGGGAACAGTGAACCTGTGAAATGTTTATTCAGCACATTAAAGAGTAATGAGTAGCCTCCTCCAATGACTGAGACCACATTACTAACATGCACACAGTTAAAGGAGGCGCTCTCTGTGCTTTAATGGGTTACTTGGGTAAACATAAACAACACCATAATGAGCCAAGATCCATATTTTCCTCATTTTCTGTTGATAAGCAAAAATGGTTCTGGTAAGCAAATTTAGCCCCACGCATTAAAAAAAAAAAAAAAAACACATTGCAGAGTACATGTATTTCTTCACACACAATTAGCACCTTTATTTGCACACTAAGTTGCACACAGGCTGTCATTTCTCCTCCTTCTCCACTTTCACTCCAGCTTTGTTGCTCCTCTGGTTCAGGGAGAGTCACAGAGCGAGGGAGGGTCACGCAGAGGGGGTGACTGCGGCCAGAGGATTTGTATCCTTAGCCACAGCTGGCGGGGCTCTCGTGGTGGCTTGTTTTCACTGCTTCATCAAAAAAAAGAAAAAAAGAATCACAACTCTGTCGGCAAAAGACAAGTTTGCAATGTCATCATATTTACTGCCATGCAAGTGGAGTTTTTGTTTGCACAATCTACATTTTGCTTAGGCAGCCAAAAAGCAGCCTCTTCTCCTGGGCAGCGGGTACTTGAGGAGGATGGGAGGTGAAGTCCCTCGTCTATTAAAAGTGAACTTGGTGTAGAAAGCAGAGGAATTAGCCTGTGTGGCATCAACTCAGCACTCAGCAGATTTTCATTTTTTCAACACAAGCTGGGTGTTAGACACTGCTGCCCCACTGGGTGCTTCTCTGCCCATTTGAGTGGTGTTGGGTTGGACTGCGGGGGTGAACATAATCTCCATGAATTCAACAAGTTCTTTGATTGGAGTATGAATTACTGTAGATATGTGACTATTAGTGACTTTTGTGTCCCCATGATATGACAGTGAAAGGGACAGTTCAGTATTTTTGAAGCTGAGTTGTATCAGGTAGGGGAGACCGGGTATGGTTGTAACATAGGGAGAGTTGTAACACCACCAATTCCACCAATCAGGGATAAGATAGGAGTCATATGATCATTTCAGTATTTACCCACTTCCTCCCAGATCACACATGGCGATTGTCAAGGATGGAAACAGGTTTATGCAGATTATATAAAGAAAAAACTGATTTTTGGGTAAGAAAGTAATTTTTTTGACCAAGACAATTCAGTACTCAAACTGTTGCAGATAAAAGCATGTGACTTATATTAGAATAAATAGAAGTTTCCCAGGCAACATGTGATGCATTTTTCCCCTGCTAATTTCAAACCATTATGCTAATACAGCTAGCTAAACAATGGCTGACAGTGGTGGGGTGGGTTGAAACACATCTTTAAAAAGTGTTTCAACCATCCTCTTACATACAACTAAGACCACTGTCTTGATTTTAATAATTTTACAGAGTGCCTAGGCAGTGGAAAAGAAAGACTGACAGAGGTGTGCCTGCAGATGTTATTAAAAAGCATCTGATGAGGTCACAAAGAAGGACAAGTCAGTCAAATCAGTCGGGGAGGCACATGGGATCTGCCATGTAATTGTCTGTATGGAGCCATTTGGGAACTCAAAGCCAAAGGAAGTGTGGGTAAAATGTGCCCTATGCAGTCTCTGGGCCCACCAAGCCTGCACTCCAGGCTTACAAACATTTATTTGTCACCATTTTGACTCTGATTAAAAATATATACACATACACAGAGACACACACACACAGACATTGAGTTTTGTTAGATCTAAATGTTCTTTATCCAGCTACATTGTAGTGTTCATTAAGCATGCATGCCGTTAAGGAAGTTTGTTCTAGACTCAGTAAGACACACACACACACACACTCACACTCCCGAGTCAAACTGAGAGTGGATTTGAGTTATGGTCACTCAAAGACAGAGAGAGACATTTTCTGGATTGTTCTTTTATTTCTATAAATCTCTTTTTGAGGCATATCACATGGTGTGGCCTTGGTTTTGCTTTATTGTCTAATTGTTACAATTTACCCCAGCATGTGTTACAACCTACCCCGGTAGTGGGGTAGGTTGTAACAAAGGATCAGCATGTATTTGACGTCACCTCATGAGGTCTGAGATATTCCTGTAGAGGTCTCAATTGGTGCAATTTGTAGTAGACAAACGTGGGTACTTTGTAATACAGTTTGAGAACTCTAACTCAAAAATTCAGTGAGTTGAAGGTGCTGAAGCAAAAAGTGTTACAACCATACCCGGTCTCCCCTACTTGACATCAGTCAGTGAAGTGGCTGAAAGAGCTCCCGGCAGCGCTGCACCTTTAACCCTTTGACAGGCATTGTAACCATGCGGTTGACTTTTCGCTGCATTACTACTGTATTCAAAATTTTGAAAGCCCACCTTTTTCGTTTTTTTCCTTATTCACATCTCTGAATAGTGATTGTAACATGACATGACATGTACATGTACATGAATATAATTGTTTGAAAACCAGAAAAAATCTTTTTACATATTTCCAGATCCTCTAACAATAAGTTGTCTAACAATAAGTTGAAGGAAATACATTTTATGATAAAAGTTTTTTTTTATCTTTGATTCCCCAGAAAACTGGGTAAACAGCTTAATATCTACATTTTGCTCTCTGTGATGTTTTCATATGAAAAAAACACACAAAAATTATTGCAGAAATGAAAGAAATCTATTCATGCCTGTTAAAACCCTTCACAGGCAAGCCAACCAGCAGGTTGACAAACATATCTGCTTCTTGATTGGGTAATCTTAAAAATAAAACCTGAAATGTTGCTAAATGAAGAGGAAGGAACACAATTTCACCATCAAATACTTAGTTGCAAATGTATTTCTTAGTTTGGAAGTCAAAGGGTTAAAGAGATATGCCAACTTTTTTTGTTTTGTTTTCATGTCTTGCCTCACGCCCGAGTCCATGACAAGCAGGTAGACACCATTCTCTCAACTGTGTGTGCAGTAACAAGGAAAAGACGGGCAGAGCTCACCCACCGCTGATTAGCTTAGCTCAAACACTGGGAGTCAGTGGGTAGTGTTAGCTTGCCTCTGCCTACAGTCATCAAATAAACTCTTCATCAACTCTAAACGGTCATGTGTGCCTGATGTGACTCGTTTTTCTACCATGTTATGTTACATTATCTACTTTTAGACTAAGATTGGCACTTTATACTATTTTTAAAAGAAATACATATGAAACCAATCCACAAGGTGCATACGCAAACCACCACAGATGTGCTTTTAAGTAAATCAACAAAACAAAGCCTCTGTTTACAAGAAGAAGATTGGTACTAAGGATTGTGATCAACTTTGTAAGAGAAGATGAGGATGAATTCTAGAGTTGCTGAAGAGTTAACCTGATGACTATAGGCTAACACTACCCATTGACTACCAATGTTTGAGCTAAGCTAGTTAGCAGTGGGCAAGCTCTGCCCGTCTCTTCCTTGTTACTGCACGCACAGTCAAAGGAAATGTGTCTGCTTGTTATGGAATTCAGGAGTGAGGCAAGACACGAAAACAAAAAGGAGAATGAGCTCAGATGAGCAGAAAGGTACACTGCTGTTAATGGGTATTGTAATTTTGCGTAATTGTGTGTGTGTGTTTAATGTCAAAACAAGCAACAGATCTTTGTTGGGTAAAATGTATGATTGGGCAAAAAAATTCAAAATGCTTTATCATGAAGGTTTGTGGGTACAGGCTTGCTTGATAATGTTAAGCTCATGCATCAACAGTAATAGGAGCGTCAGTTTCACTTATCACTCATGTTGAAAATCAATAAAACGTTCAAAAATTCAATCCAACATACTTTTGTGGCTTGTTTTTTCGTAAAACTCACTCAAATCCACAAAATAACTGTACCCATTAACAACAGTGTAACTTTCTGGTGGTCTCAGCTCGTTCTCCTTAAAGGTGCACCATCACAGCAATGTATAGCACTAGCTCTCATGATTTTGAAGTTTTTTTCTCATTATTTTGACTTTTTACCTCACAATTATGACCTTTAACCTCAGCTATTTTTGTAATATACTAATTTGGACTTTTCACAGTTCACAATTCAAAAGCTATAGTGGCATGAATGTAGGACACTATTGCCAAGCATTTCATTAAAAATAAATAATAAAATAATAATGTAATGTATTTATATATATATATATATATACATATATATATATATATATATATATATATATATATATATATATATATATATATATATATATATATATATATATATATATACATATATAGACGTACTCCTATGTTATTTTCGCAAAGACATATTTGTGTCACTTCGATATCAGTTCAGGCTGATAATATGTATCACATACATCCTTACTTCAAAATCCTGAACCATCCCTTTAAGTGTCCTGCCCAAGAACAAATACACATGTGACCACAGGTGCTGGGATTAAGCTCACAGAAATCCAACTCTAGACTGAGACACAACCTCTCCAAAAGATAATAAAAAGTGAGGGCAATATCTTATCGCTGTATTGGCTAAAAAGAAAAAATATTATTTATATTGATCTAATCTTAATTAAGGGTGGCTTCTGGGGCATTATTGCTTCAATATGAAATGATTTTGGGCTGGAAGCTGGTAATACTGCTTTAGGATCAGATAGCTCCTTGTCATTGTGCAAGTGATAAATTTATCCAGATTACATAATTGGCTCTCCTCATGCAAGGTAGCGATCGAATCTTTACCTGCATGAAGTGGATGATTAGTTTTGCGCAGCGCGGGGACAGTCACTGTCTCAACTCACAGCTGGAGCCTGATTGAAGAGGCTCAGACCTGGAATCAGTAGCAGCAGGAAAAAAAGGCCTTGAGCTAATAGAGCATCACTGGAGCCACTTCAGATGCACAACCAATTTACCATATTAAGTCGCTTAGTCACATCCACTTCCCTGTAATTCATTCACTGCTAATGCCCCAATGCTGTTTGGGAATTAAGGTTAATCATCTCCTTATTCATCAAAGCTGAAGGGGCAATTACTGCATGGAGTGCAGGGGTGGCTCCGGCTCGAGAGCCACAGCTGAGTTTTTGTCATCACACACTGTGGAAGTTGTAATTACATCATAATAAAGCTCAATTAGTTAATGAATGGGAGCATATGCTGCTAATGACAAGCAGTAATCTAGCTGCTTATTGCCCAGTGCATGTAGCCCCCTCCTCAGCACCAGTGACACTCACACTAAGCCTCCAGTGTGCACATGTGCCTGTGTGCTCCTCAGCTGGCTTTAATGCTTCACTGAGTCAAGGCTGTCCAGTGTGGGATGTGCCAATATCAGTCAATCATCCAGTGACTGATGGTTCTGAAATAAGAAGCTGTTTGGCCCACACTCTGATTGTATCACTGAATAACAGTTACATTTGTAGTAATAATGCCAACAAATATATGCTTAAAATTCATTTTCTCACTTAAAACCCATTCTACTGCTAAGAAAAAGAACAGAAAACTGAGCAGTGAAGAGGAAAAAAAGCCTTGAAAGTAAAAATTGTGAGATAAATGGTCATAATCATGAGATGTAAAGCCATTGTTATGAAACAAAAAGCCAAAATTATTTCTCAAAAAGTCATTATTTTGGGATAACAAGTCATTATAATGAGAAAAAAACCCAAATTATGAGAAGTTCCCCAACACCCAACATATCAGACCAAATTAGATTATCAACTAACATCAAGAATTTTACATGATATACTGTAAATAAACAACCAAAAAAAGCAAATTTAAATGTTATTTGGCCCTAAATGGAGAATACAGACTGTCAATTGCCTAAGTGCTGTAAAAGATCCTTCAGTAAGAAAAGTCTTGATGAGGAACAGACTCGGTGATCACAGGTTAGCTTTCGAGACCGGCTGTCACAAAAAGAGCTCCCAGAGGAGGACAGACTATGACACCCAACAGGGTTGGGATTTTTTTCTGTAAGACCTCTTAATTTTGATATTGCGTACATTTTCACTATTTCGCGGCCCAGCAACTGCCGATAACTATGTTCTTCACAAGACAGAAGAAGGCCGCACCCACCCCAAATACCACCACAGCCACTGACGTAGAAGTGGAGGTTCTGTAGCAGCAAGAAGACGACCCACCTACACCTGGAGCAGAGCCCGCTGAAGGGGCGCCTTTCAGAAGAGCAGTAACTGCTCTGATATGCTGTGAAGTGCAACTAGTCATCATCGTCGTCCTCTTTGCTCGTGAGTACAGTACTTTTTTTTTAACTGTTAATACAATATTTTTGTGTTTTCTGTGGCTGCCGCTCTCTCAGTATCTTTTTATGTGTATTGGATGTGTTTCTGTTTTTATAAAAGTGTGTTTAAGTACCTTAACATACTTATAAAAGTACCGTAAAAGTTATAAAAACATACCTAGGGAATATCTAAATTGGGTACTTCTATTTAGCTGATTTTCACTTGTCGCGGGTGGGTCTGGAACCTGGAGTGGGGACCATTGTACAACACGACAACGCGACACACTCACACACTCTCCTCACCACTCTCTGCTGTCTCACTCAGTCTTATACCCTCACATGGGACTGTCCGAATGGCCGCTATGCTGGCCAATTCTACCGTGAGCAGAGCTGTGAGAGCTAAGCAGCAAAAGGAAAAAAACTAGGAGCCGGCTTTCACTTAGTGCGAGCCGAGTCTTCTGATTCGCTACAAAGCATCAGTTCCCAGGACACATCACTACTTTGCACTACAGCGGTGTCTCCTGCCTACTGCATCCAAGTCTGTAATGGATGTGATTGACAGCACAATTGTCCTCTCACCTTTAGGGTATGTTTTTGAAAGTTTCTGCTCTCCTCAAATACTTCCTATGGGTAAGATAGTTAAATACACAAAATACACAGCCGCTGGTGCAGAGAAAATGTTCACTTGGAGTCCTCTCCAGTCTCTGTTTGAAGCTCTTTCCTCTGTCTTCCATCTTCTTTTGCCCTGATTATAAAGCATGCAGATTCCTGCTTCATTCCTTGTTTCTCTCAGTTAAAATCTTTACACTCTTTCTTCTTTTCTGACTCAGAAGCTCTCAACCTCGACTTTTCCCTATCTGTCCCCTTGTTTCAATCAATCACTTCCTGAGTAAAGGATTTGTTTGGCTCAGTATCATCATGTGCAACCACTGTAAAGAAAAAAGGAGCTTCGCCGTTAAAGAAAAAACTTAAAAGTTGCACTGTTTAAACAGGAACACAAAGGTATAATCATATTAACCTTTAAACATACCCCAGGCATTAAATGCAAGGCTTCTTGCTGTTTCCTTGGTGGACCACGACCTTGGTCATAACATGGTTGTTCCCTATAAGGATGGATGGATGAATGAATAGAGGTTTAACCCCATGTCGGCAACTAAGGCCGTCTTCATGGCAAAACCCAATTAGACAAACATATAGAGATCAAGAATAAACAACTTATAAAAGTATGTAAAGTCCAGATGCTTTCAAAAACTCCAAAATTACGTCTGTAAAACCTCTCTCTTAGGAGGATACGATCCGCACAGTCTAAAAGAATGTGTTCATTGACAACCAACACAGTCAGGAGGAGGATCTCCTTTTAGTCAGAATGAGTGAGTCAGCCTCGAATGAGCAATCTGACATCTTGTAAAGACCACTTGGTCCTTGCAGTTTTTTAGCCATGTTGGTCTTGGACCGTTTATCAGGCAAAAATTCCTATAGCTTGTTGTTTGGGCAGTCACTCCATTCAGTTTGCCATTTAGCAAAAACATACTTGTGAATGGTATAGGCTTCAGATCAGAGTGAGGAATAGGACATGGTGTAACCTCTTTTCACTGCTCAGTCTGCTTTCACATTTCCAGAAATGTCCACGTTCCCTATTAGAGCAAATACAGTATATGTACTTTCTATAATCAAACTTTTGATAACATGGTCAAACATTAAAATTTAAAACTGGTCAGTCACACCATAAAAAAGATAGATTTTGCTCTTTTAAGACTTTGCTTCCATTGTCAAGCTGGTGAACAGTGACTTTGAGGGAGACATGCGCCGTCATCGGCAGAGGTTGTTGTGGTCACAAAGACACGCTGGTCAGGCGCTCCTGTAACTGCACTGCTCTAATCAGTGTTGATGGAGTGTGAGGAGGGATGCTAATCTGGGTCATTGCATATGTAAATGCACAGCTGGGATCTTCGCAGTGCCAAAACACATCAGCCAGGGTGTCTGAGTGTCACCTAACATTATCTCCAACACAGCGAGTGGACAGGAGTGATAAACACACCCCACAGTGGGCTGTGCTCTGACGGGACGGAGGGAGGGAGGTTTGGGATTAAAGCAATCACCAGCTCTGTCAGTTTTCTTAGTAAACACCGTTGTCAGTGAACAGAGGCTCAGTTTACAAGTTCAGTTATTATCCATCATCAAAATGAAGACTTGAGAGATGAACCTAAAAGAGTGTATCTTTGGCCAAGTGTCCTCTGAGTTCTTCAATGTTGCCATGGAAACACAGTGATAACTGTAACCGCACTAAGGTCTTAACGGGTCAACACCAAAACTCCATCTTAAAGAGCTTGTAGTAATTTATAAAACCTCGAGAAAGGTTTCATTTACAAAATGCTCTGTCCCCAAAAGTAGTAGGGGAGGTAGAGCCTTCAGTTATCAGGCTCCTCTTCTTTGAAATCATTTAACAATCACAGTTTGGGAGGCAGACACAATAACTTGAATAGTGGGCTTGAAGTTTTTTTTTTTTTTGATGAAGTTTTTGGTTAGGACTAGCTCAGGATTAGACCAGCTTAGTCCCCGACATCTTAGAGAAACCTTTTCCAATGATATAACTGCCCACAGACCTCAACTGTTAGAAATCTTGGGGAACGATTTGATCAGGATTTGTCTTTCAGCACCTACATAAAACAAATTTCAAGAACAGCCTTTATTCATCTTCGTAACATTGCTAAAACCAGGCCTATCCTGTCTCAGTGCGATGCTGAAAAGCTAGTTCATGCTTTTGTTACCTCTAGACTGGATTATTGTAATACTCTTTTAATAGGCTGTCCCAGCAAGTCGCTTAAGACTCTTCAACTAGTTCAAAATGCTGCAGCACGTGTACTGACTTGAACTAGGAGAAGACATCACATTACTCCTGTATTAGCTTTTCTGCCTTGGCTTAAATATAATCTAGAATTGAGTTCATGATTCTTCTTCTCACCTGTAAAGCTCTCTGTGGGCAGGCACAGATCTTGGAGGGCTTATATGCTGTATAACCCCTCTAGAAGGCTACATTTACAAAATGCTGGCCTGGTTATGGTATCCTCAGTCCCCAAAAGTAGTATGGGAAGTAGAGCCTACAGTCATCAGGCTCTTCTTAATAACAATTTACCAATCACAGTTTGGGAGGTAGATACCTTCTACGTTGAAGACTGGGCTTAAAATGTTACTTTCTGATGAAGCTTTAGGTTAGGACTGGCTCAGGCTTAGACCAGCTTATAGTTAGGCCAGGATTTGCTAAAACTGCCACGAAAAACACACTGAGCTTCTCCTTCCTCTGTCTCACCCACCCTCTGACCCTTCTCTAGCTCATATTTTGCTCTTGTACTTCTCTCTGTTTTGTTGTCTTGTAGGCTTCTCTGGACCTGTGGTGTGGATGGCCTACTGCTGTGGACCTGCAGACTATATTTGCAAATAATTGGCTTTTTATTTTTCCCTTTTATAATATTAATGCAGTAACAAACAGTGACTTCAGTGTTCATTTTGACAGCACTTTAAAATTTAGTTTTAGTTATAGACTGATGCCTGAAATATCTTTTCGTTTTAGTCATAATTTAGTCATCTAAATTGTTTTAATTTTAGTCTAGTTTTACTTGATGAAATTTCACAACATTTTAGTCAACAAAATCTACTGTAAATTTAGTCAACTAAAATATGAAGTGTAAAGGGTAAGGCATTTTTTATGTTTACTTGAATTTCTTAAGTCATGTTTTACACTTGGATAAAATGAAATATCTAATAACCCTTTACTGAATGCTAGTAAAGTTTGAATGTGCAAACGAACAGAAATAAATTCAACTTTAGTGTGAAACGCAGTCACCTTTATTTAGGTGAATATATCAATTCATAAAGAGAGTAGCTCTGATTGGATCACTCCCCAACTTTTATTAGTTACTGTCTAGTTTTCGTCAGGGGAAAAAGACTGTTGACGAAAGCTATAAAGAAAGTCATTAGTAAACAAAATTAAACTGATTGACTTCATAAACACACATATATCCCTTTAACCATAATTACCAACATGGACGACCTGCTGCCATTGACTCACCTGATTCCTCCTGCTTCATCCTACATTAACCAACATCAGCAACAGCATAACTAAACATAAAATATCACTTTCTGACACAATGCCATCTAAAAAAGAGCCTTTATAACATTCATCCGCATCAAGCTGTAGTTCTGTGACAGCAAATAGTAAAGAATCACACCAACAACATCAGTCTGTGGTTTAGCTGTCTTCTGAGGAATGATGGACAGAAAAACACAAGAGGGCTTGTTGTCCCTCATCAGGGCCTCTCCTCGTGGCTCGAGTGCTCCCATCAGTGGGTACTTGAGCAGCAGAGGGCTGTGTCGCTCAATGCTTCCTTCATTGTGGAGAGAGGGCCTTTTTATAGACAACCAGCACTCATTACCTCAAGTGTTTTCCCCTGCCAAGACTCCACCACAATGGAGTCTTAAAAATCTCCCACCCTCTTTCATTTTTATTATTATTTTTATTTATTTATTTTTCTCTCTCCAAAAATATTCAAGTTTCTTAATTATCACAGAGACACAAAGATGGACAGCTTGGTTTCTGATGAACAAAAACTTAGGCTAAACAGAATGGTTATGGTATCAATAGCAAATACTTTTTGTGGGATGATAGACACGACCCTGAAACCAACACTTGGAGCAGCGTGTAACCTCAAATTCAGCATAAACAAACAAACAAACACCTTAATTTTCAATTTTCTCTTGCACAACTCTTTAAACATGATAGTTTTGTAAACAATCATTTCAGTGCAACAAATCCTGAATAAATTGTAAAAGTCCATTTTTTTAATTTAGTTTATTCATCTTGGTGTCCATGGGTTTGTTGCTTTCATAAATTCTTATTTTTAGTTTCTTTGTCTCTGCCTGGATGGATAAATCTCTGGATGTATTGATGTGTAAATGCAAATATATTTATTATATGTATTTGTATGAATGCATATATGTGTATCTATAAAATGAAGAGTTTGTCTTCAGCCTGCTCTATTGTAAAGTGTCTTGAGAAAACACTTGTTATGAATTGGTGCTACACAAATAAAGACTGATTGATTAAAAGTTGGTAAGTCATTTTTTTGTTTATTTTATAAAAAATATATATATTTACAGAGCTCAATCTTTGATACAAGAAAATGCTACTGGAAGGATCAACCAGGTAGCCCCCCCTTAAAAATCTCTAACAGACCAGTGGCTGCTGGGACACCTGCCCTCGCTGGCTTAGTGCCCAAGCATCCGGGAGCTGAGTTGTCTTAGCATACCAGGCGCCCTATCCTCCTGAATGCTGCAGCGGGACCCGGAGTTGGGCTTCATTAAAGGAAAACTGGGACATACGGGGTGTCTCGGAAGTCTGCAAGCCTCTCTTCTATATTATAAGGTTGGGGGTTTGATCCCAGCTCAGGCTGTCACATGTTTATGTGTCCTTGGGCAAGGTGCTTAACTGCAAATTGCTTCCAAGGCTGTGCTTTCAACTTACAAAACCCAGAACCCTCCGGAAGTGACTGTGTTAGTGAGTCGGTATGAATTGTTAGACTTAGTGAAACAGTGCTTTGTGCTGTAAACCAATCAATCAATCAATCAATCAATCAATCAATCAATCAATCAATCCATCCATCCATGATGCCAATCTCTTGTTCCACAGAATCAAAAAAGGGCCCCACTGGATTGAAGTATGGTGACTGTGGACGCCACTGGAGAACTGAAAATCCCCTGCACCATTACACTACCATTACCAGCTTGAACTGGTAATTCACCTGAAAAATCCAACAGCTCCAAGCAGGGAACTGTTGGATTTTAACTCTTTTTTGGACCATTCTTTGTTGATAGTTGTGAGTACAAAATACCAGCAGATGAGCAATTTCTTAAATACTCAGACAAACCTCTCTAGCACCAACAACCACCATTCAAAGACACCTCAAGGTTAGTCAACTCTCTGAAGCTTGGTTTTATCTTCAGCAGGTGGTTTCGACACTGCTGACATGCCTAAATGCATTTAATTGCTGCCATGCGATTGGCGGATTAGCTATTTGTTTTATTTTCTCTCTTAATTAACTATTTTTTCTCATTGAAAAATTAAAAAAAAAAAAAGAAAAGATAAATATGAACAAAACTCCCTGATGTGTTAAAAAAAGTTCCTTGATGTTAAGTAACATTAAATGGCAAAAGGATACATTCAAACCTCCATCAGCATATGTTATATCAGAAAAGGTCAGGCACTAAAAACAGCAGTGGTGACGAAATTTGACAAATCCTCTGAGATGACGCTCCCTCGTTCCATCTTTACCTCACATTCTGCTCAGTCACCTGCACTATCTCTCTCTCTCTCCGCCTCACTTTACTCGACTCTCCGCCCACGCTCTGTTGACTGAGATGAGCGTGTGTCTCATGTCAAGTCTGATTCTGTCCGGGTGATGTTGTGAGGCTGGGGGTGGGGGGTGGTGACGAGGAGTGGAGCAGAATGATGATCAGAGCGGCTGCCCTTTTCTTCTGATCACACATTACTGTGCAACAGAGTCGTGTCAGAACAGCAGCAGCGTTGTGATGCGCACAAAGGCCAGCGTCAATCAAGAGGGCTATTCATCTGTCTGGGGCCGTAACCCCCACACCTCATCTGCTCCTTCTACCTGTTTGTCTGACAGCTAGATGCACAGGCCGGCCGGGGCTGAGGAGCTGACAGCCAAACTAAGATGAATGAAGACCCCCCGTCTTCAATGAGTTACAGATTTTAATACACTGGCAACTGCTGAGAAATGATGCTTTATAAGAGAAGAGTTAAACAACTCAGGCTTTGTAAAGTGGCAAGCAAGGTAGGAGACTGAGGGACCTGTACCCCTGCAAAGTGATGTCTTCCTACCCCGAACTTCCACTGGGAGTGCCGCGTCACTCCACAGAGCGCTGTCCAGACTTTCGTCACGAGATCATGGGAGACTTGTAATTTCACACGAGACTCCACACAATTAAATCCTCGAAAATGTCCCACAACAAACAGATAAATGGTCATCTGTGCTGGGGCAATTTAACCTTTAAATGTCAAAAGGGTGACGATGTGTCAGACAGAATGCTGAGTTTTCCACCTCCAAGATAAATGACATAATATCCATGGTGAGAAAAACTCTTTCTGTGAACCCTTGTCAGACTTGAGGGCTGATGCGACTGGTAATGATGTCTTAAGGTGCGTTTACACCGAACGCGACTTTGGCGACCTCGGTGACCACTCTCCATGCAGTGTCAATGTACAGCCACGATCAGCCACGACCACGCGCCACCAGATCTCACGCGATGTGACGGACGCATTCTGGGCGACTTGGTTGCATCTTTGGAGACATGGGGGCGGCGCCCCTGTTGCTGCAGATGGGAACCCTTGGGTCGCTTTGGACGTGGAGCAGGTTGTGATGCTACGTCACCAGAGTTGAAATATTTGAAATTTTCAGGCGATGTCGCGCCGTGAGAGCCAATCAGCGTTGTGTGGGTGCGTGATTGACACCCGTAACAGAGTGTTTCCTTTCCGGTCCACAGAGTGACAGTCTATGACCGTGTGGGGGAACATTGGTTGGTGAGTCCATTAGTTCTGCCTAGATGGACCCCAAAAAACTCACAGAAGATGCTGCTGTAGGGCCATCAGCTACAGTGTTTTGTGATTGGTAGGTGAGTGAAAAGGATACAGTTGGAATAATGCCAGCTAATACGTCCTATTAGATGATATACGATATGATTGCAGGGTGAAACTCGAGTGGGTGTGACGTCACTGAGCAATGGCGACAAAATGAGCTATGAACATGCGACAGGACTTGGGTTTGCGACGCAATCTTGGTTGCAAAGTCGCATTCAGTGTGAACGCACCTTTAGAGGGAGACTGTTAACGCAGTTTTATTGTGAAGAGACCGGATGCCCTGTGTTGCTTTTTTTGTGGCTGACTTCCTCTCTGTTTCCACCCAGTTTAAAAGTAAACTCACTGACTAAAAAGAAATCTTTCTGCACGATGCTGCCATTCCAGTCGGCTGCACTCCCAGTGGACATTGGGGAGTTATTTTTTACAGTATGATATTTAAAGTAGCAAATTAACTTATAGTAGTCATGATAGCATAAACTTTAATTCTGATGCAAATAGTTATATTTAATGTCAGTATATATTAAAAAGTATTTTGTTACCATGGTGACAAAAAACTGAACACCTGATCACTACATATACCAAAACAAAACATACTGATGAATAAAATCAAAAGCAAAACAACAGTGACATAAAAATATCTAATCATTCTATACCCCTTATTCCTTTCAGGTTGTGGGTCGGCTGGAGTCTATCCCAGCAGTCATTGGGCGAGAGGTGGATAACATCCTGAACTGGTCACCAGCCAGATCACAGGGCGTCATAGAGAGACAGACAACCATTCACACTCACATTCATACCTAAGGACAATTTGGAGTCAACAATCAACCTAATGAGCGTGTTTTTGGTCTGTGGGAGGAAGCCGGAGTTTCTGGAGAGAACCCACACATGCACGGGAAGAACATGCAAACTCCACGCAGAAAGAAACCAACATTCTTGCTGTAAGGATAATGCACTACCCTCTGTGCCACCATGCCGCCCCAAATGGTAACCTCTCAAACATAATATAGTAAAATACAAACCACAGTTCCAACGAAGCTGGGACATTGTGTAAAATGTAAATTAAAAACAGGGGTAGATTCAATACTTTGTGAACAACTGTGTAAGCAATTAGTCCAACAGTTTTAGAGCAACGTTTCTAAACGTACAATTGCAAGGAATTGAGGGATTTAATCATCTACACTCCATAACACTATCAAGAGCTTCAGAGATCCCTCTTGATCCCTCAGGTGGCACTGTATTAAAAAAAAAATCATTCTGTGAAGGATATTACTAGCTGGGCTCAGGAATACTTCAGAAAACCATTGTGGCTACATCTTCAAGTGCAAGTTAAAATTCTACCATGCAAAGCCAAAGCTATAACCTTGCAGTGCAGATGGATCTGCCTGATTCATTTCTGAAATCACACAGATCCACCAAGCTCCAATCTCCTACGACTTAGCCAAAAGCCAGACGGCCCAATCGGGGAAGAGAGGTAGAATCTGAAGACCACTGCATGTTTGAAGACAATGGCGGCTTCTGAAGCGGTTTCCATGGATGCGGCAATATCTGCAGGTTTATAAGAAATGGACTCATTTCCTTCTTTAAAAGTGGAGCAAAGAACTTCACTAAAAGCTTTTCTTATGGGAAATCATGTTATTTTTGTTTTGGACAATCAAATCAGAGAAGCCAGGAAGCTGGGGATCGCAGCTAGGGAACTAGGACAGATGACGGAAATGCTGGGCTAACAATGCCGGTTAGTCTATGGTAGTCATGGTTACTCAGTGATACCTGGTGAAATATGCTCTCCTCAGAAGTTTACCGGGGGTGGGGGTTGTTGTTGACAAGGTTCATGTCACATGTAATTGGTAAATGATACATCTATGTGATATAATTTAATGTAAGATGATAGTCTAAGGACTGAAACGTAGTTTAAGCTAACGGCTAACAACAGGGTCCAGCTGCCATGTCATTCTGTGGCTTGATATGACTGGTCTGTGATGAGTGTGACTGGCAGATCGATTGTCCAATCACCAGCTGTAGTTGTTTTTGAAGGTTCTGCCTCTGAAAACCTTTTCTATGGGCTCTTCACCAGATGGACTAGTGAAATATTTATGTGGCGGATATATGGAACAGTCCATCTGGCGTGTCAGGTTACCAAAGCCATACATTAAGGCTGCTGGCTTCTCTGGGCTCTAGCTCATCTGAGATGGACTGAGGCAAAGTGGAAAAGTGTGCTGTGGTCTGATGAGTCCACATTTCAATTGTTTTTGGACATCATGGACATGGTGTCCTCTGGGCTAAAAAGGAATCAGCACAAAGTCCAACAGCCAGCATCTGTAATTGTTAGGGCTAATTGGTACAGGTTAAAATGTCAACATTTACATATGAGTAAAAGTGGTGAAGAAGGTTTTTTTTATTATTATATTGTATATATATAACAAGAATAATATTAATAAGGAGACAATATGACAATAAATAGATTATAGATAGATAGACAGATAGAGATATGCTATATGACAACAACAAATCAGGAAAATGGAAAGATGAGGGTCAACAGAGGATGGATAAAAAGGAGTGGATTAAAACATGGTAAAAACAGGACTAAAACAACTGAATCTTTTAAGCTAAATGCAGTCCCATTGAGCTTCTTTTGTCCAAAATAGACCTGTGTGTTCCCCGGTCAAACGTGTATAATGGTTGAGGGTTTGAAATGTGGCCATAAGGATGGAGTAGCTTTGTCTTTAGGGATGGGTTTAATATGGAGAGAGTATTTTGATGCAGCACAGCGCCAGTGATATTTGGAAGTCCACCTACAGCAAAAACAGCATCACAATTTAACTCTCCATCCATGCAGAAGGAAGTTGTTTCATTTATGCCAAAAAATACACTATGTATGCTTTTTCTTTTTTTAACAAGGCAGTACTATCAGAGACGGAGCAGATGGTCACACTGACACTGACAGCCAGACAGCAGACTGCTCCACAACTCCAGAGCCAGACTCTGAAGAAAATGCCCACATTAGCTTCCCTGCTTATGTCTGTTCTTCAAACCCACAAACACAAACTCACATCGTGTCCTGCAAGGTACTTCTTAACTAGTGTTTCTCAAAGCAGGGTCCTCACTCTCTGAGGAGGGGAATAAGGGTGAAAGGGTGGTCACGGAAACGTATAGGGACCAGAATGAAAAAATACACATACACAAAAATAACATCAACTACCGGTATCAGCGACAATTCATGTGACATATTTGTTATTTTTATGCCTGTTTATCGTATTAATACAAGACTGACAGGATTGATCTGCCACTATGAGTCATATGATCTGTCAGAGAGCTGCTGTCACCCTATAAACTTGTAATCTACAGCTTGTTATGTACACCATGTCTCATGATGGCACGGCACTAAAAGCAGGTGCACCGCTGGTGTAACTTTGTTATCGTTCTGTGCAGGTTGCGCCGAAAATAATGTACCAGCATAATGTGCATTTTTTAGGAGTGAGAACAGAAACACTCGGTGTAGAGGAGCCCTTGGGATTAAATAACCGTCACGTTTTAAGTCGCGGTTAATAGTAAAACCGGTTAATCGCTAAATGCCTAGTTGACTTACTTTTTTATTGTGCTATGTAACGTTATCTTCCACTATCATTTTATTATCTTCTTCTACTCCTAAACAGAGACTTTGTTTTGTTTACCTACTTCCATTGTGGTTTGCGTTATCGATGTGATGTTAGCGATCAAGACGAGTCTTCAGAACAGCTGTTTTAAGTGAACGATTAGAACCGATTCACAGTTGTGAGTGAGCTGTTTGTTTGCGAGCCATCCTTAAACTTTTAGGCAATTCGCATTTATATAAACATATATTTGTATTTTTAATTCTCAAATTTAATTATTATTGCTGGCCATAAATAATTTATTTATTTTACTCAAAGAAAGACAGAAAAAACAGTAAAACACATTATAAAAATTGATTGAAATGTTAAATTATAGTTGTTTACCTGCATTACAGAACAGGAAAAATAGGTTTAGTGGTTGAATGTTGTGCTTGATTAATTTCTCACTTTTCAGAGAAGCCCAGTGATTTGTCTGAAATGTAGGTAAAAAGGTTTGAAAATTTCTCATTCCTGTTCAAAATGTATGTCTAACAAATGTAATGTTATCAGTTTTAAACGAGGTTTTAAAAGATTGCTAAAATATTTATGTTTTTTCATTTAAATAAAAGGGTGGCCCTTTTATTTGTTACTGGCTGCCGTATTCTGACAATAATGCATTTCCCCCAGTAAATATGGTATGTATGAGTATGTGTTTTATATAAATGAATGTGAAGTGTTGCTCTCTCAAAGCCTGATATTTAGGGCAGGGTGTGAGGAAGTGAAGCTCTGTCTCTACCTGTTTGGTGTCACAGTGGGTAATCTGTCCTTGTCTGGGAGCCGGCTCTTCTTTCTGTCTACAGTAAATCTGTGGTCACTGAGTCTGGACCTCATCTCGACTTTTCCTGGAGAAGGATCTTTTACAGAGCTCAGGTAAAATGCTCTGTTTTGGGGTTGCTTGTTTGCAGTATTTCATTTGAATAGCTTTCTGTTGGTTAATAACTTGATTTTGTCTAATTTGAGGGGGCTCCTGAGTCTGATTTGGTTGTCTTGGGTGGTTGCTGGGGTCCTGGTGGTCTCCAGGCCGGTTTTTGTGATGATGGAGAAACCTTTGGAACAGCAGGTCCCTTCATACTCTGTGATAGACTTGAGGATTTTTTTCTTGCCTCAGAAGTTATCAGAATGTGATGGCAGATTCTGAGCTTGAACTCTCAACCCTCAGACATGGGCCAAACAATTTTCCCACCAACACCTGGAGGCCTACAGGGCAAGAGGCCAACCTGAAAACACAGAGAGTGAGGGACAGACAAAGAGGGAAAGGTGGGAGAGGGGGGTTAAGAGGCTCCTCAGCTGATGTTGTTATGCTTCTGACGGCCTCCTGATGGCTCCCCAGACAGCCAGGCTTTTCTCTGCCATTCAGGTCACTCCTTCTGCTACAGGCCTGAACACCAACAACAAGACCATGTAGACATCATATGCTGATTTGTAGTTTCAGCTGCAGAGCTGCATGGCTTCAAAAACTGCTAAAGAGAAGAGCTATTCAAATATTGGAAAATATTTGAATGGCTGAAATGCTGAACTAAAGTGCAACAGGTGGCGCTGTTGCCACACAGTTAGAGGGTTTCTGGCTCCCCTACAGACGTGTTGGTTCTGTATGGAGCTTTATGTCCTCCCTTTACATGCATGGGTTTTCTCTGGGCACTCCAGCTTCCCTCCAAAGATCAAAAACAGCATCATTGGTGGCCCTCAGGTGTGACTGTTTGTGAATGATTTTCTTTTTATTTGTATAGCGCAAAATCATAACAAAAGTTATCTTGGGATGTTTTCCACAGCAGCAATTCAAAGCCATACTCTTCCTCTTCTTCTTTTATTTATTTTGCTTTAAAGAATTTATCATGAGCACAGCACTTTGCCACAATAGCAAAAGATTCAGAGACAGGAACAACATCTGTTAAGCAGGCAGGAAACCAGACCATGCTGAACCAGACTCATGCTGAACAGCCATCCACTGAAACTGTGTTTGGAGTATGAGTGGAGATAGATAGACACATTATTTCAGACTCAAAATCCATATCATTACAGTATAAAAGTATAAATATAGGTGATAAAATAAAATAATTAAAATACAAAGAGAGATTTGCTCCAATGTTTCAAGTAACGAGAGAAATATTGAGTATCACTTAATGAGGGTTAAATCAGTGACATCAAAATTTCTTTTTCTGAAGCAGTTAATCGGTACATTACATTTCTGAGCACAGCATGAAAAGTGGGGACATTACAAGTGACAAACAACTCACTCGCACTTGTCCATCTTGGCAATTTGAGAACTATTCTGAGAGCATCATTGTATGCCACCTGCAACTTTTTCATTCTGGCTTTGCTGTGTGAGATAAGGAAAGACTGGGTTGGTCTCCCTCTGGTAAATTGAAAGTTATCAGAGGACTGTCCCTCTAGATGCATTTAACAGCAGATTAGAACCATGTGCATGTTATAAAGGTAGTTTTAGTCCTTTTGTGTCCGTTTGAAGTAAAAAAAACACAAAAACTTACCAGATATGACACAGCTGGTAGAACCTCACTGTTGGGTTAGTAATCATTATGGTAATATAAATCGTATATAGTATATTTAGTAATTACTACTTTAGTTTTCCTAGGACCAATCAAGGCCCCTGAAATGGGCCTTTCAAGGGCCCACCCATGTCTGTGGGCAGCCCTGCCTGGTACAGCCAAAGTATCTTTCTGCCAACTGCATGTCTGTCAGCTATTGTCTGCAGGCTCCACAAAAGAAACAACCTCTACTACACAAGATAAATTCACAGTGAAATATATCAGCTGTTTACTTCAGATTCTGGTCTGGATGCAAAATTGACAAAACCACTATTGGAACTGGATGACCTGAGAAACCCAATTTACCTGTTGATACAGGTGTGTAAAGTAAGAGCTCATGTCATCAAACTGGATGATATAAGTGTGTGACTTAGACAAACTCCTTCAGTGTTTCAGGATCAGTGGCCTCATTTATAAAGCTTGCTTACGCACAAAACGGGGCTTGGAAGTGGCGTAAGTCACTTCCCACGCAAAGGTTGTGATTTATAATAATAAACTTGGCGGGAGATTGTGCGCACCGGTACATCAACTTTAATGCTGGCATACGAACATTTTGGAGATGTGGGAAACTGGCGGCACGGATGGTGAGGGGGTGAAGTGAAGCCAGATTCATCTCATACATTTAATGTCATCACAAAGCAGATTATAGACCTGCGTCATCATAAGAGTCACCCGTCTGTCTGCAGTGTCATAGACGTGTTCACTTACTACTGTATGCAATGTTCATATATTATGATTCATCTTCACATGATGTAGATGTAGTTGAAAGCACTGATTGATTAGTATTAGCTGTGACAAGGTGTGTAACAATCAGTCTAATTGCTGAGTAAGCATATAAATAGTGCAGTGACACTCGTGCGTAATGCTGCACAATGGATGCGCTGGCACTGCTGGAAGATCACACAGACTGTGGATCAGGATGGAGAGAGTTTTTAGGGACCATGAAGATTTCCTGGCCCATGTTAAACGAAAGCACCCACCGGAACCATGCCATCCCGATGCGTATAGGTGCTGACAAACTCTGGGGTTTGAGTTTGTCATGATTAACAATATATATATTTACATTTTCTGTCTAAAGCCCCTTTGGAGTATGATATAATACAGTTAAATTCTGTTTTTAGGTCGGGGATATGGCAGTCATCCCTCACCACCATACTGCCACTCGTTTTGGATGGCATTATAAACATGACCAGTCGATACATCAGGGTTCCTTACACTGTAGGTGAACAGGCACATTAAAGGGCAATTTACGGCAATTCCCGATTTCCTAAATGTAATCGGCGCAAATGACAGGCTGCACTCGCGTTGCTATAAGAGCTCCGAGTGAAAATGAAAAAATGTGCCTACAATCAAGTGTAGAAATTATTTGTTCCTCAAACATGGTTTTGACAAATTTAGTAGTTTAAACAAATTCATCCTGATGCACAGCTTCTTATTCTTTGGTTATGGCAGACTATACACATCCCAGGCGTATCGCTGCCCCTCTGAGACACGGCCGTGTCAGATAAAGACTGCAGGCAGGCGATGCAAAAACATTCATGAGGTACTTTGCATTGACCATTCATGGTCACATGTGGGTGTGTAGAGGGCGGGATGTGAGGTAAATCCACCTGCGCAACTTTCCAAGTGGACTGTGATTTATAAAGGGAAAAGTGCTTGAAAGTGTGCGCATGCATGGTTTCATAACTCAGAATTTTTTTTGGCACAAGCCATTTTCAGCTCTCGGGTGCACATTCACTTTTAGTGTGGACCCTACGCAATGTTTTATAAATGAGGCCCCAGGATGCTTTCATTGACCAGTTGCAGACATGTGACTAACATGACGTCACTCAGTTCTGTGGACAGTGGAAGCAGAGCCGGCTGATCCGTTAGGCAACACAGGCAAATGCTAAGGGCGCAGTGGCCTCCAGGGGGTGCCACAAAGTCACCTTCAATATAACTATATTAAAACTAGTTATTACTATTAACTCTTAAAATGGAAGAGCTCACATTGATTCAAATGTAAAGCAATGCCCAATAAATATAACTAAAAGTATAATAACAAATAAATCTATATAGCTATTTTGTTTACTTTTGTATATAGTTATTGCATAGTGTAAATGTAGCTTATGTATTGAGTTATTGTGTGCAAACTGTGTAGTTATTTAGATTGATGTTAACTTTTTTATTAGAAATTTATTATTATTATTATTATTTATTCACTTAAATACAGGATTTTTATTTTGTGGTAAGGGTATTTATATTGTATTTCAGATTTTTTGTATTTATTTGTAATTTGTAAAGCATATAAATTAGGTAAAATGTTATCTTATAAACTAAAGACAATGGTGAAAACAATGCTGTTAGACTTCTGTATTAGCATATGTAAATCATCGAAATGTCATGCATTTTAGCCTGTTATTAGGCAGAGATGCATATTTGTGCCAGTAAGGTAACAGAAAGTATAATAAATATGGAACAATAATGTTACTGAGCCTGTCAGATAAGTTTGATCCCCTTAAGAAGAGTAACAAACTGAAAACAAGCATTTTATGTATTAATTTATTTAATAGGGACAGTGCACATTAATGAACATCTATTCAGAAAACAATAGATGTAAATATACCAGATTATAGCATCAAAGCTAATTTACAGACCAGGCTAAAATATCCTCCTCACAGCAGTCACAGTAACAGCATGTGGATCTACTGTTTACAGGGAGGCTCAAAAGAGGAAAAATAACCACTGCCCAGAGAGATAATTTAGTGATCTTTCCAGGGATTATCACTGCCGTTGTCTATGGAGTACACACAGCAAAAACATCTACTGATGCAGACTGAGCAGGTTTGAAGGATAAATGTCAGAAAACTCAATGGGAACAGGAGGACATGAGAGTATCCAGGTTACCTGTTGATGCAGGTGCATGCATGTTAGACTCATGTTGTCAAATTTAGTAAACATGTAAAAACTCATCGTGCAAAGTCAATGTGGAAAAGAACATTTACACTCGAAAGGGCTGGATTCACAGAATGATAAACTATTAGGAAAAGACAGAAGAGCCAAATGAAAGTTTATCTTAAAGTAAGCATTCAATTTATACTAGCTGTATTTTTGTATAAAGACATGAACTATGGTTTTTCATATTAAATTTACTTCATGAAAACACAATGGAAGTAAACTGAACTGGAAAAATACACTATCAAAATCACTGAGCTTGGTTAGCAGGACCCTCTTTAAACATTTGTAAATTTAACTAATATTTCTTGAGGATTTAGCAGTGTAAGTGTAGACTGTATTTTGCTCAGTATGTTGCTGGCATGGGGACACGTTGGCTGTGCCTTGGTAGTGGTAAGTTGAAGTAAATGTGTTTAATAAAGTGTGAAATCAGCCTGCCTGGTTTTTGTGGCTTGTTGTTACCGGAAACTCTTTGAGGATGAGTCGTGGTGGCAGCAGTATGGCGCCGTAGTTTTCATGCTGGTTCTTTCTGCACAGATGCAGAGCTGGTCTCTGTCACTGTGGCTGCTGCTCAGGCCTATACCATACTTCATACAATCCCACATCAAAAATCCTAAACTGTCCCTTTAAAGTCCGACTGTGCCCAGTACCTTTGCCACCTGTCTCTGTCCACTGTGTGTTAGCAAGAGGCTGCCGGCTCTGGAGACAAAGCTGGAGGGAGGATGGTGTAGGAGAGGGAAACAGGCAGAGTTCGGAAGGAAACTATTAAGGAAGGTACACCCGGCTCAGGCCGGGGTGGAAGCGCAGCTGCAGGGGCGTTTTGCTGCATCTCAGTTCAGGAACTGTCAAAGACCATTTTACTGGCCTCCCACTTTAGTACTGAGCTAGAGGAAGCAGCAGTGTGATCTATGGACCTGCATGAAAATCAATGTGGGCAGCCCAAACATGAAATCGATGCAGCCGGCTGGCTAGGCAAAAGAAGGAGGGGAATGTTTGAGGGGAGGAAAGGTGGGGCAGAGGAGTTCACTGGATTCTGCCAGAGTGGGTTGGTTTCCTCCTGAGCAAGGCCACATGGGGGAGTTAAGGTTAGGGAGGGTAAACAGAGGAGAAATAAGTTGATTTGGATCCAGAGAAAAGATGCAAAAAGTTTGAACAGAAGGAGCTCTGAAGGTTTTCAGGTGGTAAGTCTTGATTTCAGGTCCCTAAAGGTTTATTTTTGCAGTTTCCACACCAAAAAATAAGTCATTTGGTATTTCCACAAGCATTACAGAATTATTTGAGACCAAACTCTCTTTATGTGTGCACATTTCTTGCTTTTTTTCTATGATAAAGCCTTTCACACCTCACTTTTTCATTTCTAAATGCTTTAAAATAAATATGTAAGTACACTGGTCTTAATTGATAAATTGTCAAAGTACTAACAAGTTTAGTCGATCCAAGAACATGCTGTGACAGTGAATACGTTACATCATCTCCATGTTTTTATCTGTAAAGCCACATAAACCAAAAATAATGATTGCAGTTATAATAAATAACCCAATAACAACCAATTTAAAATGGTAAATAATTCAATGCTAACAAACCAAAATGGAGATTGGAAAAAATGGACACTGCTACAATAGCAGGCAAAAAAAAAAAAAAAAAAATAGCAGGCTCTTCTCCTCAGGAGGCTCAGGTCTTTGGATGTCTGCAGTGAAATGCTGCATATCAGTCTCCAGAGATCTGGTCCATGCTGCAGTCTGCTGGGGGGGGCAGCATGTCTGATAGGACCACCGGGGGGGGGGGGCTGGACAGGCTGGTGAAGAAGGCCAGCCCTGTGCCTGGCAGGAGTTTGGACACTGGACACTGTGGTGGAGAGACCTACAGCAGCACAGTGCAGGCCATCCTGGACAACAGTAACCATCCCCTCCGCAACATCCTGGAGGACGGGGGAGCAGCAGCAGTGGGAGACTCATCTCACTGCAGGACTGAGTGGCTCAGAAGGTCCTTTGTTCACACAGACATCAGACTGAACAACACCCTGAACAAAGGCAGTGGATCATGGACTGTTTACTAGCATAGTTATTTGCTCTGACCAAACATACTATTGCTACTGGATACCCAAATTGAGGATGAATAAAGTAGTCTTTCTTTCTATCTATCTATCTGTATTTAAAATGTGACCTCCTACAAGTACTTGGGTATTTGGATAGACAACAAACTCTCATTTTAATGGACATATTACAAACCTAGTGAAAAAGCTCAAAATGAAGATTGGCTTTTATTTTAGAAATAAATCCTCTTTTACTTTTAATGCCAAGAAAAAACTTGTGGAGGCTACATTTTTGTCTGTGAGTGATTATGGCAATATTCTGTGCGTCTGCTTCCACACTGCAGACCCTTGATTCAGTGTATCATGCATCTCTTCGCTTCATAACCAACGCAAAATCTCTCACCCATCACTGTATTCTTTATGATTTGGTTGGTTGGACATCACTAGCAATTCGCAGACAACACTGGCTTATTTTTATTTATAAAGCAGTTCTGGGAAACTTCCATCTTACCTCTGTTCCTTTCTGTACAGTAGCTCTACTGGGTACCAGCTACGATCCTCTAATTTGCTGCTCTTCTCTGTACCCAGAGTTTTTACAGACCTGGGGAAAACTGCTTTTTCTTTTAATGCACCTTGGTCGTGGAACAATCTTCAAAAAGAGCTAAAACTGGATTTAATAATATCTGAATTTAAGAGCATCATTAAGAATGTGGTGACAGAGGCATGTGGTTGTTTTTCTTGAGGCCAAATGTGTATTTGATTATTTGTTTTAAACCTGTTGATTGTGTTGTGTCATTTTCTATGTACTGTGACTCTGTATGGCTGCCTATTTTGGCCAGGTCTCTCTTGTAAAAAAAAAAAAATTAATCTCAATGGGACTTCCTGGTCAAATAAAGGTTCATTAAATAAAAATAAAATAAAAACTCTATTTATCTATCTTGCTATCTAGCTAGATAGATAGATAGCTGGCTAGATAGATAGCAAACCATAAATCCGTCCCCACCACAATTGTCTCTGTTGGGTATAAATTCATTCGTAGGCCTCTTGAGATGTGGCATCTCATGTTCAACAGGGACCTCATGTCTATATGGTGCCAAAGATAGTTACTATGGATCTATAATCAAACATGGATAGGGGAGATCATGCTAATGTCTACATTAACAACTATAATGATTATGAACTAGAATGGGACTAATAAAATGGCCAAATATTTGTGATGTCTGTAATTGTAGTTGTTGAGGCTTCGTAACTCCACAGCAGCAGGCAGTCTACACCAAGGACCCCAGACCACCTACAAGACAAGAGCCAGAGATGATTACAGGAGCAAACAACATACGTGACCTCATCCTGACCTGTTTCTGTTCTTTCTGACACCTACAGGCTCATAATCAAAGGTCTGTTAATGACTGTATGCGTACAAATAAGACAAAATCACCTTTTTTAATAAAGCCGTTGATCTGTATGTATGAATGTAAAGTAAAGGCAAACTCAGATATGCTCTCTGTGGGTACGTTGCTGCAAGTTGGCCATTTTTAATGTGGAAGTAAAAACAAATGCAAATGACTCCAGAGCTCACTGTGCTGTCTGAATTCATACATTTGGTGAAAAACGTGTTTTCTTAGTTATTTTCCTACAAATTGATTCAATGGGGTCTCCTGCCTGCAAACTTCTCTTCAAGGATCCTGCTAAGGATTACCAGATTAACTTAAAACACAAATAACCATAATTCACTCACACAAGGTTTGATTTTACATGAATACTATTAAAAGTACAAAAAAGAGTATGTTTTTCCCTCTGTTAACCCTCTGAATCCCAAGCAGTTTCTGGTCGTTTTTTGCTTCTGTCACATTATTACTCACTGTGGTCTCATTTTTCTTTGCAATATGAAGTCCTTCACCTCTATAGATTCAAGTTAATTGTTTCCTTTAGAACTACTTACAATGAATAAGAGAATTCATGAACCGGGGGGCTTATCACTCTAATGTAAACCTATGAGAGGTAAGAAGGAGCATGAATAAACTTATGAGTCATATAAAATCTGCACCAGAGGAGGTATAAACACAATCCATTTGTTCCAAATTAGATAATTTTTTTCCTTTTGTGTCCTCAATTAGTATGTTAACTTCTCCATTCTGAAAGTTTCTAGTATTATTCCATACCATTCTTCTAATGCAGGTGGCGCTGGTTTTAGCCACTCCCTAGTAATGGACTTCTTACTTGCTGTTAATAGAGCAACAGTTTTGCATCCTCTTCCTTGTTAAGCCAGTAATGTGACCCAAATACAGATTTTTAAAATTCAGGGGAACGTGAATTTTGAATATCTCCGTTAATGTTTTATGAATACCTTTCCAGTAAAAACCAAGTTTAGGACAATCCCAAAAAACATGGCAATGATTTGCTGTTACTGAGCCACATTGTCTCCTACATGAATGACTGTTGTCCCTGTATTTTTCTTGACATGATGTTTTAAAGTACCTCATAATGTTTTTCCAACAATGTTCCCTCCAGTCCATGGAACTTGTTGAGGGCCACTGAAATGAACTTCTTCCCATGCCTCCTCTGTAAATCTCATTCCTGCTTCTTTTTCCCACTTTTCTTTTATGTTGAGGGTGTCCTCATTTTTTTGCATTTAGGAGGGTATTGTAGAGTTTAGAAACTGACTTTTTGGGTGTTGCTCTGTAAGCAGAAATCAGATATTTCTACAGCTCACTATCCTTTAATAAATCATTGAATTTTCACTCCTGATTGAAATAATGACGCAGCTGTTTCGATTTGTTGCCGACGTCACTTGTGTTACATTCAGGTACTCTTGAGAATCTGGCGATTACGCCAGTGTTTTTCATTTTTGGATGGGACATTTAGGCTTCTAGTTGCAAGTCATGGAAAAAAATAAGTGGCATTTTGATCCTACCGGCGGGACTTGGTATTCTGAGAGTTAGTTTGTCTGAATGCATGCTGTGCATTTAAACTTATTACTATTATTGTTTTATATAATTTACTATTCATATTCATTTACCAGTACCTTAAAGTCTTCGCAGAATATGAACAAATACAAATCTTTACTGGCTGTCATTCATCAAAACACTTGCTGTGTCTCTTCTCTTCACAACTGCTTGATGTTGTTTGTAGAGCCAAGTCGTCTCAGCAGCTGCTTCACTGTAAACCCTCCCATCAATCGCTATGTGTCTGATGGTGAGATGACCCAGCGGGCCAGACAGAGAGCGAGTGATTGATTCCTTATACAAGTCAGCGTAGCCAAAAGGTCTCCAGAGCACCATGGCATTTCAGGAGGTGTCAAGCCCACGGGTCAGGGGTCTCCTGGCTGCTACAGGGGGCCCCTGGGGTGTCAGGCAGAGAGGGAGCCATGCTTCATGACAAAGCTGAATGCTTGTACGAGGAGTCTTGTTAAGAGAGTCCAGGACCATGCTCATAATGGGACCAGTCAGGCCCAGACACCTGGGTACAGGCCTGTCACTGCCGTTCCCCATCCTCAGCTCCTGTGACTGACGTGACACATTAGCAGGGGCTGCTCAGCATGTCAATATAACTGAGCAGAATGTATCCCATCATTCACAGCATGGGCTGAGGGGGGGGCTGACGCATGCTGAATCTGAACTGCTGTTAGCGATGAGCTTGTCTCTACAATCAACTGGATCTGAATCAATGTTGACTTTAAATTACATTTTACATGATGCATTTTTCATCATCACTGAGCAAAAAAGGACTTGAGTAAACAAAATCTGTTCATCTCCCTGAGGCTTTACTTAGAAAATCTAAAAAACTAAAGTTTCTCTCACAATGTGCACATTTGCTCAAACTCATCGCTCGCATTTTGTAAAGTTCAGTCGAGCTGGGATGCTATGAAACTCACATTAACATGGTGCAAACCAAAGTACCAAACTCTCATCGGCCTAAAACCTTCAACAGTTTGGTTTGCAGTGAGTGTGAAACAGTGTTAATTTTGTTGACTAATTATTTTCAGCATAGTTTTCGTCAATGATCTTTTGTCCCCTGATGAAAACGAGACAGTAACTAATAAAAAAAAGTGCACGTGGACAAAAACTAAAACTAAATTATCTGACATTTACATCGACAAATAAAAACTAGACTATCATGTTTGGCAGAGACTTAATCCAATCAGACCTAATTTGGTCAGGTATAAAGTAGGGACAAGTTAGGAATATATCCCATCACAGTCACTTTGGTTGTGTGGAGAGGTTGGATGAGTTAAGACGGACATCCAATCACAACTGCCTTAGCTTCATGGTGGTGGTGGGATAAGTTGTGGAGCGATCCAATCAGAGCTCCTCTCTTTATGAATTGATATATTCATGTAGAGCAGGTTCACTGTTTGTTGTCAGTTCTGGTATTGTAACTGAGATGCTCTGCCAGGTAGCCTAAATAAAGGTGACTGCATTTCACACAAAAGTTCAATTTGTTTCTGTTCATTTATACTTTCAGACTTTATTAGCATTCAATAAAGGGTTATTAGATGTTTCATTTTATCCAAGTGTAAAACATGACTTCAGCAATTCAAGGAAACATAAAAATGCCTTACCCTTTACAATTCATATTTTAGTCGACTAAATTTACAGTAGATTTTGTTGACTAAAATGTGAAATTTCATCAACTAAAACTAGACTAAAATTAAAATAATTTACATGGGAATTTTATTTTTTGTCTTCTGCAGTTGAAATGTATGTGTTTCTGTTTAGGTGTTGATCCAGAATAAATAATAATAATTTTAACACCATCTTCTGCCTGGGAAATAGAGTCTTCAGGTGTGAAGCCGTGAACTGTATTATAATGAGCCTTTGCCTCTGACTCTGCCTTAATCACTATAATAATAATAATAATAGGTTTTTGTAATATGAAAACATTGTGGGATGCAGAGGATTCATTAAACACACTTGTGGCCAAGGCATTACTGTTCATATGGACACAAACTATCTTCTGTGTCATGACTAAGTGGCTGCAGATTGACAAAAGTCACTGCATGAACACCAAAAGCACCATGCTGAGTAAATATTTAATAGTAGCAGCTAACTCAGTGGCTTGATACCCACCTGCCGTACACACTCAAGCAATGATTTTACAGATGAGCAAAACTTGGACATCATAGATGTTTTTTTGTGTGTGTGTGTGTGTGTGCGTGTGTGTGTGTGTGTGTGTGTGTGTGTGTGTGTGTGTGTGTGTGTGTGTGTGTGTGTGTGTGTGTGGGGGGGGGGGGGGGGGGGGGGGGGGGGGGGGGGGGGGGTTGTAGGGGAGTACACAAGATTGAAAAAAATGCCTCTGCCCAGACCTTGGTGTCCTCAGTTAGTTATTTTCATGCTCACAGATTTGATCTGTGTGTAGAAAACTATATTTACGGATTTGCACACTGCTTTTTTTCTCCTGATCAGAGTCTATAGAGGGCTGGTATGAATAAAACAGGGATTCTTGGGAAAAGGGATGAACAGGTTTTCACTTTCAAATATAAAAAAAATAATATTTTCAAAATCCTTTTATAGATCGTTGTTAGATGATGTTTTTGCTATTCAACCTCCCTGAACATATTATTTATATAATTTGTATGTTTGCTGGATCAGCACGTATATTTCCATCAGAAATATAAATATAGTTGAAAATTTGTTTAAAAAATATTCGAACAAAAAGATTTTCTCTCATGTGTTTTCCCAATTCCCATATTATTATTATTAGTTTAGATTAGACAGAACTTTATTAATTCCTTTGGGAAACTCCCTCAGGGAAATTAGGATGCCAGTAGCAGTTTGAAAAAAGGATAAAAGATGCATTAAAAAAAACAGATATAAACAAAAATATAATCAAATATAAAAAAAACTAAATGTAAATAAGAAAAATAAAAAGATATAATTAAAATATTTTATCCACATGTCTTGAAATTAATAAAATATTTAATTATTTCATTTTATCACAGGTTTAATGCATGTAATTGAAATCATATGGATGAATCACATTTGTCTTCAACCTTCAAACTTTACAGTAGCATTTTTAATCATAAAAAATAAACATTAACATTAGAAATGCATTTGTCTCTGAACTAATCTCATTCAATAAATCAAACAGATTCCCTTTTTGAAAAATACTACAAAAACACTGTCTGACGGAGTGGACAATTCAATGATGGAGTTGACATTAAACTTTCAAAAACAAGAAATTTATCAAAAAAATGAAAAAATGTCACTCAAAGGGCTCTAATTTCCTGGCGCAACTCAGGGTGGCGCAGCCTGGCGCACCCCGCGCAGTGGTAATTTCGTCCAGCGCACCGCCATGCACAGCCAATTTTGCAATTTGGTGGACCGGCTGAGCCGGGATGGGTGTGATGGCGCACCAGGGGGAGGTGTCGAAAGATTCAGCTTGGCGCAGTGACAATTTCGTGCCAAAAAAACGCGCAGAAGGTGCGCTGAAAGCTCGCCAGCTCCGACCTGGTCTATTCACGGCGCAGACGAGGCGCACCCCGTGCAGTGGTAATTTGGCTAACAGGTGCACAGTGCGCACACATCACCAAAACCTCACAGGCAGGTGTCCAGAGTGTCAGGCACATTTCAATGCAATAAACAATCACAACAACCACTATTTAATGTAACCGTCTGAACCAGCATATACATTTGTATCTATATTAATTGTCCCATCACATCTGATGTCAGATCAGAGACGTTGGTCATAACTAACGAGTTCACATCTCTCAGCCAACCACAAACAGCCACATCATCCGATACGGAGTATCCGGCTTCTCTCATCTCATGAAATTAAATAGAAAAGAAAAAAGAGAGAGACGCTCGCTGAATAAATGTAAGTCACTCGGTGTCTTAAGGATTTACCTGTGATTGCCCATATTTCCCTCTTTTAATCTTTATTCGTAACGTGATCTAAAAAGATGGAGTACATTACTGCAAGGAGGATGAGGAGGAGATATATTTTCACCAAAGGTTCTGCTATTTTCAGACCAGGAATGTAGGTGGATCACAAGCATGATGAATGAATTAACCTGCTACTGTGTTTAAATGTAATTATCACTTAATTTTGTACTCCTATTTATGACAAAGGAACAGATTACATCTGTCCCGTGAGGCGGTCCACACAGTGACGCACATTGTAGCCTCCGATGGGGCCCGGTGGCCCCTGCGCTCTCCCAGTTGCTGCAAAAGTAACAGTGGCTCTGACCAATTTCCTCACCGAGGTGAAATTGTCACTGCGCCTCGCCCGCAGCGCATTTAAAGGCAAGGAGAGGCGTTCATTTGATTGGTGAAGATTACACTCGGCTGTGTTAAACCCACTCATGCCTCCTCTCCTCCCTCTCTGCTACTTGCGCCAGTAGGAGGGACGGCGCAGGCGCGGCGCAATGCAGGTGCGCCTGCACCTGCACCTGGTTTACAAAATTAGAGCCCAAAGTCTCAAACACTCACAAAAGTCTGAAACTTTATCAATAAATCATCAGTTCTTTCAAAATTAACTCACTATAAAAGTCTCTTTAAAAAATACATTTGAAAGTGGATAATGTTTATTTATTTAGAAATAATTACTAATCTTATACTCCTAATAATGATAAAGTTCAATTTTATATTACTTTTTGGAAATTTTTTCAGCTCTGGTCTCACGTCATGTCATTTAGAATGAAACAAAATGTGAGACAACATCAAAACAAACTTTCTTGTGCTACCTTTGTCTTGTGTGAGATTTTGATACTTTTTTTAAATGTTGTTATGCATATTTTAGCCCAAAAGCTGTGCTGTATGCCACAGATATATTTTGTCCCGTGTCTCAAAAATCATGGAAAAATGATTTTTTTATGCATCCCTATCCTGTCCTAAATGCCCAGTTGCCTAAACACCCAGCAATGCCATTTTGCCAGAACAGTGATCCGTGTGACATGAATTTGATAAGGTAACAGAAACCAAATAGGGAAAACCTCATCATAAGCATCTCAATAGTCCCTTTATGAAGAGAAGATGCATGTTTATGTACTGTCTCATTTTGGATGCAGGTGTTAACCGGTGTAATATCATCATATTGCTGGTCTACACTCTGGTGTGGTTTTCCTCTGCTGTTGTGTGCAGCTCCTCGAGAAGCCAGCAGCTGGTTGGTATTCAGCGCGGCCTCTCTGCCCCACTGTGTCTGGAGCGTGCAGCGGCCGGGGCATCCTCCAGGTCAGAGCAGGGGTAAGGGGGTTTGCCAGAAGCATTGCCCCCAGCAGACTGAGCCCTCACTGGGCACGGCTCTCTGATCTCCACCCCCTCCTCCCTCTCATGCCTGAGACAATACCAGACTATTGATATCTGTGAAACGCACAGTCTAGCCTGCTGTCCCGCTTTTGCTTTTATATCACATTTTTGATGTTGTGTTGCCTAAAATTTCCAGAAACTTCAAGTGTTATTCTTCTCCTGTTTCACTCCTCTGTTTTGAGTCAGACAAGAAAGTGGTTGCAGAGTGAGGAGGGGGAGAGGAGACCAGGCGCCTGCGGTTGTGTCCTTCAGGGTGATGGAGGACAGTGTCTGAGCTTTGATCATGGTCAAGCCACGTCCATCTGGGTGCCCTGATGCCAGGGGCACTTTGCCAGCCTACTTAGTGCCTCGGATGTCAAATCCTCCACTGGGGACATGTCAGCCAGACTTGAAACATGGTCTCAAATGGGGTAAAGTACCCTTCAACTCTTTTGGCTTATGCACATCTGACGACTCTACCAAGAATTTAATTATCCCAAGCTATCCATAAAGGACATCCCGTAATGATGCCGTAACAATTATGTTGTGAACCGAGCCTGGCAGCTCATCTCTCCACCAGCCCAAAATGAAGGCCTTTATTAGGAGAGTTGGGGTCCTCCTTTGCATACCGCTCCATGGTGCCACGGAGTAAAAGGGCAATGCGGAGGAGCCACACTGCCCTTTCCTACAACAAAATGAGAGGCCTAATGAAGGCCACAAGCAGCACAACTATATATAGCCATAATGACCACAGTCGCTACTGCTGGATGTGGAGCAAGAGGAACTGTATTCCAGTCTTCTTGGTGTTTTCTAAGCTGGGCTGTAGCCTTTATTGCAGAAATAATTGTTTCTTTGTTCCTCTGAGAAGGCACCATCTTTTATCACTGTGAGAAGATCCCAAAGACAGTTTATCTCTGATACAGTTAAATGTTTCTGCTGATAGAGTTTGATGGTTTCACTTGTAATTAAACATTTTATTATTTCATCAGTTTAATATCCAGTGTGCATTGCAGTGTTAATTTTGACAGCTCATTTTAATTTAATTTAATTTGCCTAAAATATCTTTTAGTTTCAGTCATAATTTAGTTATCTAAATTGTTTAAATTTTAGTCTGGTTCAAGTTGATGAAATTTCGCAACGTTTTAGTCGACTAAAATATGAAGTGTGAAATGTGAGGCTTTTTTTTGTTTGTTTCCTTGAATTTCTGAAGTCATGTTTTACACTTAGATAAAATGAAACATCTAATAACCCTTTATTGAATGCTAATAAAGTCTGAAAGTATAAATGAACAGAAACAAATTGAACTTTTGTGTGAAATGCAGTCACCTTTATTTAGGCTACCTGGCAGAGCATCTCAGTTACAATACCAGAACTGACAACAAACAGTGAACCTGCTCTACATGAATATATCAATTCATAAAGAGAGTAGCTCTGATTGGATCGCTCCCCAACTTATCCCACCACCACCATGAAGCTAAGGCAGTTGTGATTGGATGTCCCTCTGAACTCATCCAACCTTTCCACACAACCAAAGAAGCTGTGATTGGATATATTCCTAACTTGTCCCTACTTTCTACATGACCAAATTAGCTCTGATTGGATTAAGTCTCTGTCAAGCATGTTAGTTTTTATCTGTTGACAAAATGTCAGTTAATTTAGTTTTAGGTTTTGTCCATGCGCACTTGTTTTTAGTTACTGTCTAGTTTTTGTGAGGTGAAAAAAGGTTGTTGATGAAAACTGACGAAAATAATTAGTCAACAAAATCAACACTGATTCATTGGCCCTAATATTATTATTATATTATCTTTTGACCTATTGTTTTACGGATTGTTTTAATCTGAAAGGAATTAGCTGAGTACTGTTCATCTCTATTTGCATGTGTGTACTTTAAAAACAAAAATTGGTCTTAAATTCATTGTTAAAAGGCTATAAATGCCTTTTTGAACTTCGGGTCAACACACTTAACCTTGCAGTGCTGCTGGATCTGCCTGCATCAGTGATTGTAATCAGGCCGATCCAGCCTGCAGAGCTTTAAACTGGAACAACTGAGCCTTCATGTGATTGATTCACCCATCAATCAGGGAGCACCTTCTCATAACAACCAATGCTTAACTATTAACTTAATGCTTAACTATAGCCAATGCCTAAGCCAAGCTTTTCAGTGGTAAAAGGTATGTTTGGGTATTTGTGAGATTGACTTAAAGGTCCCATGTCCTGCAAAATAAATTTTCTTTGTTTTTAATGTTGTTGAGAGGGGCTTTAAGAGCAGAACAATATTACCCTTTTTACTAAAGTCATAGTTCATGTAAAAATGTGCTATTCCTCTTCAAACACTCTGTTTTTACTTCCTGGGGTTTATGTCATAGCTATACACCATCCTCCTACATGTGGGGCATCGGTGGCGCAGCTGGATAGTGCGCTTGGTCAGTGATAGGGAGGTTGCAGGTTCAGGCCCAGCTCCAGGCGACACATGGCGAAGTGTCCTTGGGCAAGACACTTAACCCCAAGTTGCTCCCACTGCTGCATCAGTGGCTAGTAAATGGGCATGAAAGGGCGTGAAAGTGTTAGCTGATACTGATGGATAACTAACAGAAACTCCGAACCATCAGTGAGTGAATGTGAGAGTGAGAGTGAATGGGTAAGTGTGACCTGCGGTGTAGAGCAGCTTTGAGTAGTCAAAGACTAGAAAAGCGCTATATAAGCTCAACTCCATTTACCATTTACCATGTGTGTTACCTGCTCATCACAGGCAAATGTCCTGACCGTCATGACCTCTCATCAGGCAGCCTAATGAGTCTTGATTTTAGCTATCTTGCATTCAGATAGCAATGCAGAATTTGGCGAGAACAACATGGAAGCATGGATATTTTGGGTTAATTAAGTGCAATGATGTAGGAGATATTTTCTTGGCACATTTAGTTCTGGTTGAGCATCATGTAAACACCACAGTCTATCTGAGTATTGTAACTGACCATGTTCAAACCACAGTGCACCCACACCCTGATGGCTTATTCCAGCAGGATAACATGTCATATCTCAAAGCATAAGTAATCTTAAACTGGTTTCTTGAACATGACATTTACCCCTTTTCCACCAAGCTGGAGCCAGTGCTTTGACCTAGCACCAGTTCTTTGTTTTTCCACCACCTGAGCACCAGCTCCAGACTGTCAAAACCGGTGCCAGGATGAGCACCAACTCTGTGCCAACAACTGATGTGAAGACGTTGAACTTTCCATCCCTGTAACGTGATGTAACACACACAACAGCACCTGTGTAACAGCAACTAGCTCCTCTATTTTCATTGTTTTGATGCTGCTGGGTAAGTAGATATGTATGCAGTGGCCAGTGCTGTTTGTTACGCGCTACTTTATAACGTATTTCAGTAACTACTTTTTCAGATAAAAAGTAGTGTAACGTGCTTCTACTGAAATTTTGGTAACGAAACGCAGTTCCTTTTCCAGTTCGGCGCAACAGTCTTGCCAGGTTTGCTAATTATAAACATCTTTGGGCCTGTTTTTCTCTAGAGTCGCTTACAAATCTCGTGAGTCACGGCTGTGGATGTCGTTTTTTTGGACTTGTTTCTTAACATGTAGTTGTTTAAAAAAATAACAAGTAACGTAAAAAGTTACCTTCCGTAGAGGGTAACTAAGTAAAGTAACGCATTACTAATTTAACAAGTTACAAGTAACAAGGAAACACTACTTTTTATAAAAGTAACTTCCCCAACACTGGCAGTGACATACTGAGGGTCTGAACAGATGCTGGGGCTAGCACCAACTCAGCACCAGCTCCAGCTCCAGCTCAGCGGAAAAGGAGTAAATGAGTTTGCAGTACTCCAGTTGCCTCCACTGTCACCAGATATCAATCCAATAGAGCACCTTTGGGATGTGGCGGATTGGGAGGTCAACATGGACCAAACTCTCAGGAATGTTTCCAGGACATTGTTGCTGTGAAGAATTAAAACAGTCCTGAAGGCAAAAGGGGTCCAACCAGGTACAAGCAAGGTTTACATAATGAAGTGGATGGTGAGTTGCTGTAGCTTCATCCACTGCAGGATGTGGCTTTAAATAAGAATACAAGTTTTCAAGTCAAGTCAGTTATTTTTTATATAAGTTGTGTCCAGCGTTGATTTGTATCACAGTTCTAATACAGCTCTGTTCATCATTATGTTGCTGCTGAATATTGAATCAAATCAAACTGTAACATGTATGAGAGCATGCTATTGTGGTGTGAGCAGCCATGCCAACAACCATCTCTCTGCCTGTCATAAAAAGACACAGACACAGATACATGCACAGCAGCGTGCACACAGACATTATCATGCGGGGCGGCGTCTCTGGCCGGCTGCATTATGCATGGAGCTCAGGGGAGCCAGGCCAGTGGAGTGTGAGAGAGAAGCCCAGGAGCGAGCCACACTGTCGGACACATGTCAGCGCAGTCACTCCACCTCTCTGTGGACCTCATACACACACACAACATGCCACACGCATCGCTCAGTGGTCTGACAAATCTGTACACACACTCACTCACCCTTAGCCTGTCAGACAAAAGTCAATGTGATCCGTTCCATGTCTGGATTCCAATGTTTGTGGATAGTTCACTGTGATGTAACACAGACTTGTGTCAACTTGAGTGAATTGTGATCAGTTTTTCACGGCGATGCTAACCCTCATGAAGCCAGATGTCATGCAGTTGCTTAATGCCATTTGTGTTAATTATGTGGAACATTCACATGCTGTCGAGCCTCATTAAACTACAGGAACTAATTGGCCTCTAAAGGTGGAAGGGAGCAGGTTAAATTCCCCCGCAAAAATGAATAATTCTTTTGATGTTGAGCAGCGTTCTGGCTGTTGTGCAAAAGTCAATAAGAGGTTCCTGCATGCGTGTGTCATGGATGTGTGTTCAGAAAAAGCTAGGTGAATGTTTGTGTGTTTGACTGTCACACGCTGTTGCTGTGCAGCTGGATGCTGTGAAGGTGTTTGAGCAGACGGACAGCATGTTGGCCCTGTGAGAGCCATATGGAAATTTTACTCTGTTTGTTTACACTGCCTAGAAGCACACGCCGGCTCTCCAGCAGCATAATGCACACAGGTAAAGCCAGCCTTCCCTCAGACACACTGTCCACCTCCTGCTAACGGGTTTGCCCCGCAGGCCTACCTGCCGTGCCTTCAACCCCATTGACAACGGAGAGTCCGGCTGTCAGCAGCCTAAGGTGAGAGAGTGTCGATGAATATGAAACAGAAGAGACTACTGTATGATCAACAGGCAACAGCACAAGGACATCGCCAACTGCTGTGCTGCTGCGGGTTGCGTGTAGGGGTTTTCTAGGTTTACAAGAAAACACTACTGTAGCATTTTAATACACACAAACAGGATTTACATGATGTTGTGAATTATTTTGCACTTACTTTAAATCCCACTCCAGTCCCACTCTAGTCCAGGGTTGTCTCCTAAACCAGTTGTGCTGAACATTTTTTTTGCTACAGCTTGGGCTTCTGTCATTCAATGAAGTCGTGGACTGGGTTTTGCAGGGGTTGGAGCGGGGGCGGGGGTTGTGGGGACTACAAACAATCACAGATATTGAGCATAGTACAACTAACCACAATGAAGGAACAGAGACAGTATTGTAGGGCTGAAAGATTTATCGTTTTCGGGTCGAAATCGCAGTTTCAGACAATGTGATCACATGATCGCCAAAGGTGCAATTTTTTGCAACGCTCCTGGCTGACCCGGGATCTGGTGTGTCAACTATTTTATGTACACTATTTTCCAAATTGCAGGCAATTTGCATTTGAGAATGGCTCACAAATGAACAACTTACTCACAACTGCGAATCGGCTCTCATTGTTCACTTAAAAGAGCAGTTCAAAAGAGTCGACTCATTCACAAATGTCACATCTCCACTTCTGAAGTGCTGGTAAGCAGGTCAACAAAACAAAGCCTCTGTTTAGGAGTAAGAGTTCGAGTATCCCTTAAATAATGAAAACAGATTATTTATCATCAATATTAGATGATGAATAATGTGTTATGTGTTTTTGATCATTGATGTCCTTGCTGTTGTCTATACTGTAAACATAGTGAATATTGCACTGAAGCTTGAGTTGGAGAAAATCGTGGCTTGAATTGAAATCACAATATCTGCCAGAAAAATTACAATTAGATCTTTTCCTAAAATCGATCAGCTATACAGCCATGTGCTTGTTTTTAAACCCCAAACATTTGTGGGGACTTATGTTTTCGTTAGCAGCTCAACAACGACATTGAGGAACTCTGCCAACAAGATGTCACCAGTTGGCACTGTAGCACATTAAACTGTTAAACCCGAGTGTGGAGAAAGATGCTCAGTTTGACCCATCTAAGGATACAGTGGATTTTAAATGGGTCTGCAATAGTTACCTCTGAATTGTATCCCTCCACATCAGGAAGTTGAGTGCTCTCATGGGCTCTGGCAGGACAGAGACAAATGCAAAAGCACAAGGTATAACAGCAAATTTCTCTCTGGTTGTTCTTTTCCTTTTGTCACTAAATTAAGAGACAGAGTGCCACTGGGGTGATAAAGCTACAGAGGTGGCTGTGTGAGGATCAGGACATCCTTCAGGTCTCAATTATTCAGAAAAAAGGGTTTAGAAATCAATAATCTTTCTTTCTCTATACCCAGAATCAAATTATCCACAGCCTGGAACCAGTTTACTGCCTGGTGGTCAAGGACCTTTGTCCGTAACTGCGATGCAATGACACCCAAAACACGGAAGTGACTCAGCGCTTTAGCTCCTCCAGGCCCTCATCTCAAAGTCTAAAAGGGTATTTGGAAATACTTGCAGGTACATGTCTGTTAAAAGGTCCGTGGTGATCACCAGCATTAGAGATTTTGACTGGGCTTTTTTTTTTGACAACATTAAGTACTTGTATGATTGCCTCACTTGATTTTTTTTAATTTATATTATTTATTTTACGTTTATTTACCCAGGAAATCCCATTGAGATTAAGGGTCAATCCCAATTGAATCCCTTAGTCCTCACCCTTTGTCTTACCCCTTCCCCTTGGCCCTCAAAACAGAGGGCCAAAAAGGGGTGAAAACATGGCCCTAAGTAACGAAATGACACTCGATTTTACATCATTAACTAGAGCCGCTCGCTGGCTGTGTCATAGGCAGATGCAACAATTCTTTATCCACTACCTGGATGCCATCTTGGCATCATGGTTAAAATTTACGTTGAGTAGCAAAGGATTGAATATCTGATAAAAACACAAGTATCATTACCATGAAAATCAATAATTATGCTAACAGGCTTTCAAATGTACAGTGACCTTTCATGAAAAACAGCTACACTTCTCTGTCATCACGCCCTTCATGATCCTTTTTAATTTCCCCAGCGAGATCAATGACTCTATTTTTATCTCTTTTTGGAGGTACCCAAAAGCATTACAGTGTTTTGACAAAGTCAGTTGTCAACAGACTGCTAACTAGTACGACAGAGTTTGCCGGCTACATTACATGGCATCATTTGGTTGAAAAAAAACAGGGTTACACACATTATTGACGCAGCCATTGGAAACTTTATTGAAGATAACCAGGAGAAAAAAATAGATGGAGTTCACTCAAAAAGATTATCATGATGAACAAAGCATGAAAGGTTCAAAAGTTTTCCTTCTTCACAGACCTTAATATAAGCAATAATTACAAAGTGGTCATTTAGAGCCTTTATGCTACAGTTGCCATATTTAAAATGTCTCAAATAACTTTAGAGCAACAGAAAAATAGGTTAAGTTGAGGTGGGACTTTAGACAAACCGCTATAATGTGCCGTTTTGTCATCATATCAGCCATCACCCAAATCATTCACAACTCTATTAACCTTTCAAAACCAAAACCCTGCAGGCAGCCTCATCTGGTCACTTGTTGAACTGCAATTTTTTTGACACCACATGCTGGCACTTGGTAAAACATGTACTGTTGACAACTTCCAAAATATAGTTGAATAAATTCACAGACATGCTTACACAGTCTGAGCTTTGTTGCCAAGACAAAAATTTAAAAAAAAAATGGATTGGAAAACAAAAAACATGCATTGACTATTAACACAGGAGAGTGGTATTTTTGTGTTATTTGGAAATACATTAAATGGTTATTTTTAAACCAAGAATGTTGACTTACTGGTTAGTGCCATGTGATTCTCTTAAAGAATCACAAAAGCATGCAGCAGTCAAATATATGCTTGGAAACTGCATCAGTTTGCTTGTGGGGACCCACTGTCCTCTAGTTCTTGTAAAAATGTTCCAGGGTGGCTGACATGAGAAACTTAAGTCAAAATCCACCTATTTGTGTGATGCGTACTACCCACCCCAAAAACACAAGAGGTATTCCCAGGAATTTTTCCAAGTTTAACAGCTTCGATTGCTCCCTCCCTGTGACACTCTGATCTTGGTTCCTCCTCTTCTACCCCTGGCCTGTACGCTTGTATCCTTCTTTTTGTCTCTAAAAGCTGCTCGTGTATAAACACTAACACACTCATCTGGGTACGAGCTAACTAGCTTGTGGCAAGTAAACAATTTGTCTGGAAGGAAATATTAAAGCTACAGAGAGTTAAGGCAGCACATCGAAGGACACCAAGAAAGTAAGATAAATGATGAATAAAACATGATCTACTTTCACCAGTCAGGAAATAACAGAATTGTGTTTTTGCTCAGTTTCCCTTAAACCTTGTCTCTAGAGACAGTTTAGAGAAGTCTTCATTAACTCTGACAAGGACGAAACGGTCAAATTTCGGTCAAAAGGTCAAAAGTCGTTGTTCTTCTTTGTTAAAGCCTTGAATGTTTAAATTTAAGCACAAAGTTTAAAGTGGGTCATAATTGTATTAAGACTTGATAACTTTTAGTCTCATAAGGGAAGTTGCACTTGTTATGATCTAGAGTTTGTTTGTGTGTGTCAAACATCTATGTAAATGTGTAGATCTAGTGTTATCACATATGTGAAATGTTACATTCCTCAAGCAAAAACTGACCTTTAGACTCCCTGACCTTGAAGTTTGTCCCATGATCTTACAAACACGTTTGCGAAGGTTTAGGAAAACCTATAAAAGTTCTTTTAAGATTTTGCATGTAAAAGTAAAAATTGACAACAAACAAACAAGGGTTTACATTGACCTTTGACCCCTGATCTCCAAAATGTAATCCACTCTTGATTCAGATGAGACACCTGTGCCAAGTTTTAAGGAAATTACTTAAAGTATATTTGAGATATAGTGTTCACAGGCCATCACATTCACAAGAAAAGAATGATGAAGCAGCCATGTGATCCTCTGACCCTTGACCATGGGTAAACCTTTCGAAAGCTGTTTGGGCATAAAATTGAAATCTGTGATGTCAACCACTGTCCAGCTCTACTAGTACTTAAATTTTGAGTACGTGTACTCTATTCTGGTCAATTAGTGCGTGAGTAGACTTTGCTAGTGAAACAAAAGTGTCACTAGTACTACTAGTAAGCCTTGTATGCTAAAATAGAGGCAGGGGAAGGCAAATTCAGGCTTCCCATTGGCTTTCGAAATATTACAACCAATTAGGGTGCTGGATTTGGTAATAATCCCTCCTACTTCATTTCCATTAGGTTTACTACTAGAAACAGTGAATCTTTACAAGTACTAGTAGTAGACTAGAAACAGTCTTCTAGTACTACTATTGAGATACTAGTAGTACTAGTAAATAAAAATTTTGTTTTACTACAGTGTTAATTTTGTTGACTAACTACTTTCTGTCATAGTTTTCATCAACAACCTATTTTCCCCCGATGAAAACTAGACAGTAACTTTTAAAAACAAGGGCACATGGACAAAAACTAAAACTAAATTAACCGACATTTTCATCAACAGATAAAAACTAGACTAAAATGACCTTAATCTTGTCATGTAGAAAGTAGGGACAAGTTAGGAATATATCCAATCCACAGCTCCTTTGGTTGTGTGGAAAGGTTGGATGAGTTAAGAGGGACATCCAATCACAACTGCCTTAGCTTCATGGTGGCAGGATCCAAGTGTAAAACATGACTTCAGAAATTCAGAGAAATGTAAAAAATGCCTTACACTTTACACTTCATCTTTTAGTTGACTACATTTACAATAGAATAAAATGTTGTGAAATTTCATCAACTAAAAGTAGACTAAAATTAAAACAATTTAGATGACTAAAATATTGATTAGAACTGAAAGATATGTTAGGCAAAAGACTATAGTTAAAACTAAATTAAAAAGCGCTGCCAAAATTTACACTGTTTTACTAGTGAAGGTTTTTGGCACACTAGTGTACGAGTAGATTTTACTAGTAATGTAAAATCACCTACAAGTAAACAATTTCATCTTACTAGTAGTACTAGGGACCCTTTTTGCTTTAATAGTAAAGTCTTCTCGTGCACTAGTTGACCAAAATTGAGTTCGTACTCCAAATTTAAGTACTAGTGGAGCTGAACTACGGTTGATATCACCGTTATCAATTTTATATCCAGATGGCTTTCCATATACATCCCAGTGTCATCGTGGACATCAGTGCAAAATCTAAAGCAGATCTCTGCAAGAATTCTGTTTATTTCTCACAAAATGATGCAAACAAGCAAAGAATGTTGTGGAACCTTGACCTCAAAAAGGTCAAGACCTTGACCTCACTGTTGATATTTAAAATAAAGTGGAAATCTGTGACAGTAGACTTTCAGACATTGTAGAGATACCCTTCTCAAAATCAAATGCTTGTTGACCTTGACCTTTGACTTTAAAAACAGTTTGTCCCTGTGCCATAGTAGTCATTTGTGAGGAATTTAAGAAAGTCACTCACCTATCTCTTAATTGGGTACTCCATGCAAGTGTCCTATCAGACCACTCTTTTTCCTCTGAAATTTCTCAAGCACTCATGACAAAGATTCAAAAGGGTGATGGAAACACTTCTCAGAGACTTTGGTCCATAATGACATCACACTGTTGCTGCAGATTTGTAGGCAGCACATACATGATACAAACGTACAGGCTGCAAGGTGCCCTATTTGACTGAAACCTGGTGACTGTGGAGGCCACTGGAGTACAAAATGTTCAAGAAGCCATTTTGAGATGATTGGAGCTTTGTGATAATCATAGATAGATAGATAGATAGATAGATAGATAGATAGATAGATAGATAGATAGATAGATGGATAGATAGAAAGAGGTAAGCATGGTCAGTTACAATATTCAGGTAGGCTGTATGTTTACATGGTGGCTGCAGTGAAAATCCCAGAGGATCAGTGGTTTCTTCACATGGTCATTGTTCTGGCCCCTGTCGTCAAGAACATGACTATCATGTCATAGTCAATTTCCTGAATGTAATATGCAAAGAAATCATCATTATTGAAATCAAGCAAATATATTTGTCCTTTTTTTCTGTACTGTTGCGTTATCTATTTTTTGGACTAAGGTTAGAACTTGATGCAAATTTCGAAATAAATGCATATGAAACTAAACCGCAGGGTACATGTGCAAACCACTGAGGATGTGCTTGTAAGTAGGTCAACAAACAAAGCCTCTGTTTCAAGTAGAAGATAATATGATGATAGACGATAACGTAACGTAACGTGGGGAAAGTACTAAGTAAAAACAAGCAAACAGGGTCGATTAGAGTTGCTGAAGAGTTTATCTGATGACTGTAGGCAGAGGCAGGCTAATGCTACCCATTGACTCCCAATGTTTGAGCTAAGCTAATTAGTGATGGGTAAGCTCTGCCCGTCTATTCCTTGTTACTGCACACGCAGTCGAAAGAATGGTGTCTATCTGCTTGTCATGGACCCAGGAGAGAGGCAAGACATGAAAAGATAAAAAATGTTGGCGTATCCCTTTAAGCTTATTACATTACATGAGATGATGTTAATGAGTTGTATTTATTAAGAATCAGTTGTGGCTCTGCAACAAGCAAAAACTCCTTTCAGAGCACAGACTTAAATCTTTCTTTTGTTTATAATTGCAGAATGAAATTAATCAAGTGTTACTGTTTCGTTAACGCTCACCTGGTACGTTTATTACACAAAAAAAATACTTGAAAGATTTGTTAATGATACTGGGACATTGTTTTCTGGATGCGTCGCACAGTTTTGCATTTCAGCCAGCGGGTGCTTTGTGCTGTTTTCTATTTTCACTTTCTCCCTTTCTCTTTCTCTTTGTCATTTTTCTCTCCCCTTCAATGTGTGTGTGTGAGTGAGTGTGTAAGTGTGTGAGTGTGTGAGCAGCCTGGTGGATGAGGTCCCAGGGGGCTGGATTACCCCTCTGCATGCCCCAGGCCAAGAAGCTCTTGGGGGGATTACTATGAGACCTGCACCCTGGCTGGATTAGAGCGCTGGACCTCATTTCCATCTCCTTATTTACCCCGGCCCACCAGAGGAAACGCTCAGCTGCACAAAAACATGCTAATTGATGCTGAGAAAGCCACGGAGAGGTGTAACACTCACTGTGTAAGCTTGTTTTTTGGGAGGGTTAGAGGTTTAAAGATGAGATGATGGAAAATACTTTTCCAGTAAGTCACCAGATACTGTCAGGCTATCTTTGTGCATGTGTGGTGGTGTGTGTGTGTGTGTGTAGCAGGGCTGGAAGTTTTAATTGCACGTGTCATTTTTGCATGGGGTGGGGGACTTTATGCATAAATAGGCAGAAATGTCTTGTGAATATAGTCGCATTGTTGTTCTGTGTTATATTATTTCTGTGTGTGTGTGTGTTCTTGTTGGTTGGCGTGTTGTTATTGTTGAAACATTTTGTGCATGATACTGCCTTTTATGCTTCTTTTTGTATGTGTGTATGCGTATATGTTTGTGTATGTGTGTGTGCATGGGCGTCATGGCAGAGGTCCTCATTACTTGGCGGGGTCGCATACAGACATGGCCACAGCGCGATGAGGACAGTTGGCGGACCTATTCCTATTCCCGCAGCTCTTTAACGAGCTAGTGATGGGGAGAACGGCCCAGTTGCCCCGGCAACAGAGGTGAACTCTGACCTCGGAGGTTGGCAACCTGTATATATTAGGATCACAGGCGTATGCAAATTGCCCACTGGTCCTTTTCCCCCTTCTTTTCTTCTGCCAGAATGTCCTTCTTGTTCCATCCTGGACTTGACATGTGTGCTAACAGTGCCCTTGCTCTGAAGGGCGGGGGAGGCAAAGGAGGGGTTGCTGGGACTTCCATTAGTGATCGCTAGGGTGACAGGAGCTCAAACTCTCGCTCGGACTCTGCCGATGTATGACCCTCCACCCTGCAGAAAAGCCTGAGTACCAGAAAAGTGAATCATTAGGAGAGAAAGTGTAGAGAGCTTCAGTGATGAGGCTCTCTGACTGTATTGTCTGAATTCAGCCGTCTATACCGTGGTATCTAATGACCAGTGGTGGGCAAATACAAAGGGAATTTATTTAGCTACTCCCTTAAAGAGTGATTTGCAGGTTGGTGACCCCAGTGAAACAATATGTTGGAGAATGATTAAGAAAAATGATTTATAAAAACTTGAATAATTAAATCACTACAGTGAGCTCTGGAGTCATTTTCATCTGTTTAATTTTACTTCAACATCACATGACACATAACTTAAGGGAGTATCACTGAGTTTGCCTTTAACAAAAGTAAATATGGATATTAAAGGGATACACCAACATTTATTTTTTGTTTTTGAGTCTTGCCTCACTCCCCAGTCCATGACAAGCAGATAGACATCATTCTTTCGACTGTGCGTGCAGTAACAAGGAAGGAACTGCTAATTAGCTTAGCACAAACACTGAGAGTCAGTGGGTAGCATTAGCCTTCTTCTGCCTACAGTCATCAGATAAACTCTTCAGCAACTCTAAACAGTCCTGTGTGCTTACTGTGACTCATTTTTTTAACCGTGTTATGTTATGTTTTCTATTTTTAGACTTAGATTAGCACTTTATGCAGTTTTCAAAATAAATAGATATGAAACTAAACCGCGGGGCACATTTCAAACCACTGTGGACGTGCTTTTGTTTTTACGAGCAGGTTTAGTTTTCATATGTATTTCTTCCGGGGGGTTAGCCTAAGTGGTGTTGCTGTGCCTGTCCTACTTCATGTGTCCATGGTAGCCCAGAAAACGGGCCATGTGATTCAGGTCAAGCAGGTCAGTTTCATTTAAGCAGTGGTGACGATGGACTCAGCAGAGAAGGAGGATGTTTGCCCACCTGAGCACCCATGACCCTGTCTTTGGCCTATTCTTGAGTTTTTTAGAATGAAAAATTATTTGTGTTGATTTCAATGTCACTTTACGTATGATTCACTGTTTGAATAATAGATAATGTATATGATGATCACTATAAAGGTCATAATTGTTACCAATATTAATTAAAAATAAGAAACACTAAAATTAAAAAACATTTTCATTCCCTAAAATTTAATTTTAAAACAATTTAGAAAAAAAAACCTAACTAAACTACATTTTATGTAAAAAAAAAAAAAAAAAAAATGTCAAAATAAAAGCAAGTTATAGACACAAATATTTGTAACATCAGGAATTTTATAGTGAACAATTTGAAGAAAGAATACTTAGGTTTGTTTTTTTTTTTTAATTAACTTTCCAAGTAGATGTGAAGTGGCGAAGTTAGTGTTAGTGTTTTTCACCACACAGCACGACATGTAAAAGCCTTGATATTCACCTGTTGGAGGTAAAATGCACATGGAGGTGCACAAAGCCAATTTGTTTGCTGTATACAACACCCACTGTGGCTGTCTCTGCTTACACTTTAACCTCCTGTAGTATTTATAACTGAAACATGAGCAAATTAGCGCTTAGTATCTCCATATCTTTACCTGATTTCATATAAGCATTAGCGCAAGCAGCGCCACTTAAAAAAAGTTTGTTCTAATGACTGCATTTCACGAAACTTTTTACAATAAAAGCCTCCCCTTATGGTGCCAAAACAAATGTGTGTGGACTAATGTTGTCTTCAAGTCAAAATTCCATCTTAAGACCAAGACGCATCAAGTTATTAACATTATGTGTGGCCATAGTTTAATTTAATTAAGCTAGAAACAGAATGAAAAGTTAAGTTAGCCTAATCTGCAGTCATAAATTGAATCAACAGTGCCACCTGCTGTTGTGGAATGCAAATTACAGGACATTTCTTAGAAAGTTTACTGGTGTTTGTGTGCAGATCAGAGTACATGTGTGTACTGAACTGCAAAGCGAAAATTAGTGCCAAAGTCACATGACAGCGGTAAGATTGTGACAAAAGTTACATGACAGTTTTTCATAGTTGTAGAATAGTTTTTTGTACTCGAAAGATTTTAGTTTGTACTTGAAGAATATTTTTTTTTTGTAATTGAAGAAATATGTTTCTTTGTATTTGTAAAACATGCTGTACGTCTCTGAAGCATGATGTATTTGTTTGATAGGTACATTTCTTATTTACGAAACAAAATACATTAGTTTGTGAATGATGTTTTGCATTTACAAACCACACTGAGTTTATTTGTGAATGGTTGGGCATGAGTAAACATGTTTTGTGTGTTTGTGAGGTCTTGGCATGATTTTAACTCCATATCATTCCCCCATTCCATCTTCAGGACGTTCACAGAGGCGAAACAGCACCCTAACTCATAAAAGCACTGTTTGCCCTCTATAAAGAGTGTGCGACCTGACCGTACTTGCTCTCATTCTGTTTGTTTTTTGCATTGCAATCAGTATCTGATGAACTTTATGAAACATATTTGTATATGTTGACATTGGATGTGATAATTCTGTGTGAGTAACTACAATAAAGTGGGGCTTGGTGTGTTGTGTATTAGTCCAAGGTCAGCAGTGCTACAATTAGCTGTATCTGATCTGCCTTTTCCTCTTTTATCTTCTCCAACAATAAACCAAGGAGACAAAAATCTCTTTTTAATTGGCAAACAAATGCTAATTATATGCAATAGTACAGATTCATGTATTTTACTCTTCTTATTCATAACATTTATTTGAACAGTCTCACCATATGTCTGCCTCCTATATGAGCAAATAAGTACAATTTTCTGCTCTTTATAGATGAAAATGGAGCAACTAATAATTCAAGGACTCAATGTGTATTTAGTTGATGTCATGAAGCATTGAAGAGAAAAAAGTCCCCCAGAACTAATGAATATTCCAAGGTAATGTCAGCATTCTTGTCCTCCTTTTGTCATTCCCTGTTGTTTGAGTTAAACACCTCAACTCCATGATCTAAAATAACACATTGTCCTCAAATTCAGATCAGCAAATTGAGCCAGACAACACACATTTCACTGTATTGTACCCCGATAAGACCACAGTTTGACTAAAGGAAAGTAAATACTGTTCTGTGATAAGCTATGCCCACCTTACACGAGAAGACTTTCTTAAAACTCTTTTAGCAGACTGTAACAGCATCGTGTGAATTTCCTGTTCATCATGAGACTGGGGTCCACATTCAAGATTTCCTGAATGTCCTATAAAAAGACTGGACATCTTACAGGGTCACCAACTACAAGACTACAGCCAGATATGTATCCAGATGTGCTCTTGCCCCTATTGTAAGGCTGCTACAGGACAGCTATAGCTAGCCAAGGAGCTAACCACTGTCCTAAATGTGGTTGTGGTGACTTTAAGTCTGATACACACACACACAGATTTTTAAAATCTTAACTGAATCTGAAACAGCAAGAGAGCCACACATGAAGATAACAACGATTGATCAGTCTTGTGAGAAGACACAGGACACCACAAACCAACCAATTCATCCACCAAGAAGGCAGCACTGCTCTCACAGTTTGGGATCTCACGTGATAACATATGACTTCAATGTAAACAAACATGACGGACAACGTCAGGAGGCAGCTAGCGGTTAGCCTCCTATAACATAGTTTACAGGTAACACTGTTTAGATGCTCATGTTTTAAACAAATCAACAAGATGGACCTCCATTTTGAAGTCCATCTTACTTCATGCTTCACCTTTATTCTCGTTGCCATGGCTACATTTGCTTCCCGCTTCAGCCAGCCTGCTTCCTGTTTGGCTTTGCTCTTGTCCAGGGCTATTCAATTAAAAAATTCAGTTGGGCCAGATTTTTAAACCAAGACCTCAAGCTGGGCCAGAGATCAAGAAGCAGGAGGTAATGACAAATAACACGACTAAATAAAATGAAATAACTAGTGATGTTTATTCATCATTTTCCCCTTTGAATTTTTGTACAATGTAGTTGCAGCCACATCAAAAGTACATAAGAACACAATTCAAGAGCTGTAATTGAACTGAGGTAGTAGTAATACTTTTTCCACATCTGTCTTTTTGTCTTATCAAACTCATTAAGGGGATAAAAAAAATGAACATATCTGACATGGGAAAAAGTGCATTAAAAACTTGATGAAATAAACCTGAGGTATTAGCAAAGCTATTTTTCACTTTACTTCAAAAATATTTTTATTTTATTATTATTTTTTCCTTTTGAAATGCAAGAAACATTCTCGTCATATCTGACCGAGGCACATCAGCTGCATTAACTGAATACAGAAGAACCATCAAGGCTTTTAGTGCGCAAACTCATAACAAGTCATAACAGTAATTAACTATTAACAATAAATACTCCATTACTGCAAAGTGTTTTAAATCACCACGTGTGATCACTAGGAATTTCTTTGATACACATTCCACTTTATGTTGCCATGTATACCACAGTTAGTATATAATGTGGGAAGAGACTTTTTTTTTCTGAACAAGAGCAGTGACATTTTACTGATAAGATATCACAGCAATCCGAAGGCCCTGGTGAAGAGTGCTGTCAGAAACGAAGCATTGACAGCTGTTCTTTTATCGTATTCATGTGTGAGAAGCTTGACTCACATGATCCAAACATACTGAAAACATGGATCGCTACTTTGTTGCATTCACTTTCCAAAGCACTGTAGAATTTCAAGATCATCCTTGTGAAATGTGTTTGTCTCTGGTTTTCTGTTTTTTCTTTTTTTGAACTATGAGCTGGGCCACTCAGGTGTTGCTTCTGGACCGCATGTGATCCAAGGGCTGCTAATTGAATACTGCTCTAGTCCATGTGACAAGCTACACAGGACATACTCCTCCGTCCTCGGTGCACTCCACACACTTTAGGACTTCTGGTTGTGAATAATGAGCATGTTGAATATTTATGATTTCAAGTTGGGACAGCCCTGATCCTCTTTCGAGAGGACAAAATGACTCTTAACACCTCACACCACAGGATAATTAGGTAAGATCATCTTTTGGACCTCCAGATAATCAGGCCTTTGCTAAGTTTGATGGGAAGAAAAGGCCGAGCTGAAAGTCAGCCAGATTGTTGGGTTGTGTGTACCCCACTTTAGCCTATAAACAAGTGAAATATATTTAAGCTTAAAGGAACATTCCAACTTTTTTTTGTCTTCATGTCTAACCACACTCCCGAGTCCATGGCAAGCAGATAGACACCATTCTTTTGACTGTGCGTCCAGTAACAAGAAAGACACGGACAAAGCTCACCCACTGCTAGTTAGCCTAGCTCAAACACTGGGAGTATACGTGTAGCGTTAGCCATCCTCTGCCTTCAGTCATCAGATAAACTCTTCAGCAACTCTAAAGAGTCCTGCGACCTTGTTGTGACTCATTTTTTACCCCTTTATGTTATGTTATCTTTTATTATCTTTATATTATCTTCTTCTACTCCTAAGCAGAGGCTTTGTTTTGTTGACCTACTTCTGCAGTGGTTGTATTCACACCGTTTAGGTACAGGCTATTCAGTTTGGTACAGACGTGTACCAAATGAATACATTCATGCCTGCACAACTGTGCTTCGAGTCAGTTTTCTGCATGGGCCTGTAAACTGGAGGCACCACAAATGCTAAGACTGGTTCAAACAAACCTCCGCCTGATTCATATCTCCAGTCAGAGGACACCACGGTTTCCCCATGACAAAGAAATACAAGGCAACAGTAATGTGCAGATTTAATTCACCATCTTGGCTGACTTTAAGTTTTTTGGTCATGTACAGTGAGCTCGCTGGGTAATAAAGTTTTTAAACATGGTAAAAGTTACAGTTTTTAAACTTTCCACCTCAAATATTAATTCAAAGGAGGATTTTCAATTTCTGGACTTGCAGTGAAACTTTTCAGCCTCATCGTCATCCATCCTGTCCCCTGTGTATTCATTATTGTGTCCATGCATGTGTGTGAAAGTGTTAGAAAATTAACAGACATCATAGACTGTAGATACTGGATGGAGTAAATGTGTGTGTAAAATACAGTGTGCACATAGTCATGAGATAAATTGTGTTGAGAGTTTGTATGAATCTAAATGGGGTTAAGTATGTGTGAAAGGAAGCGTGTGTGTGTATTTGTGAAATTATTAGTTTTTTTCAGAATAGCCTCTTTGGATAAATGCCTGAAAAAAGGTTGAGATTTGAACACCTCTTTTTGCAACAAAAAGTGCCTGACATTTTCAGTTTTAATTTGTGGGTTGTGTTTTGAAGTGATGCTGCATAGCAAAGTTTCAGGAGCAGGACCACACCTCAACCACACCTCTTCTTGTGTTCCTATAAATTCAAACCTTTGCATGATGCACCCCTCCAGCCCTGGATGGGGGTAGCCAGCACTAGCTAATGTGGCGCCCTAAGTAAGAATTATATGACGCCCCCCTCCATTAGCGATTTATATACACTTACAAAAAAAAATCCAAAAGCATTGTTTTTACCATTGTCTTCATTGTCTTTAAAGACAACATGTCACCCAATTAACCTATTTGGTTTTATCATTTTTAGTAATATCAGTTGGGCATTGCTTTACATATGAATCAATGTCAGCTTTTCCATTTTAAGAATTAATACTTACAACTACTTTTATTGAGGGTGAATTTTTTTTATCGATTTTGTGGCGCCCCCTGGAGGCCATGGCGCCCTAAACATATTGCCTAAATGGGCCACCCAGCTCTGCCCAGGAGCTATGACGGATTCCCCAAGGAGTTTTCCAAAACCATTATCGGTTACATGTTATATAGTTCAAAATTCAAATTCATCTTCTAACATTACTAATGAATAATTGTCAGATTCATCTTGTTGATAGAGTTGTCCTTGCTAGTGAAAAGGCTGGTTGCAAAGAAACCACTAACAATGATGGCCTAGGACATCAACATGGTGCCAGTGAGCACCTGGTAGCCCTCAGGGAGCCTCTGTGGTGCCCACGAGGACTTTAAAAACAGCAAGTAACCACCATAGTGGTTAAAATAAATAGTCATTTTTTTATTTCCATATTTCTAATTTGTAAATGACTTGTACTTACATCAATACAAAAAACAACAAAGGCAGCAATTGCATTACATTTTACATTTTTTCTTTTCCTTTCTTTCTTTGACCTGTGAAGGGTCAAAGTTTACTTTGAATCACAGGCGTCACACCTCTATCACCACTGGGGCACCCGTACATAAACATATCAAAAAAGTGTGACTGTTGTATATCGGCTAAGTTTAACTGAGTTATTAAAGTTGCCTGCAAGTATAATGTTCTCATATTATTCATTAACTGTCAGTTAAAGTCATCATGAAGAATCATGAAAAGTAAAAAGTGAACACACAGGGCCTTATGGAGACTATTAAGTACGTAATATTAATTACTTAAACTCAATATACACATTTATATTACTAACATTCAATCAAACAAGTAGCACTCCTCATCTTTTGAGTGGCTCTTAGGGTCAAATAGGTTGGTGAGCCCTGGCCTAGGACCTGATATTTTTTGATCATCTGATTATGAGGAAAAAAACAAAGCAACTACAGAAGTTTTCCACACAGCTCACTAAAGGCCAAGCGCCACAGACCTGCTTATGGCTTTGAACATTAAGTAGACTACCATGAACTGACTGGTGTGGACGTGGGGAGGATTCTGCTCTGAAATGTGACATGTTCTCACATAAAGCTACATATTTTCAACAAAATGAAAAGAAAATTGCTCGATAGGATATATGTTGTAGCACTGAAAATTGGGCTCTTATTGGATGAATCAAAAAGCTTAATTAAAAAGAGCACATTAATTGTGTAGTTGAGGCTTGGACTGCTTCAGCTGAAGTCACCTCAGAATTCATATTTTTATCTTGTGGAGCTGGATGACCTACACACAGAAGGCATTATATCCAAATTAGGGGAGGGTGGGGTAAAATGAGCCAGTGGGTAAGAAGATCCACCCCCTGTATCTGGAAAACAGTAAACAACTCTTGTCATGTGATTCTAAATTCAGGAAGCACTTATCATTTCTCTTGGCAGTTAGTACTTTGTCACACAAAAAAAAAAAAAATTGTGAGTCAAAGTACATTTTCTGCATGTCTGGTATATTAAGCTTTGTATCAAATCCAGTTTATCCAGGTCTAAAATGGTGTATTATACATATATGCAGTTTACCAATGTATAAAACCATGTGAATCATTTGACTAAAGATTAGCCTGAGTATAACCTTGCAGTACAGTGGACCTGCCTGATTCATTGTCTGAAATCACACAGATCCATCTTGCCAAGCTCCAATCTCGTACGACTTCACAGCCAAAAACTGGACGGCCCAAACAGAGAAGAGAGGCGAAAGCTGAAGACGTGACAACAGCAGGAAGTGACTGCATGTTTGAAAACAGTGGCAGCTTCTGAAGCGGTCTCTGTGGATGAGGCAATGTCTGCGGTTTTATCGGAAATGGACTCAATTCCTCTCTTAAAAGAGGAGCAAAGAACGTCACGTACAACATGTTTTTGCTCTTCTCTCGACCGGAGGTCACTGCTGGGAAACTGGGAGAGATCACAAAATCTTCCACGGACGATGTTGGTTAGTCTATGGTAGTCATGGTTACTCAACGATACTTGGTGAAATATGCTGTCCTCAGAAGTTCACAGGAGAACTTGGTGAGGATTGTCGTTTACAAGATTCACGTCACATGTAAGTGGTAAATGATACATCAGTGTGGTATAATTCAATGTAAGATGATAGACTAAGGACTAAACAGTAGTTTAGGCTAACGGCTAACAACAGGTTCTAGCTGCTACATCATACTGTGGCTTGATATGGATTGGTCTGTGATGAGTGTAACTGGCAGAACGATTGTCCAATCACCAGCTGCAGTTGTTTCTGAAGGTTCTGCCCCTAAAAACTTTTTCTATGGGCTCTTGTCCAGATGGACTAGTGAAATATTTCCATAGCGGACATATGGAACAATTTTTGCAAAATTTTTTCCAAAATGTTGGCTCTGGGCTTATTTCGGCCATATGTTCTGGGGTAAATTGAGCCATTGGTTCATTTTAGCCACCATAACGTTGAAAATTTACATTAATATTCTGAGTCATAAATACTATTTCATGTTATATGAACCAACTGACTTGTCTGATCATATGTTGAACATTGTAGAAAAGCATGCAAAGAGTGTACAAGAGGAAAACCAACTGGGGCTCAACAACCCTTGATGAGAAGTTGATCAGATCTGTTGCAAGGGAGCGCAAATATTGACAGGCCAATCCTGTCACGTATCCAGGGGGCCACTGAAAAGAGAAATCCAAGTTTAAAGTTATGAAGTTACATGATCAGTTTACCCCCAGTTGACTCAACTTTCCCACAGACTTAGTTTAATTTACCCCTAACCTGGAGCAAGTCAAGCCACAGGAGCACTTTGTTTTGAAAGGTCATGGGTTACTGGCTTTTTATCATCCTTTAATAAGGTATATGTTTTCATTTTATGTCTTTTGCATTTTTCCTTGCTTCATTAACGACAAAAATTGAAAAAAAAGATATCTCGTCTTACCCCACTCTCCCCTGCTGGCTTTTCTTGGCTTAAACAAGGCCTCTTGCTCCGAAGTGCTCACTCCATGGCAGACGCAAAGCGGAGTGGCAGCCAAGCTTTGGACTTTTGTCCCGAACATCATGGTGAGGTCCTGGACAACAGATGGTCAGCTTCTCGTTTCAGGACATTTAAGGCTGTACGGAGAGGTGACCCTGCTTTTCATAAACTTTTCACAAAGCAGCAGCGGACAGCTACACCCACCTGACCAAGCTCCTTTCATTGTATGCTTTTGTAAACTGTATGATGCACCACAGGGATTTGTCAGAATTATCTCTCCAAAAAGAAGACTGCACAGTCATTATGGCAAACAGAGTTATGTGTCTGGAGATCAGAGTCAGAGCACCCGGGCCATCACAGCCAGCTGAGTCTGAGGGGAATAGAAGAGCTTTTCTTGAGGTAATCCTCTACCTGCAGACTGACCTAGTGACAGGACTTTCTCTGAGAGCTAAGAGTCGGGAGAAAAGCATGCTGTCTTCAGCAAAAAACAAAACAACAACAACAAGTTAGTCGAGGATTAAAGGTGCTTTACTCACAGTATCAGGTGAAGTCAAAAGGCTCTGCTGCAGTTTGGACCTGATGGTCTGAGGAACGTCATTCTGGCAGACAGTGAATTCAGGACAACAATGGAGAATCAATCCCAGGCAAACCTCACACTGTAAACCCTGAAGCTGATTGTGAGCAAATAATTTAAGTAAATATTGCTTAAAAAATGTTTTTTTTTTAAATTACTTAAACGATTTAGGTGTATTGTACTGATATAACATGATTGCAGAGTATACTTAATAAACTTAAAATGTCAAGTTTTTAGTGTAAACTTTGGGTTTACTTATAATTTGAGTAAAACTTACAGAGTTAGATTTGTGTCTTTATTATTCAATCAAGAAAAAAATTGCTTTAATCCCAAAAAATATTTTCAATCAAAAAAAAAAAAAAAAACTTCACTTAAATAAACAAAACCCTTTTCAATCAAAGAAAAAAGCAATTGAATGCAAAAAAATTAATGGAGACCCAAAAAATTGCATTTGAAAACTTTTTTCTAAACTGATTTTTTTTTTTTTTTGATTGAAGTGAGTTATTTGACTGAAAATACACTTCTGATTGAAGTCATCTTTTTGTATTTAAGCCATGTTATGGGTAGGACTTTGGGTTTTTGTTATTCAATCCCAAAAAACATTACTTCAAACAAAAACCATTTTCAAGCCCAAAAAAATATCACTTCGATCAAAAACATATTTTTCATTCCAAAAAACAACACTTCAATCAAAAAAAAATATTTTCAATCAAAGAAAAAAAAAGGCTACAAATAAATTTTGTGGGGTTTTGACTTTGTGTTTTACGGAGCCCCTAAGGTGCCACGGAGAAAAAAAAATATATAAATCATGCGCACGAGATAGTAAAACGTGGGCACATTTTAGCTTAAACGTGCACACGTTTTAGCTTAAATGTGCGCACGAGATACTAAAACGTGCGCATGATATATCAAAACATGCGCACGAAATACTTATTCGTGCGCACGTTTTAGCTAAAACGTGCGCACGAAATAAAGTTATTTACCACGTTTAAACTTTGACGTCAGATGTTTACAGACACACACAATGGAGAGAAGAAGTGAGCTAGTTAACTTTTACTTCCATTCTTGCTGCTCTTGCCATGAGAGATGGAATAATCCTAAATTGGAGAACTTTGCTGAGCATACTAAAAGACAACAGGCTCAGCCGGCGGAAGGAGTACTCAGATTCAGTCAGTGTCCTGACCTGGGATGCACAGGGTGGACTTGTTTGCTGCTACAGAGGCGAAGTGGTAGCTAACTTCGGGGCTAACTCCCTCCACCTTATTCAGCAGGTGGCAGCAAGACACGAGCTTTGCTTGAGTCTTGAAAGTTGTGGAGCTTTTATTTAAGGTACTGATAAATAGCCTGGACTGTACATACCCTGCACTCCTACATTCACAGACACAGTTAACGTTGGCTGGTTACTGGGATGCTTTAACCGAGCCCGGCTGTCTTTTTCTTCTTCTTCTTCTTCTTGGTTTTTACCGGCAGGTGACCACAATATTATGGGGCATTACCGCCATCTACTGATGAGCCCGGCTGTCTGTTGCCGATTGCCTGTATAATTAAATCGAGCGCACGTTTTATTTTAAACGTGCACATGTTTTTATATATCTTGCGCACGTTTTACTATCTCGTGCGCACAATTTTTTTTTTTTTTTTCTCCGTGGCACCTTAGGGGCTCCGTACTGTTTGCATTCGAAAACTTTTTTTTTTTTTTTTTTTTCAAGGGAAAAAAGTTTTGGGGGGATTAAAGCAACTTTTTTGCTTAACTAATAAAGACACAAATCTTACTCCATAGAACCTGACTTAAAATTGCAACTTTTACTGGATGCGATGAGGTGTCGAATTCGTATTGACTGGTTGCTTTCGAAACTTGTCTAGGCTTGTTTGAGACAAAACTGTGCCTTTTTCTTGTTTGAGTCACAGCAGCAAAGACGATTGTGTAGAAGTCATCTCATCACAGCCTCCATCTTCTTGCTTCTTTCTCTTTGCCTTGTCGGACCAACGCTGAGTTTAACCCCATTCCCGATGCGAGGGCGGACATCCCAAAGGACACAGAACTGCTCTTGACCTGAAGAGTGGTGCTCACAGACTCGGGGGAACTGTGAGCGGAGCGTGGAATGGCCGCAGTCATCAGAGCTTCTATAGTCAAGTGCACTGATGCGTAGTAGTTTCCTGTGAAATTTCCATGAAACCCTCCATTCCTCATAATCGTTGTGCGTTGTTTACGTTTTTTCTGTCATGGCGTCCTACAATGATGACAAGGAAGAGGAGCTGCTTTGCCTGCTGGCTTTGCAAAATTGATGAAAAATATTTTTAATTAATGATTTGGTTGGGCGCCTAGCTCCCTTCCTTCTTTACTCTGGGAATCACTGCTCACCCATCAGTGTTGCAGAGGACAGCTTTTGCGCTGAGAGTGCTCGCTACTGTAACTAAATTTGAGCTTTGCACGCACGGGCCTTGCAGACATCCACTTTGAGTCTGCACAGACCTAAGAGGAGTCCGCTCCGCATACGTTCTGACAGAGTATGTTTGGGCCTTAAAGGAGGAAAGAGGGACGCGGGGCACAGAGATCCATGTCTGTTTTAAGGGCTATTTTACATGTTCACGTCTCTCTGAAGTTCTGCTGGGCTCCTGTGTATTGTTGATAGGAGTGCCTGTGATGATGAATAATGAACAGAGTCCCAGCTGTCCAGATACCAACGTTTGCAAATGATTTAAACAATAATAATCCAGAAAACTCAAAGTTTCAAGGTAACTGTCTGCACTTGATTTTTGAGTTTGAGGTGAAAGCTCAACATTTTGAGTTGAGAGAACAACCATTTAAAAATAAAGACATTCCCAAGAGGGATCCCAGACCAGTTTTTTTTTCATTTATGTTTGCTTACCACTGCACCAGTCAAGCACTCAGTGATCTTTGTCTGTATATGAACTCCATGGTCAGAACTTGGTCTGACCACACCTGACCTTAAACTTATTGTTTTAAGTTTTGCCAACTTGAGTTAAGAAATTGAACGAACTGTACATAAAAAATGTAATAAGGATAGTTGAGATAACTCCTTTGATTGGGTTCATAACACAACAAAAAATGTTTCATTTTGTTTACTGAAAAATTCATTTGATGCCAGAGATTTTAATTTTTCATTATAGCAGCGAGCTGTCAGTCAGAGAGAGGTAAGGTGCTTCTCATCCCACAACTCTGCTCTCTTTCTCCTCCACCAAGTCATTCTCCCCTCCGCCATGATGAAGGATCTTCCAGTTTCCTGAAAATTCACCTGAAGGAGGCAAGCATAGTGGAGAAGGAGGCAAGCATAGAGGAGAGGGAGGCTCTTGAAGGAGCTCCGAGCAAGGACACACCAGTGTTTCCTCTCACTCAGGAGGTCCTCTAAGCTTAGATGCAGTGTGATGTTTAGAGGTGCAGCATTGGATGAAATGCCACACCTTCACGATGATCATTTGTTATTCTGACAGTGTTGATTGTATACACTTTAAAGTTCCCACAAGAGGATTTATTGCTAAAACAAACTTCTGTTTTATGTGAAGCCACATTATTGTGACATCACGTTTGTTCATTTTTTTATATCAGGGGTGATTGGGTCGTGGGATGTCTGACAGCCAATCAGCTGATGCTGTTCAGACGGATGAAGTGAAGATTTTCTCATTTGGTGTTTTGTGCTTCCTATATCCTTGTGTCATCTCTCTTTCAATTCCTCACTAGGAGGAGCTGAGATGCAAGGAAATGACACAAGTGAAGGAAGTAGGATGGACAAAGCTATGTAATATGAAACCCCTGGTGTGTGGTGGAGAGATGCCTTCAGCAGAGGATTCCTCATTGTTGTTAAAACACATTTTGTGGGCCATGGAATTGTACTTTTTTTTATGTTCTGTGACTTTTTTGTTGATTCCTGACCTGCTGGAACAACACTGCCTGTGCCCTGGGACCTCAGGATTTACAAATCGTGTACTGATTAGACTGACTGACACTGACTATAAATTAGTGTTAATGTTGACAGCACTTTTTAATTTAGTTTTAGTTATAATCTTTTGCCTAAAATATCTTTTAGTTTTGGTCATAATTTAGTCATTTAAATTGTTTTAATTTTAGTCTAGTTTTAGTTGATGAAATTTCACAACATTTTAGTCGATGAAATCTACTGTAAATTTAGTCGACTAAAATATGAAGTGTAAAGTGTAAGGCAGTTTTTATGTTTCCTTGAATTTCTGAAGTCATGTTTTACACTTGGATAAAATGAAACATCTAATAACCCTTTATTGAATGCTAGTAAAGTTTGAATGTATAAATGAACAGAAACAAATTGAACTTTTGTGTGAAATGCAGTCACCTTTATTTAGGCTACCTGGCAGAGCATCTCAGTTACAATACCAGAACTGACAACAAACAGTGAACCTGCTCTACATGAATATATCAATTCATAAAGAGAGTAGCTCTGATTGGATCGCTCCACAACTTATCCCACCACCACCAAGCTAAGGCAGTTGTGATTGGATGTCCCTCTTAACTCATCCAACCTTTCCACACAACCAAAGTAGCTGTGATGGGATATATTCCTAACTTGTCCCTACTTTCTACATGACCAAATTAGGTCTGACTGGATTAAGTCTTTGTCAGACATTTTAGTCTAGTTTTTATTTGTTGAGGAAAATGTCAGTTAATTTAGTTTTAGTTTTTGTCCATGTGCACTTTTTTTTATTTGTTACTGTCTAGTTTTAGTCAGTGGAAAAAAGGCTGATGATGGAAACTATGACAAAAATAATTAGTCAACAAAATAAACACTGCTATAAATGAAGGATTAATTGGCAGGGCAACTATGACACTCTCGGTCAAAATCTTACAACCAACTGAAAAATTGCAAGAATTTGCATTTTGGTCCTTCTCTGTGTGTTAATGACTGAGGGCCCTAGTCTGTGTGGTAATAAATGAGGGCCCTCGTGTGTGTGGTAATGACTGAGGGTCCTCGTCTGTGTGGTAATGAGAGAGGGCCCTTGTCTTGGTGGTGATGAATGAGAGTTGTCGTGTGTGGCAATGACTGAGGGCCCTCACCTGTGTGATACCTACTGAGGGCCCTTGTCTGGACCTTGTCTCTGTGGTAATGAGTAAGGGCCCTCGCCTGTGTGGTGATGACTGATGGCCCTTTTCTGCGTGATAATAACTGAGGGCTGTCATCTGTATGGTAATGACTGAGGGTCCTCGTCTGTGTGGTAATGAGAGAGAGTCCTCGTGTGTGGTAATGGCTAAGGGCTCTTGTCTCTGTGGACACGACTGAGGGCCATCGTCTGTGTGATGACTGAGGTCCCTTGTGTGTGTGTGTGGTAATGACTGAGGGCCCTCGTCTGTGTGGTACTGACTGAGGGCCCTCACCTGTGTGATACCTACTGAGGGCCCTTGTCTGGACCTTGTCTCTGTGGTAATGAGTAAGGGCCCTCGCCTGTGTGGTGATGACTGATGGCCCTTTTCTGCGTGATAATAACTGAGGGCTGTCATCTGTATGGTAATGACTGAGGGCTCTTGTCTGTGTGGTGATGACTGAGAGTCCTCGTGTGTGGTAATGGCTAAGGGCCCTTGTCTCTGTGGTCATGACTGAGGGCCATCGTCTGTGTGATGACTGAGGTCCCTTGTGTGTGTGTGGCGATGACTGAGGGCCATCATCTGTGGGATAATGACTGAGGGCCCTCGTCTGTGTGGTAATGACTGAGGGCCCTCACCTATGTGGTAATGGCTGGGTTTTCCAACAGGACAACGCTGCAGTTCACAGTGCCCGCCTGACAAAGGACTTCTTCAGGAGAGTATCGTCTTGTTGAACCATCCCACATGTTCCCCTAATCTAAATCCAGTTGAGAACATTTGTGGACGGGGGGCACGAGAAGTTTACAAGAATGGACATCAGGTTCAGACAGTGGATGCCCTTTGTGAAGCCATCTTCACCAGTTGGAGCAAAGTTCCCACTAGCCTCCTGGAAACACATCAAGCAGCCCAAAGGAATTTTTGAGGTGATCAACAAGAACAAAAAGAGGTTTTCATGTTTTTTAAGCTGTGGTCTCAAACTTTTGATCAGCTGATGAATAGCCTAATTCAGATTTTAAATAAATTACTGACTCAATATGTTTTGTTTCTCACTTTCATTTCTTCTTTTTGCCATATGAAGCTCTACTTAAAACCTTCTTAAGATCTGACAGCGCAAAATACAAATTCTTGCAATTTTTTAACTGGTCTTACGATTTTGATCGGAGTGTATCAGAACATATAAGGTTATGAGTAATTAGATATGTTGTGGATACAACATAAAAATATGAGCTTGTTGTATATGAGCTCATTAAAGTTTAGGCTTCTTTAGTTTGAGTGAATATGCTGTATAAAAATTGCTCAAATAATGGCACCAAAATGATGTGAGCTCAAAGGTCCTGTTATCAGTCTAGAGCTTCCAACTCTATCCCACAACCTTTGAGCTTTACAATTTTTACATATTCTCATCAAATGTCAAGAACTTACAAATGCTCTAAGGTTGTATTTGCCTGCCAGCTGCTATTTCTTCCTCTGCCAGTTAAGATCTTCACTTGTGTGCCCTTTGCAAGAACACCCCTGAACAGCCAGTGGGAGCCACTGGTGCAGCAATAAGGACGTGATCCCTCACCGTCTTCCCGCCCACAAACAAGGTTCAGTATAATGGATGGAGCAGCTCGCCAAGCCAGCAGCACCGCTGCAGGGACTTAACTGTAAATTGGTCTCTAGGGTGAAAAGCGAAAACCTTAACCTACTTAAATTCCAAATTCTTTAGTTTTCAAATCAATGGTTTTGATGGACTTTTTGATTCTACAATGCAATAAGAACATGGTATAAATGCACCACTAACAGCCAAACACTGCTGTGCATGAGTCTGTATGACATGAATTAGTTTGGCACAGAGTGAGTGTTGGATTTATTTCTGCTTGCCCCTCCATACATGCACTACCTTCTTTACACTCTCTATGGGTCCTATTGTTAGCCCTTGCTTTGGCATGAAGCGCTGGTGTCCTTCTTGATATCCACCTGACACATGTGTCCCAGTGCTCCCTCTGTTTCAACAGCAAATGATCAAGTGCTCCCGTTTGAGCCCAGGAGTGTGTTTGTCTATGAAATGAGGAGTAGTCAGACGCAAGACGACTAAGCTAGCTAAAGCTGACAGCACTTTAAATTTACTTCTGCCTTGTCTAAAGTCTAAAGTCTGTGGTGCAAATGTAGAACTATCCAAAAAAAAAGCTCTTCTTTTAAACACCTAACATGATGAATGAAACTGTCACTGATCTTAGTAAAGCCAAGAATGGGAAATGCAAGAAAAAGAGAGACGTTCATCCTCGTCAGGCGTAATCACTCCATATGTTCAAAGTGTGAAGCCGTTGTTTGATTTAACACATTAACAAAATAATAATATAATAATAATTACAATACAAACCGTCATACACACATAGTTTTTTTTTCCACATCATGTGTATTACATCCATGCACGGGACAGTTTTCCTGATTATACTTGGATTTCTGATCATTAACTTCTGCTCGCTGAACGTTCCATCCACTCCTGCCTGGACAGAGTCATGTAAAGCATTTAACATTCATCTTAAATCTAAAAAGGTTAGAGACTGCATTTCATGAATGAAATCAATAATAGTAATAATACTGTAATAATATCAGAGTCCTGTCTAATGGCTTAACCACCTGCTTGTAAGTGTTAAAGTCCTACATACATTATTTTTTTCATGATTATTGTAAAATTTTTAAGTTTCTTATTAATGATGCAGTGCAGCCACCTCCCTCTCTCTGAAGACATGGATTTCATTTGTATCATTCAGCGGTGTGGCTGATACCATTGGTGTCGGTCAGTCATGGCCTTTAACGGTGCAGTGAGCATAAAAAAATAAATTAATTAAATAAAAATAAATTCTTAATTACCCCTGAATTACACAGCGTTTCACTACACCCTCCTCTCCATGTACTGCTGAGTCTGTGTGAAAAAGGTAAGGAGTGCAGGGGATGCTCAGTGAGGGGAATCATTAAATCCTTTGGATTTATTTTTCTTGTTTGTCTTATTTGATTTTCAAAGTACACAAAAATATTACCCAAAAACTACTTCAGTACTTCATACTGCTTGAACATGTAGCCCAAAGGGTCCTTTACAAGTATACCAGTTTCATTAGGTACAATTGGAAGAAAATTATCTCATTTCATTTTAATATCTGTCCCAAAGGGCGCAAAATAAACTGCACCATGCATTTATCAAGCTTTATTTGATACAATATTATTACTGTGGTAATATCTGTTTATTCATGATGGAAAAAGAGGCATCTTAGTGGCAACATTAGGATAAGACTCCTTAATTTCGGACTTTTGATGGTAAAAGGAAAACAGGGACAGAATAAAGTCACACAGCCTGCCCTCTCACTCTGTATGGAGCATTTACCATAAAGACTCAAATAAATGAGCACTTCAAATTTAGGAGCGGCTGATTTTAAGAGGGAAAACTGGGGAGCTTGACTCAGTCTCTCTCGTCTGTCTCTCCCATGCGTTCTCCTTGCTCCAGACCCCTCTCCAGGCCTTGCTTCTTGGTTCTGCTGCGTTTCTGCTCTTGCAGGTGTTTTCTTCTTATTGAACTGCATCGAGCCGTTGTAGGCCATTTTCCCCTTGTCTGTCACTGGACCATTGACTTTGGTTAGCAAGCACAATGCAGAACACTGACCGTAGACAGAATGATAACATAGTGCTAAGTAGCTCTAGTCCCAACAGAGCAGAGCAGAAAACTAAATAGACCCTTAAAGTGACAGGAGCTTAAGCAGAGCATTACTGGTAAAACTATTGTTAGAAGAACTTTCCTGCTAACCAGCCACTTAGCTTCTTAATGGTTTGAGCCACTAATTGATATTTATTCTAACTCTAAACAAGTAATTTTAGGGTGACCATATTCTGAAAACACAAAAAGAGGACCCTCAGTATGTGTTGTGTCATGATGCATGTGGCATGCACGCTCAACATCTTGACAGGTAGGTACATAGGAATAATGTCAGTGGTCCAGGGCAGTGCTTTATTATAAATATTAACCCTTTTACTACTTTGAATATAAATGGCTGCCTGGTCTTTTGCCTTTTTTGTCACTAAATGTGTCAGAAAAAGGCCCTTTGAGTAAAATATTTTGCACCTTTTTTTCAGATGAAAATAAAACATTCTAGCAATTATTTGTCATTATTAAGTTGTAAGTGCTAAAAACAGTGTGTAATTACAAGAAAAGAAAAGGATTTGAATTTTCAACAGGTTCCTCTTTATAGACAATTCTAAATGAACATGTACAACACTTTTGAGACAAAAGACGAAACCAAAACTCAACCTATTGTATCTTTTTTATTATTATTTATATTATTATATTATTTAATTATTTATGAAATCCATAAAAAACAAACTATGATGTAAAAGACAATGACGAAAAAGATGAACAAGGTGAAAAAACAGCAAAAGAATGGCAAGAAAACACTCTAGAATGATACTTGTCATTATTTACAATAGTTTTATTTTATTTACACAGAACATACGATAAACCATCAATAAATGACTCACATGTTTGTCTCTGAATGCTGTCTCTGCTCTCCAGCTCAGTCAGCTCACTTCCCGTACCTCCCCTCAGGTAATCCAGCCTTTACTGTAATGTACCGTATATCTCTGGAAAGCGCGGATACTCTAAGAGTTACAGTAGTTTGAATCATGCATGTCTTTTTCTGTCGCCGGTGACAGCTTTGTCTGGAGAACAAGCTGAGCAAAACCCAGACCTTTCAGGGAATTTTATAAAATCCCCCTGGACATAATTTTATGACCATAAAGGTGACACTGTCCAGACAAGTCCAGGCAAAAGAGGATGTATGGTCACCCAAAGTAATATAACATAACCAAATTCAGGTCTCTGAAGCCGGCTCTGTAACAGGACTAAGTGAGGGTTTAATTTTGTTAATAGACTGCTCTCTGCACTGTGGGCAGGCCGGGCTCACTGGGACCTGATTTATGTGCTGACAGGCAGAGGAAGCTTGGTGTGTTCTGTTTGCGTTGGAAGACATATCACTGCTGGAAGCTAAATAAAAAATCAATCAGAGTGAGGCTTGTTGGTTAGAGACGGCGTCTGCCCGGCTGGAGTTTACCAGCGTTTTAACTCTCCACTGACTGAGGTTGGGGAGCTGCCATTGATTTTACAAAGCCCGACCACCTCCATCACTCCCTGCTTTTAATAAACCAGTCTGGTGTGTGGTTTTCCTCCATTTCCCCTTATGTCAAAAACTATGATATACCTTGAACCCTTTTTTAACTCACACAACTTTAAAGCAATCTCTGGCAGTTTAATCATAATGAAGTCGATCATGTTAGATACTTTTCCAAATGGTTCACCAAGAAGACAGAGGGCTCCGCTCATCAGAATTGACTGCAGCTGATTAGTCCAAATATTGATCATCATTTGCTGCCGTTATCAGCTCTGTCTCGAGGTTTCCTTCACAAAGCATTAAGCTCTAAAATTATTTAGTCACAAAATGGCCCCAAATTATATATTGCCTCATGTTGTTTGTTTTTTTGGTCTGACATCCGAATGAGAGAAGCTTCCTGCACCTTTCCTCTGCACAAAGTTGGCACATCAGACTGTTGGCATCTGCTTCTGACAACACTTCACATGCCGAGAAGAGAATAGAAGTCATACATCTCTCAGATGTAAAAACACAAGAAAATGATTAATAAAGAGCTCCTTTGACCTTGTTCCAGCAAATGTATTTACCCGCATTCATAAAATATATCCTAGACAAGCAAACTCAAGCATGGTTCTGCTTTGTGCTTTTTTAACCCATGTGTTGTGTTAGTATTTTTGTGAGTCTTTCAGCTGCTGCATTTTCGTAACCTGACACGCCAGACAGATAGTTTCATATACCTGCCACGGAAATATTTCACTAGTCCATCTGGAGAAGAGTCCATAGAAAATGTTTTCAGAGGGCAGGAACTTCAAAAACAACTGCAGCTGGTGATTGGACGATCGTTCTGCCAGTCATGCTCATCACGGACCAATCATATCAAGCCATAGTATGACATAGCAGCTAGACCCTGTTGTTAGCTGTTAGCTTAAACTATGTTTCAGTCTTTAGACCATCGTCTAACATTAAATTATACCACACGGATGTATCATTTACCACTTATATGTGATGTGAACCTCGTCAACGACAATCCCCAGCAAGTTCACCCAGTAAACTTCTGAGGAGAGCGTATTTCACCAGGTTACCATGACTCTAGGCTACCATAGATTACTGGCATCATTCACGCAGCTTTTCCACATCTCTCTCAGTTCCCCAGCAGTGATCCCCGGCTTCCCGGCTTCTCTGATTTGATTGTCCAAAACAAAAAAACATGATTTCCGGTAAGAAAAGCTTTTAGTGATGTTCTTTGCTCTTCTTTTAAAGAACAAATTGAGTCCATTTCTGATTAAACATTGTTTTCAAACATGCAGTTGCTTCCCGCTGTCATCACATCTTCAGTTTCTGCCTCTTTCCCTGATTGGGCTGTCCAGCTTTTGGCAGTGAAGTCGCAGGAGATTGGAGCTTGGCAAGATGGATCTGATTTCAGACGATGAATCCGGCAGGTCCAACTGCACTGCACGGTTAGCATTTTCAGGTTTTTACAATCAAAAATTGTATTTCCAGCCAATTGCCAGCCAACGTCCAGCCATTGGAACCAGACTCTTTTGGGGAAGGGGCTGCATCTGTACATATCAGCTAAAACAAGATGAATTTTGCTCTTTAAAAAATATATATATATATTTTGGACAAGATACCTGCACAGTTTGTGGTAAAACAAGGCAAAACTCCTGGCGTAGAGATTTTTGTCAAGGACCGTTCAATATATTTCACTAGTCCATCATGCCCACAGAAAGTGTTTGGGGAGGGCAGAACCTTTCAAAGCACATCTGGCCAGTGATTGGGCGATTGTTCTGTCACTCACTTTCATTATAGGCCAACCAGATAATGTAGTCGGCAAGTGCTACGGTGTTAAGGATAGAACATGAGCACTGTGTTTAGCATCTATGCTAATTTCTTTACATCTTGCCACTTCCTGCTGTTGTCTCACTCATAGTTACCACCTCTTCCTGCTTTAAAGGACTCCGATTGACCTGTTCCGCATTGTGGATTGGAGCTTTGCAAGATGGATCCGCCCGATTACAGACAGACTGATCCATCTGCAGGGTTAGAGGACATGTGGCTCAGACCAACAGTCCAAAAGCTCTGACTTGATCACGTGCTCACCAAAATGAAACACATACATAACACTGCTGTTGCCCATCCAGTGTAAAGCTGTAGTAAGACTGTCCTCCGCAGCCTCTGTGTCACACTGGAGCACACATAATACTGCCTTAGGGGCTGATCACACAGAGACATGTCGCTCAAGATGCAGCAGCACCAAAAACTCCTTCAGGGGAAAAAACAAAGGGAGCATGCATGGAGGGCCTACACGCATACAAGAAGCAGAACATGGATTACAGCAAACATGAGCCTCTCAGCTTTGCTTACACACACACAGTTATTCAACGTCAGGACTGTTTTCTGCTTCTCCATTCTCAGTCAGAAGGATTCATGACAGGGATGCCCCCATACTGCTTAAAAGTATTGGATTGGGCCAGATTTAATCATTTATTAATTGATCAGGGATCAGAATTTAAATTGAAAATCTCACCCTGATTGTTTACATCACTTGGCATCAGTTGATCATGCTTTACGGCAGGCTGTTAATGTGTAATGTTGCAGTCGCAGTCCTGTGGCTAACATGTTAATGTGGAAATGCTTTACTTCACAGCACAAAACAGCCCAACGACCCCTAACAGCATCTACAAAACTACATTTCTTTCCATGGAAGTAGTACTAGAGCTGCTTTTATGACAAACAATATGAAACGATATCAATTAACCAATTAATCAAACTTTATTTATATAGCAGAGTTCATACAAATTCAATTGCAGTTTAAAGTGCTTCACCTTGAGAGAGAAAATGATTTAAAAGATGTATGTACATAAATAGTTATATTTCCAAGGAAGCATGTCTTAACTTTCCTTCAGGATCAATAAAGTATCCATCCATCTCTCTCTCTATAGATCTACAGATCCATCTACCTGTAGATCTTTGCCATGCTAAAGGCTTCTGTGTCACTTCAGAGCTACACAGACCTATAGGGCTCTAATTTCGTAGACCATGCGCAGCTGCCCTGCACTGTGCCTGCACCGCGCCAACGGGGTGTATCCAGGGCACTTTGCAAGTTTCGTGCACGGCGCAGTCTGGTGCAGGGAGGCGCACCCACGCCTCCTTCATTCCCACCGGCACAAGTAGTAGAGAGGGAGGAGAGGAGCCGTGAGTGGGTTTAACATAGTCGAGTGTAATCTTCACCAATCAAATGAACGCCTCTCCTCACTTTTACTTAGAGGTGCAGTGACAATTTCACCTCGGTGGTGAAGAAGTTCAAGCCGCTGTCACTTTTGCAGCAACTGGGAGAGCACATGGGCCACTGGGCCGCGCATCGGAGGCCACCATGCGCGTCAACGTGTGGACCACCTTGCAGGACAGATATAATCTGTTCCTGTGTCATAAATAGTTCAAAATTAAGTGATAATTACATTTAAACACAGCAGCAGGCTAATCCATTCATCATGCTTGTGATCCACCTGCATTCCTGGTCTGTCATCGCCAAATAGCAGCGCCTTGAAAATATATCTCCTCCTCATCCTCCTTGCAATAATGTACTCCATCTTTTTAGATCATGTTAAGAATAAAGATTAAAACAGAGAAATATGGGCAATGACAGGTAAATCTTTAAGACACCGAATGACTTACATTTATTCAGCGAGCGTCTCTCTCTTTTTTCTTTTCTTTTGAATTTCATGAGATGAGAGAAGCCGGATACTCCGTATCTGATGATGTAGCTGTTTGTGGTTGTCTTGAGAGATGTGAACTCGTTAGTTTGTGTCATTCTTCCAGCTGCCGTCAGGTTGAGTTTCCATTATGACAAACGTCTCTGATCTGACATCAGATGTGACGGGAAAATTAATATAGATACAAATGTATGTGCTGGTTCAGATGGTAACATTAAATAGTGGTTGCTATGATTGTTTATTGCATTGAAATATACCTGACAATCTGGATACCTGCCTGCGAGGTTTTGGTGACGTGTGCGTCTGTCAGTCAAATTACCACTGCACGGGGTGCGCTTTGCCTGCGCCGAGAATAGACCAGGTTGGAGCTGGCGAGCTTTCAGCACACCTTCTGCGTGTTTTTTTGGCACGAAATTGTCACTGCACCAAGCTGAATCTGCTGACACCTCCCCCTGGTGCGCCGTCACACCCATCTCGGCGCAGCCGGTCTACCAACTTGCCAAATTGGCTGCGCACTGCGGTGCGCCAGATGAAATTACTACTGTGCCACCCCGCGCCACCCTGAGTTGCACCAGGAAATTAGAGCCCATAGTCTTAGATAGAAAGCAGAAGTTTAAATCCCCTCTAAAATAAATTAGGGATCATTTAAGCCGTCATCGTTTGTCCTTTGGGCCCAGTTTTCCAAAACTCATCTCACAGGCTTAACGCTTTCTTAAAGGATCAAACCTATGAAGTGAATGTCAAAGTCAAACTTGGACCAAAATGGTCCCCCAGATGCTCCCCCAGATCTACCCTGCCATATATCACTATCAGTCTTGACTGATAAAAATAAACAAATAAATAAAAAAACAACAGAAAAAAGCCAAAAAAGGGTTTAAAGTTCATTTCTTTCTGCGTGTGGTCATCCTCCTGATTACATTCCCACAGCACAGCAACAACACTGTCAGAGCCTGAAACTAGCACACAGCCTCGGGGCCAAGGCAAGTCAGAAGGTTAGGGAAATTGATAATTGATAGCAACAGCTGTGCTGGAGAAGGGAAAAAGCATGTCGATATCTGAACATGCTATTGCCTTGAATAATAAGTAACATTCTTAATCACTCAGGTTGTCAATATGTGACCACTTCTCAGTGCAGGTGGATTACAGAGAAAATTATGATTTAAATATTTGCTTTTTGGACTGAAACTAATATTTTTGGGTTTTTTTTTTTTTTTGTTATGAGTCATTTACAAAAAAAATATGTATATTCAGACGAACAATTATGAGTTTCTAGCTCCTTAAAGCAGTGGTTTTCAATGTCTGGGTTAGTCGCCAGATGCCTCCTCATCTACAGACTACAGCACATGAACACCACACCTATCATTGCTGCACCGTGGGCCCACAGCATGATGGCTCCATTTCAGTTGTAATAATTCGCAAACAGAGGAGCAACAGTAAGGGTACCAAAGTTTAATGTCCTATTTGACCAAATTTGATCCTCTTTTCTGGAGCCATTTAAAAACCTCTCTACCTTTAAGGTTAGACTGAAAACATTCCTCTTTGGTAAAGCTTTCAGTCAGGGACCAGCTCAGACCTGGACCAGCTCTCATAGTTGAGCTCCAATAGACTTAGACTGCCGGGGGATATGGCACACTGAGCTCCTCCCTCTCTGTCTCTCTAACACTCTCTCTCCATCCTCTCTCTCTACATCTCTTTGCACCTTTTTCTTTTCTCCTGTACTCGTCTCTAGTTCTTGTCTTGTAAGCGGTTTGGGATCCTTGGTGGGGACTGCCTGCTGCTGTGGAGCTAGAAAACTTCAATAACTTCAATTACAATTATTTGGCCTTTCCTTTAGCCCCATTCCATTATCATTACAGTTCCTGATATTAACTTTAAAGAAATCAACTAAATTAAATACATGGAAGTTCCTGCAAACAGCACACATATATAAGTGTGACCTTGACAAACAGTAATCGATGACCTGCTGCTGTGAACCTGCTCGACTCCAACTGCTTTATCCTGCATCAACCATCAACAGGAATGACAGTGAACATAAATTGTTATCTTTAGACCAGTTAAACCCAATTTAATGGAAGTTCAGCTGGATGCTGCTATATTAATCATCTCCCTTGGCCCACACCCCAACACAGCTTCAGTGAATGACTGTTCAACATGAGACTCGATCTGCTCAAGCTCCCCAACTGCTAAACAGGTTTTTTGTTTTTTGGAAGTACATATTTGTATATACCATATTTTCCAGACTATAAGTCGCTCCGGAGTATAAGTCGCATCAGTCAAAGAATGCGTCATGAAGAGAAAAAAAAATATTTAAGTTGCACCGGACTATAAGTCGCAGTGCTCTGATGGAGAGGTGTTTACCTTGTTTGAAGTGTTAACACCAAGAAGGCCCACTGCATCCTTTCCGTTGGCATTGCTGTTCACCAATACATCCACCAGGGGAGGCTCGAACAAATCTGTCTAGCACAGAAATCCACTTCTCCTTCAGTACCAACCAACTGATATTTAATTGCTCTCCAGTCTCCTCCCAGCTGTTTTTTTTTTTTTTTTTGCATTTGTTTGTCCCGGTGTCCAGGCGAAGTATCATCATACAGATGTTTGTAATTTCTGATTAACTTGCAGAGTTTCCCTTCAAAATGTTCCGCCATCATTATTTCTTCTTCGTGTCTCACTAGAGCTACGTAATGGGTAGTAACAGCAACACTGCCCCCACGGTTTCCGGTGGTACCGCTCCATTTACTGGTATCCATAAGCTTTATGGAAATATGCAGAAATACGGACAAAATGAACACAGAGTGCCTAAGTCATATTTTCAAGTTTTTCAGGAAACAGAAAAAATTAGCGAAATAAAGAGTAAATGATATCCACTCATCATTTCACACAAAATATTATGGCAATAGATGACTATTAACATACTAATAATGCTGTCACTCAATTATGTCTCAAAGGGTAATTAGATGACTTAGGCAAATTAATGAACATGACTTCGTGACTTTTACAATAGTGAACCTGATTTAGGCCAAATTACATGTGTAAAAAACTGACTCGGCAACATAGTGCAGGTCTTTTTTCCCACTATTGTGACAGACCATTTACAATTGCTTGTGGAGCACACACAGACTCACAAAGACACACAGAGTAGGGATGTAATCGTATGAAAATTTCATATCACAGTTATTGTGACCAAAATTATCATGGTTATCATTATTATCGCTGTATTGTTGAAGCTTACTCAAAATATTCCAAAAGTATTTAAACGCACACTGAAATAATTTAACAAAGTTTTATTTAGTGAAAAAATAATGTGATTTTAAGAACGATCTGCAGTGGTCAGACCTGACCCTCTTCCCCTGTCTGGTTCCTTGCTGAGGTCTTTCTCAACAATCTAGCCAGGCCTCTGTTTCTATTGGTTCTTCCCTGCCTCCCCTCATGGAGACATTTTTTTTGCATTTTCTGCCGAAAGGGTGACCGTCTTCAATAACTTTCCCCTCGGCATCCTTGTAAAATCCAAAATATGACCAGACTTTAGACTTTGTCCGTTTTGAGGGGGGAAAAATCTCCTGTACAGTGTCCGTGTGGGCACCAACTGCAGTACTTTCACTTTCAGAGGCCAAACATTGCAAACTACGCATGTGCGCCTGCATCTGAGGGATTGCTGCTGCTTTGCCGAGGAGCAGACACATAGTCCTGACTTTTCCAGGCAATGAGCAGCATCACCGTGAGTTACTGACAAAGTGAGGTGATCAATCATGGTTTTGATGGTAATTAAAACAGGACACGGTAATACTAACCATCTGAAATTTTAGATGGTCTATCATTTTATCGGTAACTGTTACATTCCTACTCAGGAGACAGGGAAGTTTTGTCTGTGTATGGCCCTTTTATTCAGTAACCTTTTCCTCTGTGATAATGTGAAATAATTTTTCAACTCTGTGCAAAATAAAGCACAACTAACAAAATAACCAAATGAACCCAAGGCCAAGGAGGCATGTGCATCTCCTAACTTCTCCTTCTACCTTTTCTTTGCTGAGGTTTTGAAAAACTCTTATCCATGTCATCAGGTCATATCACACCTGAATCCTCTGAGGCAGTGCTTCCCATCCAGAGTTCTCAGAAAATGATAGCTTGAAATGGACCTGGCAATCACTGCTTAACTGAGGAGCTAGCTGTTTTACTGACTAAAATGCTGTCTAAAAAGACTAAATAACTAGAGAGCACTCAGAGAGCTTAACCCTCTGCAAAATTAGCTCACATATTGCTGTTACATCTATAAGCAATAGTTCCATGATAAAGTTACCATCCATCATAATAAGATTCATGACCCTGAAAACCCACACCTAGCACTCAGATCCATGTTGACATTATTATATCATCATTTTTATCGTTCGCTTACACCGGTAATCTGGATCACCACCAAAATCTAATAATTTCTATATTGGGCCATTACCATCATTTCTTGAAAATTTCAGCAAAAACCGTCCGTAGTTTTTACATAATCTTGCTAACAAACAAACAAACAGACAAACATACGCTGGCAAAAATAAAAGCTTCTTGGTGGAACTAACTAGGAAAGATTTGTGGTTTAGCCTATAGTATTGTACAGCTTATGACTTGCCAACAGGGAATGAGCCCTGGACCATGGCAATAACTTGACTAGCTAAGTAGAATCTCTTTCTTTTTGCAGTGGCTGCCATTTTGAAAAGCTAATACAATTACCTAAGTCACTCTGTCTTGTGACTTAGGCAAAATTAAATGGCCTAAGTCACACTCTTGATATAGGCAGTTATATTACAACGGTAGGATTGTATGAGCTGTTTAACTGAGGATGTAGGAAATTTTACCAGAGGTGGCCAGCGTCATGAAGGACTGACTTAAACAATTATTTTAAGAAGGTGACGATACATAAGTTGCACCTGACTTTAAGTCGCAGGACTAGCCAAACTATGAAAAAAAGTGCGACTTATAGTCCGGAAAATACGATATGTTTACATGTTTATAAAATGAAGAGTTTGGCTTCAGCCTGCTCTATTGTAAAGTGTCTTGAGATAACACTTGTTAAGAATTGGTGCTATACCAATAAATGATTGATTGATTGGTTTGATAAAATAATAAAATGCAGAGGTAGCCTGTATTCTTGTTCTTTTTTACTCTTGTTTTTCTTATTTTTGAAAGAAAAGGAGAAATAGAACAAAAAAGGAATTTTATTGGTGTATTTCTTTTTTAATCTTATGTAGTCTAATAATATACAATACTGGGTAGGGTGAGCATATGTCCTCCTTTGCCCGGACATGTCCTCCTTTTTGGTTGTAAAATTATGTCAGGGGCTATTTATAAAATTCCCGGTTTGCTCGGATGAAGCTGTCGTTGGCAACAGAAAAAAGATTGAAGCTACTGTAACTCCTCCATGCTATCCATATAATTCCAATGGATTCTGAAAGCTGAGAAGCAGAGCTTTTCAGTGATATACAGTACATTACGGTAAAGGCTGGATTGCCTGAGGGGGAGGTACAGGAAGTGAGCTGACTGAGCTGGAGAGCAGAGAGGATTCAGAGACAAATGTGTGATTTATCAGTGGTTTATCTGTATTTTCTGTGTAAATAATGTAAACATATTGTAAATAATGACATTAGTATCATTCTGGAGTGTTTTCTTGCCATTCTTTTGCCGTACTTTTGCCTAGTTAATCTTTTTTGTCAGCGTCTTTTACATCATAGTTCGTGTTTTACGGATTTCATAGATTGTTAAATAATGTAATAAAATAAATAATAATAAACAATATAAAATAGGTTGAGTTTCGGTTTTGTCTTCTCAAAAGTGTTGTACAAGCTCATTTAAACTTGTTTATAAAGAGGTGCCCGAACACTGTTTTAAGCATTTACAACTTCATAATGACAAACAGTTGCTAGAATGTTTTATTTTAACTGAAAAAAGGTGCAAAATAATTTAGGCGGCCATTTATATTCAAAGTAATAAAAGGGTTAATATCTATAATAAAGCACTGCACTGGACCACTGGCATTATTCCAATGTATCTGCCTGTTAATATGTTGAGCGTGCATGACACAACACATGCTGAGGGTCCTTTTTTCTGGGTTTTCAGAATATGGTCACTCTAATACTGCACTCTTAGAATGGATGTGTTAAAAAATGACACAAAAAATGTGTTATTGCATATTTAATACATTCTGTGTACATTTCAAGGTAACATATTAAAAAATGTGTAAAATGCTTAACACAATTAATGTGTCGGACAATTCAAATTCTGAATCCTGCCCGGCAACAGGGGTCGCCAGGAAACCCCTTTTTCGCGGTCACGGTCTTTCACAAAGAAAGAGGAGACAAAGATGGAGGCTGCGTCGCCTGGTGCTCTGCTTTCTGACCCTTTGGTAAGGAAATTACCATTTTATCCTGGTGAAATGAGAAAAAAAACATTTCAAAAGCATGTCAAAATAGGTGTTTCTCTGAAAAATGTTAGATTTTTTTGTTTAGACCAAGTTAACAGTAATGTGAACCTGAACACCTAGCTAGCTATACTAACAATGTTAACCGACGCTATCCCGCATAAATGTAGAATTAAGGTAACCTAACATTAACTGAAATATTGACTGTGTCCTAAAGATTTAATAAAGTTATGTTAAATTTGGGACATTACAGTCGCACAGTGTCTCGTATTGGCACGGTGGCAATAAATCTGGGTGAAAATGTGTTGATTTAAATTCACTTATCAAAGTTTTATGTTGAATACCGCCATTTCTCTAGTTACTTCGTAAGGGAGAGGCAGTGTAGGAGAGTCAGGATGTTTTAGCTCTGCTGCGTAATATCTTATTACCGGGGGGGTTTCTAGATTAATCTAAGTGTCCGAATTGAAAGTGGGATCTACGTGAATAGCAAGCATTTGTGACTCATTATTTTCTTCTGTGCGGCGAAGGAAAAGGTTGGGCGAAGAGCGGGGTACGGATGAGTGGTTGGTAAACACCGGTAATTAGACGGTGCCGGTTTTATTGACAAGTTTTCGGTTGCCTAAAACAAGCGTTTTTTTTCACGTGCGCGCGTGTTTTTATGTTAATCTCGACAGTTACTGAGTTGCCCTGTGCGTCTGACTGGATGGCAGAATAGTAGGTGGATGAAAGTGGATTTTAAGGAGGCGGTGGTAAGTTGGTCAATAACGTAATGGTAACTTTATTGGTAGAAGATATACGAAATTTATATCTCATTCAAAGTATGGTTAAGATTTATTACTCGCTAAATGTACTTGAAGTGCTAAAATTTAAGTGATGCCTTTGTCAAAGAGAGCGGGACGGGAGAATCCGCGCGCAGACAGGTTCTGAACGCCAGTAATTAGATGGGGCCCGTTTTGTTGGCGAGCCCCCGGACGGCCCGGACTGGTTCAGCGTTGTCTGTGACTTATTGAGTATGATTCGATAGATAATAAGCAGTGATGTGTGCCTCTGGACGATGGACTTCATAGATATTTTCGGCTGTTTGGTCTGTGCTCGGGTCCTTCAGTATGGTTAAGGGTAAAGAGAAAATACAACATAAAATATTTTAATATCCAAATCCAACAAAAGCACAGATGCCTTGCAAGTTAGAACTATGCAAACGTTTTTTGAAATTACTTTTTAAATATTTTTATGTCTGTTTACTTTGTTTACCATGTAAATGCCTTTGCTCATGTAATTATTTCTTATTTCCAGCAAAACACAGACATTGAGTCTATCAAAGTCCTTGTAACTCTTTTTAGAGGTGAGAAAGAGACTTGTAAAAAAATTCTTTATGTTAACAGTGCCAGAGATCTGATTGACCAAAGCCTTACTCAGCAAACAGGCTGTGTGCTGAATAGGTTATTAAAATATAACTCTGACTTCATGGAATATATTGATGTTGACACTAACATAGATGTGAAGGACTTTGATAGATTTCATGTCTTCCTGTCAGCCAGAGGACCCCAGGTTGAGACTTTTCATGCGGAGACTAATGGAAATCAGGTACATTTTGTTAAATTATAGTTTCCAAAAATAACCATATATGTTTCAACAATTATTAACTATTAGTTAGTATAAAATTTGCTTGCTAAGAAATATGTGCAAGAGATCAGTTTCATTCAAATTCTGTGTTAACTGGTAGTCATGACACTGAAAATGGCCTACCTATAAAATGGGAGTGTATTATTTCCTCTGCGCAGCCTATTACAAACAAGGATGGAGAGAGTCAGCTCCTACACCCATTGCTTCAGAGAAAAGCCCCACAATTACTCAAAGAGTATGAAACCACTGGTACCCTGTCAGTGCCATCAAGGAAGCTTCTTGTGAAGACCTGCATAGGAGATCTGGTGGAGAGGTGTGGTTTGTAAGTACTGCACCATGTCCCACTCTATTAAATCATCGGCATAATATGTTCATTTAAAAAAAAAAAACCACACACATGATATTCTTTATTACACTGAAACATTAATTAAAAAATTGTCCTATGTCACTGGTCTGTGTTTTAAGTACAGTAAATCTGCAGATACTCTCATTATACAATGAAAAATGTGAGTCCTTTTTTCTTGAACCAGTAAACAAGATTGTTTCATAAACAAAAAATTGTACAACCAAATTTGGATAAAATGAGTTGTGAACAGCAAAGGGTGGCAGCTGGTCTTCAAAGCAACAGTTGATCGGTTTGAACAAGAATTGTTGTCTGCAGTGGTAAATTATAAGGGAACATGGATAAATGAATAGCTTAATTAAAAAATAAAACATACAGTAAGTGTCCGAAACTTTACTACAACAGGTGGGGAATTAATAAAATGAACAATAAATGTCAAGTGATTAGACACTCTCCTCATTATGTGTTGCAACATAGTGTGACATTCACAAGGAAGTGTCTTATACCTAAATAGTAAATACTTTGTTAAATATAATGAATCATAGCATCCACACCCCTCTTGCCACTAATTGAAATTTTATTCACAAACAGTTGTGCTTTTTAAAGAATGTAGAAATGGCTTCATTTTTATTATAATTTTTTCATTAATTATTTGTTCAGTCTAGCTCTCTTTAAATTGACATGAAGTTGATTGCTGCAGCCAACATGCGTCAAAACTGCTCGCTTAAATTAACTTAGATTTTGAATTTTGGCTTTTTCAACTTTGATCATACAGGTTTAATCGTGAAACAAGCTGGTTGCAGTAGCTTTACTCCAAAAAAGTGCCAGAGACATAATGCTCAGTTGTATTTATGATTGAAAGCGAAGACAATAAAAGCAATGCAGTATTTTTTCTGTTTACTCATTCATGAAAGAAACACAAATAAATGTGATATAAGATTAGTGTTTCTGTCTTTTTGTCCCAGTTATCCTCTTAGTTCAGAAAAGCTGGCTGTAGCAAAAACCATCATCACCACCTTCCCATCCCTGAGTGTCCAGGTAGCAGGACAAGGGGATGGATTTGTAAGTAAAACTTTTCTTCAATAATGTATATTTGTTGTTACTTAAAATGGTCACTAATAGGGGTTATATGCACACTGATGTTTTGTTTAAGTATTTTTTACAAATACAAGGAACCTGTCATTAAAATGGGGTATGAGGTAAGGCTTTTCCATATAAATCCCAAGAACATTCTTTTCCACTCAGTATATTGTTTTGTAGGTATATCTACTGGTATTAATTGGAAAAGTAACAGTAATAAAATATTTTTATTGTATTTTTTTTTTTTTTGTTGTTGTATACATATGGTTGTGTAGGTTCAGAGGTAGTAAGGTCTGTTTATTTTGGTTTGCCTTTAAATCTTCAGCAATGGGTAAGCAATTATTTAAATATATATTGGATGGATCTTTTGGGATTACATTCCTCCTCTTTAAATGTTTTATGTATATAACTCTGCTGAAGACGAAACGCTACACAGAACACATACTGTTGGTCCACAGCATGTGTTCTGTTGTGTTTAAAGTTGCTTTGCAAAATGGCTAAACCTGTTTGTGTGTAGCCCACAAGACACTGGGGAACTAGAATCTAATGTTCACTTGCATCTCCTTTCTTTCGTAGGAGCACTACTATGATCCAGTCTCTCATTGTGGATTTCTAGAGACCAAACTGCGCAACCTTAGAAGAAATCTTGAGCAAGGACAGAGGCGTTACAGGAAACGAAAAGTGATAAATGACTGCAGTGGAAAAGATATGCCTGATACCACGGACGATGAACACATCAGCAGCACAATTGAGTGGACCACCCTGATCAAGAGGCTGCGACCCTCATCTGAGAACCTTTCAGCCATCAAGTCAGGCATGGAGAAAACATACAAGCATCGCAGGGCCTGGATCACCAAGGACTCCCCTACTGTTGCTGAAATATTCAACGAGTACCCACGTTTTTTGGACATGCCAAGTCTGGTAGGTGTTTTGGTACCTTGGTTTTGGTAATTGCTTGTTTTAAAGTCCTATTTTACTCTTCTTGTAAAGTTTAAGAGTGAATTTCAGCAAACAGTTCCTCCTTGTCCAGCATACACAGAGTGACATTGGCATTTATTATGTATTGTGTTTGTGATGTTTGAATTATTCATTTGACCTTTTAGTTTACTGGATTTATCAGTTTTATAGTAGTTGTAAATTTTTGATTTTCTAAATTAAAATAAAACATCTGTTCTTATCTGTATAAGCTGGACACGGAGTTTGGCAGGCTTACGGGCGGGAAAGCAGATCTCTTCTTAAGAAGATGGGAAACCAACATCATTCCCAAGCTCAAATCAGTGGCTGCCCTGGAACCAAGACTGTCCTCACTGTTGACGGGTACTGAAGAAAAGACTGAAGGTACATTTCTGTAAATATAAAGCCCCCAAATTCAGAAAAGTAGAATATATTGCCTCCCTCTTTTTTTCTTCTATTCCTGTCTACTTTCCCCTCTGCTCTTCCTTCCCTCTCCTGTTCTCCTCCTGCCCAGTAATTTGTGCTATAAAAGAGGCCTAACAGACTTTGTTTGCATAAGCAGGTTTAACAAAATCACAACAATAGTCTTATTCACAAGCCACCCATTTCAGTCAAGATTAACAGATTGTCAGGATGTATACCAATGGACAATATTAAGATAAGATTACAGCAAAAGTCATCCCTCACTTTGGCTGCAAGCCATGTAGGAGTGGAATGCTGTCAGAAATTACCCATCAGTGCTTCCTGTTAACATCTAAAAGGACAACTGAACATTGAATAAGTGAACTTGATCCAGTAGATCATAACCTGATATTGTCAGTCCAATACTGTCCGATAAATGAATGAAACATGAAAATCATACTAATATTTGGTCATACAAAAGGAAAAAAAAGAACTCATAAAATTTGCCATAATGAACAGGATAGACTGATCCATTTACATCTGTGTTTTGAGTGTAGTATCAGTACAGCAAATCAGAACCAAACTAAAAGCCATTGCTAACTGTGTCTATAGCTGCTTCATTATTCTTTTAGTGTGTGGAAAAAAACCTCTAAGGTCTAATGTGGCAAGAAAATGCCACATTGGACAATTACAATGAATAAAAAAAACTCTACATCACCAAACAGGTTCTTTCGGTGGCAATGTGATACAAATTTTTACATGACTAATTAGTGGATGCTAGGACATTACTGTTCAACACGGTCATTAACCATCTGGTAAATGGTTTGCAATGTTAGTGGTAATTGATGATGGTGTATTATTAGTTCAATGGGAAGTTTACTTCAAATATGTCTTTGGGTATACATCTAGCTGCATAATTATTTTTCAAGTTTTGTCAAGCTTTGTCTGATGTGAAATTATTTTTCACATATTTCTGAAATGATCTTGGTTTCTGCCTTTCTGATGAAGACCATCCGCTAGAGAGGATGTTCAGCAATTCTAATTGTGACAATAAAAGTCATTCATTTGCAAATTTAATAATGTATTGCATGACACACTTCAATATTTTGATTAATGTTTGTCTTTATTGTCAGATGAGACTTGTTACACCTACCTCGTGCTGCTAACACACCTGCTTCCCCCGGTGGGTGCCAGTCGTTGCAGTCTGAGATCAGCAATAACGCACCTGGTTGACTTTGCACCTGTATGTATTTGGTCAAGTTCAGATTGTATTTACTTAAGCGTTTGTCTATACGCTGCTGATCACTAAACTAAGATGAATCTTTTTCTTTATTCTCTGTAAGGCTGGAGTGAGTATTGCATCGCTTTGCAATGACCCTGCAGCATCATCTACAACTCACCAACCCCAGCTGATGTGCATTGGTGATCTGAAGAGTACAACCCGGCAGTACGTCATTGTTGCCAAGAATGACAATGTGGCCATTCCTCTGGATGATGGCCTGACATGTGCTGTTGATAAGCTTTTCAAACTGTACTGGGTATGTAACTTGTCCTATCCTGCTCAACTCAGCCCGGTCTTCACCTTCTTGGAGTATGTCTACGACATGCCATTCTCCACTCAAAGAAAAACCAAAGTACTGGAGCTGATTTCACAGCTCAAGGCATTCAAGTAAAGCAGAATGTTCACCTGTCCAAAATGTATGGACTCTGTATTCACAGAGGTGCGACACCTTATTTGGCATCTTCGTGAAATACACTGTTTATCAGATGGACAGAATATAAAAATTGTGTGTGGCCAAGATGGCTGTCCAAGGACATATTATAACTTAAATTCATTTTCAAAACATCTTCACCGAACTCATTCTACATTAACAGCAAACAGTTTGTCTTTTCAACCTACTGACCACAGAGGGCCATCATACAGTTCAGCTGAAATTGATGATCCCATTGCTGATTCAGAAATGTCTATTGATGCTGTAGATATCTCACAAGAGTCTAGAAAACCTGCTAATCTTAGTGACTGTGCAGCCTCTTTTGTGGCACAGATGTATGCATCATCAAATGTGACCCTAACAGATGTGACAAGGAGTGTAAACTGTACCAGGGAGTTACTTGAGAGAACTGTGGACAGTTTGCAACAGTCAACTGCCTGTTTGTTGAGTAGTTTGGATGTGCCATGCGACAGCGAGGCTGTTCAAGCATTAATGAAGGACTTTGAAAGTGCAAAACATATATTCAAAGATGTGGACACACAATATAAAATGAAGAAGTACTTCACTGAGAAGTTTTCCCTTGTTAAACCACAAGAATTTTTCCTGGGTCATAGGCCTGATAGTGTAAGAAAGGATGGTCAAATGAAACAGGTTTTGGCACCAGATACATGCCAGTATGTATCAGTTCTTGAAACTTTGAAGTTTCTATTCCAACATGAGGAAATGCAGGACCTCTTTCTTCAGAGTAAGAAGAGCACAGATGACAAAATGCACAATTATCATGATGGGGTTCAGTTCTCCTCACACCCTTTGTATAAACGATACCCTGATGCTCTTCAACTACAACTTTACTTTGATGACCTTGAAACAACAAATCCTTTGGGCTCCAAGACAAAAATACATAAGCTAGGGGCTGTGTATTTTACTGTAAAGAACTTTCCACCAGAGTGCAATTCCTCACTTGCAAATATTCACTTGTGCCTTCTGTTCAACTCAGTTGATAGAGAGGTGTATGGATTTAGGAAGATTTTGCAACCACTTCTTGAGGACCTAAATTTTCTTGAAAATTTTGGTATCACTGTCAAGTTAAAAGGTCAAAGCCATCAACTGTATGGTACAGTTTGCCTGTTAACAGCAGATAATTTGGCAATGCATTCTCTGTGTGGATACCTTGAAAGTTTTTCTGCAAACAGATTTTGTCAGTTTTGTCTGATTGACAAAACAAATGCACAGATAATATATGATGAAGAGGCAGTTGAGTTGCGCACCAAAGACAACTACCAGTACCATGTCAGTCTAAATGAACCAAGCAAAACAGGTGTGAAAGAGGACTCCTGTCTAAATCAGCTTCAGTATTTCCACGTAACAGAGAACATAAGTGTTGATATAATGCACGATGTACTTGAAGGTATAGCCCCTTTAGAGGTCAAACTTATGCTACGACATTTCATTTATGAGGAAAAACTGATTACTTTGGAACAACTAAATGACCGGATATCAAGTTTTCAGTACGGATATGGTAATGCAAAAAACAAGCCAAGTGTCATACTAAACTTAAGGTCCAGTGAGAGTGCAATAAAACAGACAGCATCTCAAATGTGGTGCCTTTTACAGACCTTGCCTTTCTTATTAGGAGATCTTCTGGACAGAAAAAATCAACACTGGCGTTTATTGATTTTATTGAGGGAAATCTGTAGCATTATCTTTGCACCAGTTGTTACAAGTGGCCTTGCTATATTCCTCAAAGAGTTGATAATAGAGCATCATACTCTTTTCAGACAGCTGTATGACACAAATCTCATTCCAAAACATCATTTTATGATACATTATCCAAGGATGATGGTTTTGTTTGGTCCTCTGTCTAAGCTTTGGTGCATGCGGTTTGAAGCCAAGCACAACCCATTTAAAAGACTTGCACATGTAGTTTGTAACTTCAAAAATGTGTCAAAGACACTGGCTTTTAAACATCAGATTCAACAAATGTATCACTATAAACATACTGATAATCTGTCCAAGAAAACAGATGTGACCAATACCTTTCTTGTCAGTGTGGGCTCACTAAAAAAAGCAGATGTCTTGTTGGACAAGTTAAGGTTAATCCTTGAAACTGATCTTTCTGTCAACAGTACTGTATTTGTCTCTCACAGTGTTGATGTGTATGGCCAGTCTTACAGAACTGGTTCTGTTCTACCACTGAGAACCAATCATAGACTAGAGCCTCTGTTTGGTGAAATAATCCATATCTTGCCACAGGCAATAAATGAGTCCATTCTCATGTTTGTGAGGATGCTTAAAGTCAAGTACTTTGATGATCATTTTTATGCCTATGCTGTTGAAAAAACGAAAGAATATGAACTGATTACATTGGCTGAAACTTCTGATTTCCGAGCTTTAGACTTTATGTCAAGCTATGACACTAATGAGCTATATTTGAATCCAAGGTACAAAATTCTGTAGCTCAGTTGTTTTCATGAAACTGATGACTGTTACCATATTTGTGTCTTACAGTATTTATGTGTATGACCAGACTTACTGATCTAGTTCTGTACTGCCTTAGGTTTCAGTAAGCCATATCTTACCACAGGCAGTAATGAGTCCATTCTCATCTTCTTGAGGGTCCTAACGATTGGGAACTTTGCTGACCATTTTAATGCTATTTCTGTTATAAGTACAATGATAGGTGGTTACTTACTGGCTACATTTTCTGTGTTTGCCTCTACATGATTCAGGTTATAATATCAGCGAGTTTATATTGTATAGCTGGTATGTTAAGCTCACTTCTGTGTAGTTCATTGAAATGTGTTGTATCTGTCCTTGAATTTTTTCAGAATAGAGAAGGTATTTTGAATCTCACTGTTTGGTAGGTTTCAAACTTTCATGAATTGAATCTAGAAGTTTCCAGTACACTGAATAAGTATTGTCTTTTGACTGAAGGCACCAAGGTTCTGTTAGCCTCAGCTCTTTAATGATTTTTTTCTTTGAAAATTTATTTTTTTAAACTGAATTGATTGTCCTTACATGAATTTAGTAAATATTAATAAAATTTCAATAATACATTTTGCTGTTTCATTTGTTTTCAATCCTAAAATTTAATTACATTCCAATATTCATCAAAATATTATTTGTGCAAAAAAGACACATCTTTATGTCAAAATAACACATCTTTGTGTAGATTTATTTGACACAATAGATGTGTTAAAGGAACATACACATTGGATTTGTTAATTCCAACACAACATGTGTTGTCCCTGAGCTGATGCAGCACATGTGTTAAAATTTAAAACGTCATGTGTTATTTTTAACACATCTGTTCTAAGAGTGTGGGGTAACCTGACCAGATCAACCAATCATTGTAGCAGTAAAGACAGTAAAATTGTGTTTATTTTTTGTAATGTATGAAGAAGTTAACATCTGATTGGTTATATTTCCTCATCTGGCCACTTTTATTGGATGTTTCTGGTGTGATAAGTCTGTTTGTATATTGTGCAGCTGTCCTGACTAGACAGGTTGAAGCCATCATGTTATGGAACAAACAACATGAAATTACTGATTGACCAGGGCCAAAGCAGGTGATTTCAAGCACATCTTAAATGAATTGCCTGCTTTTTTTTATTAACATTACTTCAAGTAAACTACAGATTAATCCTTTTGTGTTAAATCTCTATTTATATAAAATCTGTCATGAAAGACAGATGATGTTTCTTTTAACCAATGTCCTTTTCTCTTTATGCAAATAGTATCCTCTGTTTTAATAAAGGACAGAAAAAAAATGTGTTGCATCGGAGAGACCACAGTGAAATTTCCCTGACATCCTGGGTTAGATAAATAAGTGTGCTGTGATGTGCCCTCTCACCCTGGGTGCCGCCCTTTTTGACTGGCACTCCCTGATCACCCTAATGAGGCTCGGGCACAAACCAGGGCAAAAGGGCAGCGCCATTATCTGGTGTCTCCCCTATTAAAATCACCTCCAGCATCGGCGACCGTCCAACGTACAGCGATCCTCCACAACAATTAGCAATAAAAATTATGCAAATACAACCTGGTGGAGCTGCTGTGGGGATGCAGAGCACAGAGGCTTGTAAGACAACAAGGTGATATGAAGGAGAGCTGCGGAGGCATGTTGTCCAGAGGGCAGTTGGTGATTAGTGGCATCAACCTATCCATCGCCATGACGATGATGTTGTTTAGGTGGAGACAGAGCGGGGTGACAGAGTGACAGGGGTAATTACTTAGGAGAGGTCATCGCTGGGTTGCTGGGGGCTAAGATGGCACTGCCGGAGACCTGCTTGTTCCAAGTGTCACCGAGAGCAACCTACTGAACTGTGCACCACTGCGATACAGCAAGGTCGCTGCACCTACACTGTACTGCACAACAGGAAGCTGAAGAAGACATTGGTGTGTGCCACATGTAAATCTAACCTACAAGCACGCACAGTCTTTGTTTTTGTAGTTTTTACAAAAGACCCAAGACATACAGGAGAGTATTAGTTTTCCTTTACCCTCATGTTTGCCTATTTTTACACATCACTGTTTAAAATAATTTAAAATAAGCAAAAGGATTGATTTTACAATATAGCCCAGGCGAAATCCCTCATGGCATTACAGTTGGTAAAAATAGGCATTATTTCTTTACTCAGTGCAAGTGTTTGAGTTTCTCTTTTTTTTCAGGTGCTTTTTTAAAACAGTTCTTCCTCCAGACACCACAGCCTGTTTAGTGCTACGAACAACATACACCATAGTCCTCTCAACCAGGCGGTTTAACTGAGCAGTCAAATCATTACACTGGACCTAGAGCTCCTGTGAAGTCCAAAAGAGGCACTAAAAACAATTGAAAATGGATTTCTCCCTTCTGGAACAAAAATTAACATGTTGATTCAAACTTTTCCTCAGCTTATCTCAATGTATTCCTCAGCTTGAATGATTTTTTTCATCCATCCAAAACTGGCAACCATGAATAAAAAACATGAGGTAAACTTGGCATTTAAGTTATTTCTGAGCTTTCTAACAGGCTTTCCTTCGGTGCCCAATGAGGGCAAACAGCCTGTAACGGCTTGATGCAGTTCAATGACAGGCAGGCTGTATGACTTTAGTATGTTCCTGTTTTCCGTTTACCATCAAAAGTGTGAAATACAGGAGTCTTGCATTAACGTTGGCTCTAAGATGCCTCATGTCCAACATGAATGAATAGAATGTGTCATAAATTGGATCAAATTTTGGAGTAATTGTTTTCAAAGTACACAAAAATATGACTTACTCAAAAGTACACAGTAAAGTATTCAATACTGCTTGTACATATAGTCCAGGAGGTCCTCCTTACAGTGATACCAGCTTCATCAGGTATAAATGGAAGAAAATGATCTTATTTCATTTTAATATCTGGCCAAGGGGTTCAAAATAAACCACCCCATGCATTCATGGACCTTTATTTGACATATTATGAAACATCGTGTCCATTCATCGTAGAACAAAGGCGTCTTAGAGCCAATGTTCAGGCAAGACTCATATATTTCACACTTCTGATGGTAAAAGGAAAACAGGAACAAAGTCAAACAGCCTGTCTGTCATCCCCATCTCGCTCCGCAAAGAGCATTTAAAGGTTCAAGGTTCAAATACTGTCTTTCTTGTATGTCTCTCCCTGCTCCAGACCCTGCTCCAGACCTGGAGCTCTTCTGTTGTACTTGGTTTTGCTGCGTTTCTGCTCTTGCAGGTGTTTTCCTCTTATTGAACTGCATGAGGGAGCCATCCATCCATTCATCAATTATCCATACAGTTTGTCCATTTTGGGGTCCAGGGAGTGGAGCCTTTCTCAGCTGACATGGAGAGGAGGGTTACACCCTGTACCAGTCGCAGGCTGATCACAAAGCCAACATGTAGAGACGGACAAACAATTCATCCCCTCGAATGCTACTCACCAATTAACCTAACAAGCATGTCTTTGCTCTATGAGGAAACCTGTAGCTACAGTTTGGGTTTAACTTCAACTTAATGTATCATATTCAAGCATAAATAAAAACATTTTGTTTGTCACAGGCAGACATCCATGCAAAATAATGTTACATTGACACAGATTTACTTGTATGTAGAACTTTATAAAAACATTTTTTATTATTTTCAATTTCAACTTCAAGTCATGTCGACCTGACAAACCAGATGAACCATTCCATATATTTCACTGGCCCATCTGGGAAAGAGCCCATAGAAAGTGTTTGGGAAAGAGCAGAACCTTCTAGAAGTATATCCAACAGGTGATTGGATGATTGTTCCTTCAATCAACATTTATTAAGTGCCAGGCGGGTGCTACTGGACTACAAAAGGTGAGCAACTTGTAAAACAAACTCCTCAAAATATGTCTAAGTGAAGCCTAAATATTCTAACTATAGAGAAGTTTGTCGTGCTGTTGTTTGGTTTTCATTTAACAGAGAAATGTGATCAAGATCTGATAAAACTGGTGCTAAAGCTGTTAGCATCTACGCTAATCTCTGTAAGCACAGTCACTTCCTGCTGTCGTCTCGCTCGTTCTCGTTCTTCTTCCAGTTCTTAAAGGGACAGTTCAGTTTTTTTTGAAGTGGGGTTGCTTGCTATGTTTACAACAGCTGAGAGGGAGGCGGAGTGATTCAGCGGCTATCGGCAGCGCTGCACGGAGGAATACATGACGTGAGTTGGTTAGTTCCAGATAAACTTTATATTTCCGAAAAGTTAATGCACTTAAAAACATGCATAGGTAGCGTACTCTTAAACTGTGGTATTATTTTTTGATGGGAGTTCTTGTAGGTGGAGAAAATACCCTTTGTACTTGGTACATTACTTCCCTGTTTGCGGCTGGTTCTGTGTAACAGACTCTTACAGACTGTGGCTCACTGAGGGAGAGGAGAGAAAATTCTACTGCATCTAATGTACTTAGTGGCCATATGGAGCTCATACAACCCCACTTCTAAAAAACTGAGCTGTCCCTTTAAGGACTCTGATTGGGCCATGCTACTTTTGGCTGCTTACGGTTGTTGTAGACTGGAGCTTGGCAAAATGGATCTGCCTGATTACAGACACTGAATCAGGTGGATCCAGCTGCTGTGCAATGTCAGTCCATTGGTCAATGGCCCAGTGTTTGGACACTTCTCACATAATAACTTTGCCTGCTCTGCATTACCATGTCAACTTTATTACTAACCTTAACTAGACCAGAAGATCTTTCAAGGAATGAGAGAAAGCACCCCCCCCAAAAAAAAAAAAAGTCTAACTTGTTCTTACAAACATAGAGGCATGAACACACACACACAGACACACACAGACAAAGCCTGAGGGGAAGTGACAGAGCCACCAGGAACCACTGCAGAGCCTGCTGTGAGTATAGACGAGTGGAGCTCCAGCTCTCTCAACAGATCAGCTCCACATCAGCTCCACAAAGAAGCCTCTCTGTCAGTGGTTTACCTCTTTTCATACGACTTGTCACCAGCTCTCCTCTTTAGTGCTTCCCTCACATAAATGAAGCCATGTTAGAGTGAGGCTTGAAGCGCGGCGCTCTAATGCATTCAGAGGAGATTGGTTGTGGAGTCTGGCTCCCCTCTACGCTCTTCCTCCGAGGCTGGCCTATTGATTGTTGTGTGTGCTGCTGCTTCCTGAGATTCCCGTCAAAGCTTGTTATGGTGGTGGTGTTCCTCTGCCTGGCTTGGCAGGTAACTATAGAGGAGCACTCTGGGATTTGACTTGCTCCAGAGCTTTCTCAGGCACATTTTGGCTTATTCCTCTTTTTTTATTTCATTTGTTTCCTTCTCCTCTTATTCTGAATTGTCATTGCTTTGGAGCTTCAGTAATACACTTGTCAGAGATCACATGTCAATTTCCTCTTGCACTTGTTTTCTTATATTTTCTTCTGAAGTTTGGGTTTAGAGAGCAGCTTTGGTGCAAGTCATCAAAGACTGCAGGGATGGCCCAAATCAATAAAAGGCCTTGAGCAGATTTTATTTGGGAGCCCCCCACTCCCTCAGCATCATGAAATGAACAACTACTCTTACTCAATTCATGTTCATTGCAGCCGTGTAACTAATATTAGACCTGTGTGGCACTGGCTCACCCAAAACCCCCCATCGGCCCACACTATCAGGAAATGACAAAAACATTGAAAATAAAAATTAATTGCAGAAGAGACAAAAATATGTATGCAATTGCAGTGATGGGCAAGCTACTAGTAAATGTAAGCTAAGTTACTAGCTACTCATGAAAAAAACTTTACTGCACTAAAGATACAACTTTGTGTAAAAAGGCAGGTAGTTACGGCAACATGACCGACGTTCACTACATCCAAGCTATTGTTATTTATTTTGTAGATATCGTCATCATCATTTTTTTTAGTGTTATTATTACCTCCGCCAAGGAGGTAATAATGTTTTTGCCAGGGTCTTTATCTTTGTTTGTTTGTCTGTTCGTTTGTTTATTGTTTGTTTGTTGTTAGCAATATTACACAAAAACTACTGGATGGATTTACATTAAAATTTTAACAGAGGTGTGGTTTGGTCCGAGGAAGACGCCATTCAATTTTGGTGGTGATCCGCATATTTGTCTGGATGCAAAAAATTACCAAAATTTTCTCAAAATCCCATAACTTAACACTGGGCCATATTTTGTCCCACCCACAGCACCATCCGATTGGTTACACACTATGATTACACACAGAGCCACGGCACGGTGAACAGCCAATCAGAACTCAAAGCTGTGCATGCTCAGTTCTGCTCACAGACACAGCGGAGAGGAGGAAAAATTTTGCCGATTCCTGGAGTCTTGGTTTCTAAGTTAAATTAAGGCAGCAGACTCTCCCGAAATTGTAATGAACATCCCCACCCTCTACAACTCACAGCCACTAGTAACATTACTGTGTCATTACTGAAATAGTTCATCATAGCAGAAGTCTGTGTGTGTGTGTGCGTGTAAAAAACCTAACCCCCAGATTCCACAAAGAGTGAACGCGCCACACACCAAAGCACCGTGGTTTTGCTTTGTCCGACAGGCTGGCGACATCGCCCACTGGAAGCACCGCGGCGCACACAACACCGACATCGGTACAAGCAGCAGCAAATTGGTTCAGTCAACAAGTTACAAGACCCACTACTAACTAGGTCACTCTATTGGATGATATTTATATCAACAATCATCACACTTCTTGCAGATTAATATTTTTTTCATTCCACAATGTGCGTATAAAATAAATACAGGACTATAATGTTGGGTGGAAATCACAATTTATTGGTGGAACTGAGCTGCTTGGCGGAGGTCCGCGCTCTCTGAGTGCTTTTCTAGTTATCAATATTGTAAGGTTTATTTGTTTGTTTGTCAGCAAGTTTACACAAAACCTACTGAGCGGTTTTTGCTGAAATTTTCAGGAGATGTTGGTAATGGCCCAACTTAGAAATGATTAGATAATTGCAATTAGTGAACAATCGCTTCTGCTTAATGACTGTCTAATAATGATATCAACATGATTCTGAGTGCTAGGTGTGAGATTTCAGGGTCAAGGAATCATATGATGATAACTTTATCAGGGAACTGTTGCTTATAGATGTAACAGCAATATGTGAGCGACCTTGGTGCAGGTTTGCGCTCTCCGAGTGCTTTCTAGTTTGTATCAGTGATGCATGTCTTACATTTTGCTTTTTTCAGTATCTATGTTACTTTGCAGTTCTGCTATAGAATGATTCTCTATTAATAAACCTTATGTACCTATTAATTACTTAGGTTCATTTTGATTTTTTTAATAAGATACAAGTCAGTCTTATTACCATATTATGGAGGTACTTAATTGATTGCTTATTGTCCTGAATAAAAAGGGTTGAATGTGTTTGTCACTTAATAAAGGCAGTGAAGGAATTTTCCAACAGCTGAATTCATGCTTAGTGGATAAACAGTCTAATAAACAGATTGTACACTATTAAATAAACACAAAACAAGCTCATAAAGCTGCCTAATAATGACATCAAGCAACTTATGTTACCTCATTGGTTCACTTTGTTCCTGTCTCCCCTAATCTGAAATCAACATCTCTGTTTCCTCTTGAGTTTGTTCCTCTTCTCTCCTCTCTGCTCAGTGGTTAGTGATCGAATGATTGACAGCCGATCATTACAGATCACTCTGGTGATGGTAAACAGTTAACTTAAACGTGTTTGTGTTGTGATTAATGTCATGAATCACCTGCGTGCATGTCCGTGCTCGCCTGTCCTCAGCACCTTTGACTCATGAGTTCAGCTGAAGGACGGACATGGGGTGTGAAGGAGTAGACAGCGGTGCCACCGTCATGGAGACACACGTCATGTCCTCATCTTTAAAAGCATTCTGGACTGTGAAGGAGCGCTCTGCTGCTGCTCTCCCTCTCTGATGATGCTACAGCGTTGTTTTATCAATAAAATAACCAAGCTGGGAATAGCTATTTGACTCAGAAAACAACAACGCTACCACAAAGCTACTGGGAAATGTAATTAAGCTGCTAATGACACTATTCACAGTGACATAACTGTTTAAGTGTTTGTAACCATACGTGTGTGCTTGGACAATTCTCCATTTAAACAGAAGCCACTGAACAGAACTGGTTGTGGTTACAAGGGTGGGCTGCCCCCATGACAGCTTACAAGCAGGGTCCCTGCTGATCAGACCAGCGTAACAGCTCTTTCACACTGGATTCATTTCACTTGATGAGTGACGCAGCAGTAGTTTTCAGACAGCCAGCACGAGCCACACATCTCATGTGGGTCACCTGTGCCAGAAACCTTAAGAATAGGAGGCACATCTACTTTTTTCTGTGGACCGTACGCATCTCAACCACAATAGACAGGAAAATGAATTATGAAAGCACCAAATTTTCCTTCATTGAGCAGGTATGTTTGTCCACGACAGTAGAATAAGCCTGTGCCTTTCAGAGTTAAAGGGGTAGAGCAAGCTAATTAGCTTAGCTCTAACACTGAGACTCAATGGGTAGTGTTAGCCGGCCTCTGCCTACAGTCATCAGATAAACTCTTCAGCAACTCTAAATGGTCCTGTGTGCTGTTTTTTTTTTTTTTTACTGCGTTATGTTACATTATTTATTTTTTGACTAAGATTAGCAAACCACCATAGATGTAGGTAGGTTAAGAAAACATAGCACATCTGCTGTGGTTTGAACAAAAGCAGTTTCATACTGTATGTATTTCTTTCTAAAATGACATGAAGTGTAGTACAAGAATAGATGATTTAAGAAAACATAGTGAACTAAACAAAACAAAAAAATGAGTCACAACAAGCACACAGGACTGTTTAGAGTTGCTTAAAAGTTTGTCTGATGACTGTAGGCAAAGGCAGGCTAGCACTACACACTGACTCCCAGTGTTTGAGCTAAGCTAATTAGCGGTGGGCGAGCTCTTCCCGTCTCTTCCTTGTTACTTACAGTAGAAAGAATGGTGTCTATCTACTTGTCACGGACAACAACAAAAACCAAAAATAAATGTTTGTAGGTAGGACAAAATACGGCCCAGTGTTAAGTTATGGGATTCTGAAAAAAATGTTGGTAATTTTTTGCCTTTAAAGCTCAGTTTGCCCTTTTGTGGAGAAATTCCCCATGTTCATATAGAATGCTCTTATTCTGAAGTCTATTATTTTATAAATCAAGTTACATGTTGCTCTTTCAAAACTTTCTATGGGGCTTATGAAGAAACAGGACTGTGGCAGCCTGGTGTGAAAGTGAGCTGAAGCTGGCATGCACATCAGTCGAGATCCAGTGTGAACAAGTGTGAAATTTTCAGAATGGTTACGCCATTCAAGGATTTCAGGAAAAATAGAAAAAGTAGAAAGAAATGTTCACGGTCCATCATTATTTGATGCTGAGTGAATAAGGCATTCATAAACACGGGTGTGCAAATGGCACTAGGGATGGGGGGATATGTCCCCCTCAGATTCATAGTGGCACTGATCCGTCCCCCCAATTTCCCAGCATAAGGGAAACATAACCGGTAAAACAGAGGATTGCTGTCTTCTTTCTTTCTTTTTATTTATCTCAACCTTTAAAAAAGGAACAAACAACAAAAAGAACCAAGTCAATTCAAAATAAGACATATGTACACCAAACAACTGTACATGTCCATCAAACAAATTTAGACATGTGAGTACATACACATGCATGTCATCACAATAACCAGTTTGAAAAGGAAAAGAATGAAGCAAAGAGCTTATCTAGTCCTACCCCTTCCCTACTAATCAGACCCAATACTGAATTAAAATTCAATACCAGCTGTCATTATTCAATGTCTGACCAGGCTCTTGCATTGAGAGCCCAGTATTTGTGTTTCCACTAATGCAGCGTTCCAGTTGTAAACGAATGTTGGAATTTCCAAGCTCCAAGACAGAATTTTAATCAGAAACCCCTGTGAAGACGGATCTCCAACTCAGGAAGTCGGATTAATCCCACCAAGCCGACATAGAAAGCATGCTATGTGCCTTCTGACGTAAACAGTAGTTACATGTTTTGTTGTACGTCTGTCAGGCTGGGAAACGCTGGGAGCATTCAACTTTGGGGTTACATTGATCAGAGCTCCAAGTTACGACTTCCAATTGAACACACCATAAGGCAAACTCTCACTCCCCAGCATCCTAAAGAGGAACTGGTTGCTGCGCCTGTGCTTCACTGAGTCTGCTTCTAGACAGTAAATGTGTTTGACTACACAGAGAATTCCTCATAGGGATTCTTTTGTCATTTAAAATGTGAATTTCATTTATAGTATAAATACTTTATCTTTATTTATCTAAATACGCTGTTGCTCTTCCAAGTTCATACACAAATGTTTGAATAAAACATATTTTGCATAAGGGATGAAGTTTTGATGGGTGATTGGCATTCCAGACAAATAACAGTTTCATCATGTATGGCTAGTGTTGAGGTAGACCTTTAACAATCTTCATTGTTGTTTATTCATGATTTCAAATAAGAGTTATCCAGTGGCTTTTTAGTGCAAACCATTGGTCCATAGGCTATTACAAAAGTAATTCCTTGAGTGCTAGTTAAAGCCCAAATTACACAAAAATAACTTATTTAGTCGAAATCATTTGTCCCTCCCAGTTCAAATATCCCGCCTGCACCCCTGTTCATAAACATAAAAAGTCTGGTCCTGTAAGTTTTATCAGGAAATGTATTAACTTATGAGGTTACAGTTTTTATGTCCATAATGTGTCTATTTCCTTCAGGCTTGATTCATGTGTCAAGCCCTGCATACTGCAGATACGAGCACAGACATACTTGAGTTTGGCATACTCAACAATTAGTTTGTCATATTAATACAGCACAGGTTCAATTTCTCCCTCTGAGCTGCATGCCTGGTGTGGAAGTAGGAAGAGTTTTGTTCTTTGGGTTTAATACAAAAAGAAGAAAAAAAAAATAACCATAGAGGTTTTTCAACATGTCCACGTGGTACATGAATGAACTGCGTCCATGTTTACTTCCTCTTCCTCCCCTTATAGACAGATATGCTTGTTAAATACATGCATACTAACACCTCCTGTGTATTTGGACTGAGCTGCAACCTCTGGGACTGAAAATGAGGCCAATGACAGTGCCAAAAACTGCACTTCCTTGAGGCTTGCTGCAGGAAAAAATGGAAGTTATCAGATTGTGAAAAAGGGTATGGAGGTTTTTTTACAGCTGAAATAAGCATCTTTACAGCCTTCAGAAATGGCTATAGTCTGAATATGTGACGTATCTTCATGTTCTCATGGTACAGAGGGTGTTGCTTTTTTAGAGCATCACTCCAGTTTTATTTTACAAAAGATTTCTGATTTTGGACAGATAGAGATGTGACTGAAATGGAAACAAGCCAGCTTGGTGTAACTGTTGGTCAGGCAGCCTTCAGTCTTGCCTCAACTTGGCCCTCTGTTGGTGTAAATGTAGATCTTAAGTCCAGCTGAGACAAGTGTGCAGTATGGCTGTGTCCTTACAATGCTCCAAAGGCTCTTTTGATAATCACATGGCTTTTTCCACTTCTTTCTACAGGCAGTAGTTTGGACACCGAACAATAGGGAGACAGGAGGAGGGGGTTGAGTACAAAACAACTGTGTCAAGTTTGTGAGTGTCCTTATCATCTACCCTCCACTGCAGCTGTTAGGGTTGCTCGGTGACTGGGTTGGAGCTTAAGTGTAGGGGTGGGAACATCTGGAGATACAAACAAGTGCAGTAATTGAGCACAAACAGTCCCTGCACCCGCTGTTTACTGACAACAATGTGACTGAAAACTAAACCTCATGCACACATCACTGCAAAATCAAACATTTAATGTAAATGTTTCCATGTTATATTGTGCAATCTATGACTTAAAGAGGATGTGTTTTTGAGTTTTATCTCTATTATGTTTGACATGTCTCCTTTTTTGTCTTGTGTACCCCTGAGCCTTGTCATACCATGAGTACCCCTTCTCTCATACAGGTTGATGATTCTTCAAAAGTAGAACGTAAAACAACTTATTATTCAATGAAAATATTTTATTTTATGTCCTTAATTTGAACATTTAATTCTCAGAAATTTTCTTCTTTTTAACTCAATTAAACATAAAAAAATGAGAAGTTGCCTTGAAAATAAATAAGTAATCTAAATAAATACATATGAAATTAAAATAATCAACCTGCCTTTTTTTATACATAACTGTTGTAAGGTTTACCACAAAACACTGGAGCTCCTTAGAACGGTGGCTGACAAGGGCATACGCAAATAAACATGCGCACCACAAACAGCCCGATGCTGCAAACACAGGAATGATACAAAACCAAAAACACACAAACACATAAAACAGAAAAATGCTGCATATAAAAAATGATGCAATCACAGAAACGCCTCAGAGGCAAAAACATACAAACCGACAAAACAAATGCGAAAGAGAAATGCGGCATACAAAATCCCAAAACAGCTGCAAGAGAGAAATGCTGCAAATTCACTCCACAAAATGTACGTTCGCCAGGCCACTAGGGGGAGCAGACCAGAGGGATGGACCAGACCCTCTTTACAGACAGGAGAAACCCAGGATAAAGTCGGCTAAGAAGAAAGCAGGATACTCCAAAGAAAGTTAGCAAATGTATGGAGAGGAAAATAAAAAGGTATGTTTTCCTTTCTGTCTTTTTTAAACACTTGGCTGTAGTCTCTTACATCTCTTGCAGTTGTTTTGAGGTTTTGTACGCAGCATTTCTCTTTTGCATTTGTTTTGTTGGTTTTGTTTTTTGCTTCTACAGCATTTCTGTGATTGTGTCATTTTTTTGTGCAAAAAATATTGAATTTATTTTATGTGTTTGTGTGTTTTTGGATTGCATCATCCCTGTGTTTGCAGCATTTGGCCGTTTGTGGCGCGTTTGTTCGTTTGCGGCGTAAATGCCCTTGTCGGCCACCGTACCTCAGTATAAGTCCCCTTTAACTAGGGACAAAACACTTAACAAAATAGTTTGTCAGCGGGCTCCTCTGAACCCCCTCCTGAATCCAGAGCAACTGGACGTTTCAGCCATTTCCATATTGCCTGGCTGCAGGTAAGCAGCTTTTTCATTTTGGCTTGACTGTGCCACAGGTTATTTCTCCCAGGAAAACTAGTTGTTATGCACACATACCGTTTTATTGATGGGCTTATCTCAATACTTCCAATAGTGTGAAATAAATTATTAAATGTTTCCATGTACGCCCTGTAATGTTCTACTCCTAGGGGTACACGTACCCCTGGTTGGGAATCATTGTGATTAAGGACAAAAAAACATTTCCCTCAGCCTAGTATGGCTTGTTCCCCTGGCCCCACATATAGACCTACCAGTGTGACATCATACCATTGTCTAGTTGTCAGTTTAAGCCCATTGGACCTATTGCAGAGTGTAGATATTAGAATGAATGCAGAGCTGTTGACAAAATGGCACTAAGCAGCGCTGAACTGACCAATTATCACAGAGATAACCTGTAAACCAATCAGGGCAGACTGGGTCCATGTGGGGAAGGGAGCTTTAAAGAGGCAGGAGCTCTAAGAGAGCTTTTCAGACAGAGAGAGCTCTACATATGAAACTAGAGTGTTTTTTGGACATTAGTGGTTGTGAACATACAGGCCCGTTCCCTAAGCAGAACACATACAGGGCCTGATCTACTAAGATACAAAATAACGAGTGCTAAATTGTGTGTTCAAACTAAAAAATTGCATTGCAAAGGAAAAACTTTCCCATAATAAAACCTCTTTGAATACAACAGGTGGGGGACTGGCAGAAGTCAGATCGAGGGATATGACTCCCTTGACCCAAATATTGCAAACCAAGGTAGGCCCATACTAACACAGACACGCACTTCTTATATTGGACATATTTAATTATTTCAAAATGAGTGCTTCATGTGTTTTGTTGTATATAGAATGGAAAACAAACGTGATTTCATAATTTCAAAAATGTTTTTGTAAGTTGTCCGTTGTAAGTACCAGATGTGCTCGGGCTGCCAGATCGGCTCGGGGCCCTGCGTCTGCCGATGACGTCACACTACGGCAACTCCACTCGGACAAATTACATTGTGCCCCATTTAATAGGAGTCAGATGTGCTCGTTTAAAAGCCCCTCACAGTTTCTTTATTTCTGTTTGTTCGTTCAGTTCACCTCAAACCTTTGTCTCCATATAGTACAGGGAATTACAACATACTGTACTGTAATTCTGATTCTAAATGAAAAAGAAAAAAAAAATGTACTCAGGATCTCTATTTATCAATAGATTTTTTGGCTTTTATCTCACATTTCCTTCGGCAACCTAAACTTCTTTTCTCCATAGCAATAAAGCTCTTTTGAATGAGACGATGTATTGATTTTTTTCCATTTTATTGTTTATGGTGTGCATCTAGCAAGATTATTTGTTAGACCAAATATTAATTATACTTCAGTACATCAAAAACACCTCACCTTATTGTGATGTTTCAATGTTTCAGTCTGAACATTAGGTGTTAGTATTGAGTAAAAGACAAGTTGAAGGCAAGGTATTGAAGGCGAGAAGAAGAAATGCAGCTGTTCTGTAATTGTCGTTATCTGCTATGTTGTTGGTGAAATTAGAAAATAAAGTGAAGTAAAGCTCTACAAAGTGTCTTATTTAGCGACACAACACTTATTGATAACAACAGTAACACATAAGTAATGATAGATTTCGTGATTTCGAGAAGTCGTCCACTCTGCCAACTTCCAGCCAATCATATAGCGTGGTGTCACCTAATCCGGACCAACCACAATCTTCATATAGCGTGACGTCATCGGCAGGCGCAGGACCCCGAGCCGATCTGGCAGCCCGAGCAGATCTGGTACCTACACTGTAATGACCGTAAAAATAATGTTTATCTCTTTTTTCTTAATAGGGAATCTTCATCAGATGTTTGACAATCCACACTCCGAAATGGCATTGCTGCATAGATGAAATGTCTCTATTTTATTTACGTCAAATATGTTGACATGCATACAGAAGATCCTCTCTCTCTTCGTCGTCTGTCACTGCACTGATGCCTCTTTCTCACCACAATGACCACAGCCATCTGTGCGTAACGCTGTGCCAGTTTGCACCTTCCTTTCAAACGTGCTAAATATAGACGCAAAAACACCAAGCGCAATCAGTTTGAGGTTTAATAAACCACATTGCAGGTGCTAAATGTTTACATTTGCATCTCCTCCTCCCAGTAGTTTGTGCGTTCTGATAATCTGCATGTAGTCTGCATATTCATGAATGCAAACATGCTTAACGGATTGCGTGTGCTATTTTGTTCATTTGACAGACGCAGTTCTCGGTGCACACGGTTAGTAGATCAAATTTGAGAGCACGCTATTGAGTTTGAAAATGTTTTTATACACGCGAACCTTTAGTAGATCAGGCCCACAGTGCATAGTGCCTTGACAGCTGCGGTGGCCTCACTTGGTTATAAGTTATCTTTTTTCTCTTTAAAGGGACAATGTGTAGTGTTTTAAGTCATTTATGAGCTA
>JBAMNC010002303.1:0-47308 GCA_037902135.1 Cetoscarus ocellatus
GCCCCACTGTCATAGTTATTCTAATAATATCTTTGGAAACTAAATATAAATTTTAACAGATAACTTAGCATATGCTGCTAACACACAAGATAACACTATGTCGCTAATGCTGCATGGTATATTATTAAGATAGGCTGAATTTATTTATTTTATCTATAAAATGACTACATAACATAGCAGCAGCTCAAATTAAATGACGAAAAGCTTGAATTACTCACCCATCCAACAGCAGCAAAAAACAGCTTGGTGTCTGCAGCCTGTTGTTTCCCAGAGCTTCCGCCAACATGCAGAAGTCAGTCCAATAGTTACTATTGGTCTGGCTTCTTGTCCAGCTTTTCTTTCTCTTTCTTTTCCTAGCCTCACATGTCATAGTCTTCTTTTGCCTCAGCCATTGCGGGACTCTGAACAAGGACAGGCAAGCTGCCATTCCTGTCAGCTATTTGTTTTCCTAAAGCTAAACTCTGGTTAGTGTCGTTAAGCAGTACACACTCACAAGATAATTGCAGCTCGCTGCCAATCTTACATGATGGCCAATGCAAGCCACCGGGTGCTCTGAGGGAGAGGGGGAGTTCTCTTTGTTTAAAGCCCTCCCACAATTAGATCAACTTTAAAATGGTTATTTTTAAGGTGTAAAAATACATATCTCATATTTTGCAAAATGCAATTTTAAGACTATGACATTATCTACCAAACTCTCAGTTCAGGGAGAAATGTCCTCTTTAAAGAAAAGGCCCCTTAAATGTTTTTTTTTTTTTTTTTAACTTCCCAGGGTTTATCATGTAATAGCTATACAGCCTCCACCTACATTTGTGTTTTCTGCTTCTCACTGGAAGACGCCATGGCTGTTTTGAAAGCCCGCTCCAAGCCCCCCCCCCCCCCCCCCCCCCCCACACACACACACCCACTCACACACTTTTTAGATTACATTCCAGGGGCTTTTAGGGGCCTTTATAGTGACAGAATAGTGGATAGACTCAGTGGAAAGAAAAACAGAGGGACTAGGGAATGATGACCTGGAAAGGAGACTGAATTTAATTTAGGCTGCCTGTGTTGAGAACAACAGTCTCTATACATAGGGCACATATACAGAGAACTATTAGCAACCCTTCACACACATTTAATGTTATGTGTTGGATCAACAGCTTGGCTCTGATGGCCTAAATCCTGCAAGCAAATGTAACCATTCCACTTTGTGATTCTGCAACACATTGTGAAAGACTTAAATGAATGCTGTCTAAATTTTCAACCAGCTCTGACATGCTAGAATTTTTATAAAGCTAAATGAAGAGCGTATCTCTGCACTCAGTGTTTTCTTTAAAGGTCTCATGTCCTGGAATATTTGACCATTTGCACCATGTCTTGGTTGCCTATTAAGCAGTTGTTTGATTTATGTTGAATTAAATAAATGAAAAATCTCATCTTTGTGGAGGCTCAGATACAGCTCTTTTTCTATCCCCTGTGGAAACGCTTGGATCTGATTGGCTGCTCAAATTATTTCTGATGGTGTGTGTGTGGGGGTGTGTGTGTGTGTGTGTTGAGCTGATGACAAACATCACTAAAATTAATCAACTATTCTGTGAAGACAGCCAAAACTCAGTTAACCATTGACAATACTTCCCATGGCAACAATAGTATAGGCAATAAGCTGTTAAAATTCAGTTAATCTGATTGATCACTGTGTAAAAGTACTTAATATTCAAAAATATGGAAAACATTAATGGCCAAGCAGGAAAAAGTGTTACAGCTATTCCATCTGGAAATTGCAGAGGCCCTAAAGGGACATTGGCAGAAAAAAGAAATTATAAGTTTCAGGAAATCGAAATCAATTTTTTTTACGTGCTCACAGGAAACTTTGTTGTGTGCACATGAAACTATGTCATGCACACGGGAAAATCTCTCAGGAGAAACGGAAACTATCTGGTGCACACGAATATCTTTCTCTTGCACACGTGAAAGTTTCTCGCGCTCACAAGAAACCAACAGTGCATGCGCATGTGAGATTCCACATCATTGACTTGGGTGAAGTTAGAAAGATATTGACAGGTTCGGACTTTCCAGGTCAATAACTCATCAATGAAACAATGTAGTAACAAACCCGATCCCTCTTTTTAATCACCCTCATGAAGACTGCAGCTACAACCTCGTTTTCCTCCAAATAAGCCGCCCTCCGAGCCAGAGGGCTCAACAGCATAGGGACTGTCAGCAAAGTACCACAGTGAAGGAATGCTGTGAAAGAAAATTCAGTAACTTCACCACAAAGAGATGTAACGTCTTTAGGAACACAATATATATAAATGATCTTATGCTATTCATACTACATGTCATAGTTTGAAAAATTATGAATAAAATGTTTTACAGGACTTTTTGATTGAAAACAAGCCAATACCATCTACTTTATGAGATCTACTGACAGAAGGTTAAAAAATATGAATGTTGATCTCCTCTACTTTATACTACAGCTCTTACTTTTGAGAAATATGTTTAAATTTAATTTATATGATTGTTTTATACATTAAATGGTGTTAATTAAAGCTACACTGTTTAGTTTGTCCTCCCATCTAGTGGTGAAACTGTATTTTGCATTCAAACAAATAGTGCTATCTAGCGCTTTGCTTTTTCAAATGTGCGTTGCAACCACTGAACTCTATGGTAGCCAGTGTGTGCCTAGAGGCTATGTCAACATGTCATCCAACACTTCATACAGTTAACAGGGATGAGTCACCAGACTGTTTTCCTGCTCTCACCGCAAGTGAAAAAACAATAAAACTCCTCCCGTGTTGCACAGAGACTTATCACCTGTGAGTTACTTCATAAATGGCGACAAGGATAAAACTATACTGGAATGCCTCAGGAAAAAAAAAATGCACAAAAGCATAAGATGGACTACTAAGTAACAGTTAGCTTATTAGCGAAGAAAAACAAAGTGCTGGAAAGTGTGAACAACAGCCCAAGAAGATGGCAGTGGCTTTGGTAGGGAGTTCCTTTTGATAGCCGAACGGGTACAGCAGCGGTTGTTGTCAGAGCTTGACCAGACTTTCAACAAAGCATTGAAGCTTGGTGCAGGCTATCAAGACGGCCAGCAGGGATATGAAAGACTTGCAGTCTATAGCTGACTTTTCAGCGAGATGCGAGCACTCCCACAAATGGCATCTCCAAGGACCCAGCAAGGGCTGTCTCCTTGAGAGCCTATAAATACACAATAGTGTAAGGAAAGTATCACAGCAGTGTGGTTGCTCTGAGATGTCTGTCCATGCCAGAGAAACCTGACCAAGGCAGACCAGAAGAGACGGAAAAGAAAAAGAATCAGGGAGACAACAGACGGACACAACTAAGCAAAGTCAGACTGCAACAAAGACATGGCTGGATGATGAGGATGTCGTTCTCAGAGACGACAAGCCAGAAGAGACAGCAGCTGTTGAAGCTGCCGAAAAATCAGAGACAGAGAGAGGGACTGTGTGTAAGGCAAGTCCAGTGAGGAGACAGTCAAAAAGGGAAACTGAGTTACCCAGTTACCCCAAAGATCTCCTCATGGTGAAGTCTTTCAGAGCATTCCGTCACTATGGTAATTTTTTGACGGTCCCTACGCTGTCGAGCCAACATCGGCAGTGCATTGAGAGTAATTGTAGTTGTCTGGCTTGGAAGACAGCCCATTTGGAGGAAAATGAGGTTGTAACTCACAGTCTTCATACAAGTGATTAAAAACAAGGGTCGGGTTTGTAACTGTGTTATTTCATTGCTGAGTTATTTACCCAGCACTAGAAGTTTCTCGTGCACACCAGAAAGATTCCTGTGCTCACGAGGAAGTTTCGCATGTGCAAGAGATAGTTTCTACTGAGCATGAGAAAATTTTGCTGATTATTTATATTTTTTCTGCCAATGTCCCTTTAGGGCTCCGTATTTAGGGGCTCCATAGGAAATGACAAAACAAACCAAAACATTAATGATATAGAATGCATACCGTATTGAACCACATCACCCTGAAGATCCAGACAGTTAGTGCAAAGTTTACCACCAAGGTGATGATTAGCAGAAGGACAAACAGATACAGGCAACGCTTCCTCCAGCCATAGATGCCAATTTTGTTTGTGATGTGGTCTTTCACCAGCCCTTGAATGCTGCTGCCCTGGGTGGTGGCAACATACTGCTCCTGCACCATCTGCTGGCCGGGTCCTACACAGTCACTTGGGAACATAAAAATGGAAATAAAAAAAAAATACAAACACAAAAAAGCACTCAGAAGCGTACATGACATATTGTAATATGGTTAACAAGATGGGCTCTAATTTCGTAGACCAGGCGTAGGCGGGGCGCACCTGCCCTGTGCCGCACCTGCGCCCCTCCAACAGGGTGTGTCCAGGGCATTTTGCAAGTTTCGTGCACGGTGCAGTCCGGCACAGGGAGGCGCACCCACGCCTCCGTCCCTCCAACTGGCGCAAGTAGCAGAGAGGGAGGAGAGAAGGCGTGAGTGGGTTTGACACAGCCGAGTGTAATCTTCACCAATCAAATGAACGCCTCTCCTCGCCTTTAAATGTGCGGGCAAGGCACAGTGACAATTTCACCTCAGTGGCGAAGAAGGTCAGAGCTGCTGTCACTTTTGCAGCAACTGGGAGAGAGCAGAGGCCACCAGGCCACGCATCGGAAGCCACGATGCGCATCACCGTGTGGACCACCTCGTGGGACAGATGTAATCTGTTCCTGTGCCATAAATAGGAGTACAAAATTAAGTGATAATTACATTACAACACAGCAGCAGGCTAATCCATTCATCATGCTTGTGATCCACCTGCATTCCTGGTCTGTCATCGCCGAATAGCAGCGCCTTAGGTGAAAATTTACCTCCTCCTCATCCTCCTTGCATTAATGTACTCCATCTTTTTAGATCACATTACGAATAAAGATTAAAAGAGAGAAATATGGGCAATCACAGGTAAATCCTTAAGACACAGAGTGACTTACATTTAGCTATTCAGTGAGCATCTCTCTCTTTTTTCTTTTCTTTTGAATTTCATGAGATGAGAGAAGCCGGATACTCCGTATCAAATGATGTGGCTGTTTGTGGTTGGCTTGAGAGATATGAACTCGTTAGTTAAGACAAACGTCTCTGATCTGACATCAGATGTGACGGGACAATTAACATAGATACAAATGTATATGCTGGTTCAGACGGTTACATTAAATAGTGGTTGTTGTGATTGTTTATTGCATTGAAATGTGCTTGACACTGTGGATACCTGCCTGTGAGGTTTTGGTGGCGTGTGAGCACAGAGCGCCTGTCAGCCAAATTACCACTGCACAGGATGCGCCTCGCCTGCGCCGAGAATAGACCAGGTTGGAGCTGGCGAGCTTTCAGCGCACCTTCCGCACATTTTTTTGGCACAAAATTGTCACTGTGCCAAGCTGTATCTTTCAACACCTCCCCCTGGTGCGCCGTCACACCCATCTCATTGCAGCCGGTCTACCAAGTTGCCAAATTGGCTGCACACGGCGGTGCGCCGGACAAAATTACCACTGCGCGTGGTGCGCCAGGCAGGGCCACCCTGAGTTGCGCCAGGAAATTAGAGCCTGAAATGAATGTTATGAAATAGTGTCTAAGCTATGTTAAGGGCTATCTGAAGTAAGCAAAAAAATAGTGGTGACTCATACATTGTTGTGTATTCCTTGCATCTAGCAATGACTTAGCAGCAATATTAGTTTGAAGCTTTTTTTCCCAGCCTTCTGACATTTAAGGATGGGATGTATTTATGTTCTTCAAACTGTGACTTCAGTTTTCACCACATTTAGAAATAGTTATTTAACTGCAAGTGTTCAAATTCTAACTCAGCATGGTAATCATGTTTAGATTTGCGTAAAAAAACATTGATTATATTAACTATGATTAATATGAATGAAAATGGGAGGTGTAATTCAGAGCACTGACCCATGCAAACAAACTGTTTTCACCATGCACATGGAGAAGTAATCACAGACTATTTAATTGAAATACACTGCCTGGCCAAAAAAAAAGTCACCACCACAAAAAAAAGTCACACACTCTTATATTTTGTTGGACCAACTTTAGCTTTGATTACAACACGCATTCGTTGTGGCATTGTTTCAATAAGCTTCTGCAATGTCACAAGATTTATTTCCATCCAGTGTTGCATTAATTTTTTCATCACGAGCTTGTATTGATGATGGGAGAGTCTGACCACGATGCAAAGCCTTCTCCAGCACATCCCAAAGATTCTCTATGAGGTTAAGGTCTGGACTCTGTGGTGGCCAATCCATGTGTGAAAATGTCTCATGCTCCCTGAACCACTCATTCACAATTTGAGCCCAATGAATCCTGGCATTGTCATCTTGAAATAGGGAAGAAAAAATCCATTGATGGAATAACCTGGTCATTCAGTACATTCAGGTAGTCAGCTGATCTCATTCTTTGGGCCATAATGTTGCTGAACCTAGACCTGACCAACTGCAGCAACCCCAGATCATAGCACTGCCCCCACAGGCTTGTACAGTAGGCACAAGGCATGATGAGTGCATCACTTCGACTGCCTCTCTTCTTACCCTGATGTGCCCATCACTCTGGAACAGGATAAATCTGGACTCATTAGACCACATGACCTTCCTCCAGGACAGTTCTTAATCCAATTTAAGTAGTTTCTGCAATCTCCTTAGATGTTTTCTCTTCTTGATGCATGCCAATGATTTGACCCTTCTTAAACAGACTAACATCTTTTCCATGAACACAGGATGTGTCTTTCGACATGGTTGTTTAAGAAATGAGAAGCTACTCATTGCATCAGCTGGGGTTTAATAACTTGTTGCCAGCTGAAAGACAATCGCCCATGCAGTAATTATCCAATAGGAGGCTCGTACCTATTTGCTTAGTTAAATCCAGGTGGCGACTTTTTTTTTGGCCAGGCAGTGTATAATCAATTAGCCTCAAGCCCACCTTTGACATCACTGAGATGCAGCTGTAATGATAATGGGTGGATGGATATCTAAATATGTTAATTTAAAATAACTGTATGAATACCTAAAAATGTGCATGTACTATTTTTCCTGTTTTCAAAAATTACCTAAACTGATTTTATTGTTAAGTTTGTTGGTCTAAGTGCTTCTCAGTTGCTGTCCATGGGTTCCTCTCTGAGGTGGCCTCAGGGAGACTGATAAGAGCTAATGGTTTAATATGCCTGCCCTTATTATTATTATTATTATTGTTATTATTATTATCATTATTACTATTACTATTATCATCATCATCATTATTATTATTATTATTATTATTATTATTATTATTATTATTGTTGTTGTTATTATTATTATTGTTATTATTATTATTATTATTATTATTATCATAAAAACTAACTTTTTAAACATTCATGGGAATGCACTGCTTGGTTGTTTCAATTACTCATGTTAAAAAAAGATATGTTTCCATCCAAATAATAACATGGCCCTGGCTGCACTTTGAGGCTTAGAGGAGTAATTTCAGGGGAAATTAAAACAGAAGTTAAAGCAGCAAAAGGGTTGTGATGCAAAATGCATTATAGCTAAAAGACATGAAGAAAAAGAAGAAAAATATGAATTAATATTAGTGTACGGAAAGTTACTTGAAAATTGTAATAAATTACATATTGCTCATTCTTTTAAAAAAGTATAACTTTTCACCCTTAAAAAAATCATGTACAACAGATTAAAAGCAAAAGTCGCACAGGACAACATCGTTCTTTGCATATTTCATGGACCCAAACCCAGATAAAAAAAACTGTGTGAGTTGTTGAAAGTGCATCTCACTCTATCTTTTTCTCCATGCAGAGATGTTTCTGGAAGAATATGTTCAATCAACTTAAAATAATAATGCAGAAATTCTAAAAACCATAACAGGGAACAGTGAAAAATCTGATCCAGTCAGTCTGACACGCTGTGTGACCTCAGAAATGTTTCTCATATCTGAGATTATCATCATTAATATGAGAAGTAACATTAGTGGGGGTTTTGTTTTTATTGTAATTACAAATACTAGTTTATAAGATCTATCTTTGTTATAACAAATCTTTCCTCATTAAAATTACATTAAACATGATTTAACATATGAGAAACAATCAACTAAAAATAGACTAATCTCCTAACAGGTAAGATTAGGATCATTGCTCTTTATTCTACAACTTTTTTTGGGTTTGTCCCTAATCATTGTTCACATGCTTGCCTTACCTTTTGTCACTCATCAAGCGTGTGAGAGGAAGTAAAGTTTAAATTATTCATCAAGGGCTGTTCTTATTGATGAGAATAGCCGTGTAGTGTGCGGAGTGCTGATGCTGAAGGCTATTTCATTTATTTAATAAAAGGACAAGGTATAGGCCTGTTCTATAGGAAATGTATCCTTAAATGTCTTCTGTTGTTATCTGGCACTACATAGAAAATTGAATTAAATTAAATTAACCTGACCTTAGGGGATGGCAATGACCATGGACCCACCTAATATTATAGTGGGGGAAATGCTGCACAGATTATTTTTATAGTAGACAACTAAGGACAAAAATAGTACTAAATAACAAAGCACAACTTTGATGAATAACTGTGTTGGAACTTTAAAAAAAATGTAACTCTTTAATGGTCACTTAAAAGTAGGGTGATAGGGTTCCAGTTATGGCTGCCTGCTAGTAAGTCACGCTCGACTCCGCTCCGCCGAAATCCTGAAAAATCCTGATATAAAACACCAAAACTTTTCTTAAAAGTGCAGGAAATGCTCTGCGTCGAAGTGATGATGCCGAGACTAGGAAAACTGAACGAAGAAAATGGAAAAGCGCAAACACAGGCTAAGTTAACTGGCTTCGGGGCGCAAAACATGACGCAAAAAGTTAGCATGAAAACTAGCACTAACACCCAGGCTAGTGGTAATGTGGAAACTATAGGGCAAACGAGCAGTGAACTAACAGGAGCTAAAGAAGAAATACTGACAGCGATAAGCAGTTTAAATTCTGAGTTTTCGACAAGATTAGATGGGATTCTGAGCGCTGTCGAGGAAACAAAGAAAGAACTGGCTGACTGTAGTGAATAACACAAATGGAGATACGAGTGTCAACAGTGGAAGATGAGCACACTGAGCTGCGAAAGTCGGTTCACATGCTGAAAGAAAGAAACAAAGCTCTGGAGGAGAAGGTTGTCGATATGAAGACAAGGTCGCGGCTGAACAACCTGAGACTGGTGGGGCTCCCTGAAGGTGCTGAGGATCCGGACCCCTGTTTGTTTTTGGAAAGTTGGATACCGAAGGTGCTGGAGATGCCCCCCCTACGGAGTCCAATAGTGATGGAAAGAGAACACCGGATCGGGCCGAGGAGAGGTAACGACGCACCACCAAGAACTTTAATCGTGAAATTCCTTAACTACAAGCAGAACATGGATGTGACCAAAGCAGCTATAGCGAAAAAGGACATTCTTTACAAGAACCAACATGTGCGATTCTACAATGACCTCACCACTGAAGTACACAAGCAGCGGAGATAGTACAACTCAGTGCCTGGGACTGAGACACAGTGTCATCCCCCGGGCTAAACTTTTGGTAACACACAGAGAACAAACATACATGTTCAGCAGCCCGACGGAGGTACAAGCCTTCATAAACAAGAAAAAGGAAAAGCGGGATGAATAGATATTGAAGCTAAGAGACAACAGTAATCTTTATGATGAATATTTGTGATTAAGACCTCATAGGCGTGAGGCTGCCAATACAGTAAGAATAACTCTGTAGCAAAGGTCTATAATTCAATATAAAACTTGGTACTTGTTGGTGATTTAACAAATATAGCCCTATGTTATCAATCAATCAATCAATCAATCAATCTTTATATGTATAGCGCCAATTCATAACAAGTGTTATCTCAAGACACTTTACAATAGAGCACAAAGGTCTTCATATTATGGATACACATATATGCATAGATACATATATACATATATAAAATACACATATACATATATATACAATACAGACCTGATCAAAATCTTAAGACCAGTTGAAAAATTGCTAGAATTTACCTTTTGCACATTTGGATCTTAATGAGGTTTTAAGTAGAGCTACAATATGCAAAAGCAAGAAGGGGGAGTGTGACAAAAAGCACTTTGAAAAAGTAATTTATTGAAAACAACAAGTAAACTGAAATAGGCTGTTTATCAGCTGATCAAAAGTTTAAGACCATTGCTCAAAAAATTACAAAAAACTCTCCAAACCAGAACAAAAATTTTTCTCAGTAGGACTCAGTAATGAGTAGCTCCACCGTTCTTGTTAATCACTTCAAAAATTCGTTTGGACATACTTGATGCGAGTGTTTCCAGGAAGCTTTTTTTGGAACATTGCTCCAAGTGGTGAAGATGGCTTCACAAAGGGCATCAACTATCTGGAACTGATGGCCATTTTTATAAACTTCCCTTGCCATCCATCCCCAAATGTTCTCTGTGGGATTTAAATCAGGGGAACATGCGGGATGGTCCAAAAGAGTGATGTTATTCTTCCTGAAGAAGTCCAATCTCAGCAGCAATGGCACGCAGCAAGAGGCCTTGCTTATGCAGCTTGACGATCCGACCACGTTCAAGAAGAGACAGCTTCTAAGCTTTAGCCATCAGGAGGGCATGACCGTGTGAATGCCTGACAGAAAATGAAAATTTTGAGCAGATTTTGGCTTTAATAGCCTGTGGTCTTAAACTTTTGATCAGGTGATAAACAACCTATTTCAGTTTTTTTTTTTTTTTTTTTAATTACAAGTTCCAAATGTTTTTTGTCGCACTCCCCCTTCTTGCTTTTGCATATTGTAGCTCTACTTAAAACCTCATTAAGATCCAAATGTGCAAAATGCATATTCTAGCAATTTTTCAACTGGTCTTAAGATTTTGATCAGGTCTGTATATACATCCAACACCCAACATGAATCCATATAGCCAATCATGAATCCCTCCATCGTGTCGGCAAGAAAAAACCTTCTGTTAAGCAGCAGGAAATCTTGAATGTGGACCCCAGTCTCATGATGAACAGCAAATCCACACGATGCTGTGTTGGGTGTGTGGGCAAAGGAAGGGAGGTAAGTGGAGACAAGTGGACTAAAGTAAGAACTAAAGTTAGTGACAGATCAATGGACCAATCATAGACCTGTCATCGTCAAATTTGTTTCTACTGAAAACAAATTAATTAGAGGTTAGCCTCTTGAGATGCTACATCTGGTTTTTAGGAGAGTCCTCATGTCTGTATGGTTGTGGTGATAATTTTATAGAAGTATGATCAATAAAAGTCCTACTGAAAATAAGAATTTATGGTAGTGACGAACTCATGGGTGCGCAGACCACAAGTGCATCCCTACCATATTTGTCTCCGTGAAGTATAAATGTATTAATGGTAGACCTCTTGAGATGTGACACCTCATTTTCAAGAGGGATCTCATGCCCATGTGGAGCTAGAGACAGCTACTATAGATGTATCAACCATGGATAGAAAAATCATGCTAATATCTACATTAACAGCTATAATGATTATGAACTGGAATGGATACAGGGATGTGCTGATGTGAGTATAAATATGTTTATGTACATTGCAGTGAGATTTTATTTTTTCTTTTTAAGTATACTTATACAGGGTTTAAGGGTGAGACGCATTTTTGATCAGCCATATTTTGAGTTTTGCACTTTCATGCTTTATTAGGTTAAGCCAGTTTGTCTTGAAACAACTTACATATGATGTGAGATCGAAATAGTCCCAAAATCTTAATTTGATTTCGATCATACACTGCCCTTCATTTTCGCTTTTACAAAGTTATATTATTTTTCAAGTGGTTTTCCATTTACACATTTACAGCACCTAAACACTAGCAGTTACTAGGTGTGTATAGTAATATATTTTATTTAGCTGTGTTTATGTAAATACTATTACGGAGCAGTAGAGGCAGATTAGGTTTTATTTTTTATTTCCTTTATTTTTCTTTCAAAACGACTTCAAGGCCACATGGACTGATCCGGTGATCTATCCTAAGTCATAGCTGGAAACAATAAGAAAAGGGAGGGTTCCCATTTATTTGGGTATGGGGTTGTTTGTTCACTATGGTTCACTATATTCAATGTATTTTCTACTGTTTGAATGTGTTAATACCCTCAGACTCTTTAGTTATGTTAAAGGAACTTCATTCTGTTTTGAATGCCACAGAAGATAGGACTTAAATTTACTTCCTGGAACTGCAGAGGCTTACGTAAAACCAAAAAAATCAAACAGGTTATGAATAAATTAAAAGACACTAATTCAAATGTTGTCTTTCTGCACAAGACACACACCCTGTCAGAGGACAACATAAAATGGGTAGGAGGTGGCAAGGAAGCATTTATGCAGCATCATTTACATTACAAGCCAGGGGAGTGATGATCCTTATTAATAAATCAGTACCTTATCATGTCTCTAATGTTATTAAGGATAAGTTTGGTAGATACTTGATTGTTCAGGGATCACTGCTTTCAACAACCTTAAATTTAGTGAATATATATGGCCCAAATGTGGATGAGCCAGACTTTTTTACTTATTTATTTCTTAAACTTTTGTCCCTCCCAGGAGAATATATAATTGCAGGAGAATGGAATTGCACATTAGATCCACTCAGGGACAGATCTACAGGACTTGACCAAACTCATAGTAAAAGTAGACTGACAATTCACCACCAGAGTTGGCTCTGTTAGACATCTGGAGATACTTGAAACCAGAAGATGTTGCATACTCCTGTCATTCACTCACCTTTCAAACATACTCACGTATTGATTACTTTTTAGTTTCTGCATCATTGATTTCAAAAATACAAAACTGTTATTGTGACAGTATAGCAATATCTGATCATAGTTTATGCTATTTAATATACACGGATGTTAACCTTGTTAGAGATCCACCGAAGTGGAGTCTAAATCCGAAATGGTTACACGATAAAGAGTTTGTTAAGTATGTGGGGAAAGAAATAGACCATTATTTTAGTGTCAACACCACACAAACATCAGCAGGTATCAGGTGGGATGCATTCAAGGCATATTCAAGGGGGCACATAATTAGTTACACTTCATCCAAATCTAAAGAAGTACGTCAGAAAAGACAACAGCAGGAATCTGAATACATACTCTACAAGAGGATGGATTTAGAAATAAAACCCCTGGAGCAGAAAAGGAGCTATTGCTATTGAGAGCAGAGTATGATAAATTATCAGCAGCTAGGGCAGGCAGGGGGAAAAACCTGGGAAACTCTTAGCCTGGCAGATTAAGCAGTTAGAAACAAGAATGAATATCAATTCAGTCATTATTGATAATGGAGACACAATAATAGACCCTATTGAAATAAATAATGAATTTCGGAATTATTATGCCAACCTATACAAATCTACAACAGAGTTTGATCCACAAGCCAAAAAGGATTTATGGATAGGTTAAATATTCCAACTATTTCGCAGGAGTTGGCTGAACAGCTAGAGACACACAAAGGAAGAAGTAAGTGCAGCTATTGATGACATGAAGGCAGGTAAAACACCTGGACCCGATGGGATCCCGGCAGATTTATATAAAATATTTAAAACTAAATTACTTAAACCATTACTGGAAATTTTTCTGGAAGCGTTTCAAACAGGTTATCTACCCAAGTCAATGACAGGTGCTTTAATAACATTGCTTCCAAAACCAGGAAAACCCTGCAATAGATGCAGAAATATGAGACCGATAAGTCTGTTAAACTAAGATTTAAAAATTTTAAGAAAAATTTTAGCAAAGAGGATGCAAGATACATTACCGAGTTTAATACATAGGGATCAAAATGGATTTGTCCTTGGCCGACAAGGATTTAATAATGTTAGGAGAGTCCTAAATATTGTTAAAAACTTGAGAGACACATCAGATAGGGCCCTCCTATCTTTAGATGCTGAAAAAGCTTTCGACAAGGTGGAGTGGCTCTATCTTTTTAACGTTATGGAACGATTTGGATATCCAAATAAATTTATACTATGGATTAGATTATGGTACTATAACCCTACAGCTGAAGTACTGACAAACAAGAATGTATCAGTCCAAATCTCAGTTGAAAGACGATGTCGTTGCTTTTATTCACTTTAGCGATGGAGCCTTTTGCTATATTTCAGGAATAATAACCGGACAGACAGAACATAAGATTGCTCTCTACGCGGATGATGTCATTTTGTTCATATCCCACCTCAACAGAACTATTCCTGCTCTGCTAGAGTTAATCAACTTGTTTAGTGGTATCTCAGGATACTCAATTAATAATACAAAATCTTCCATCTTGCTGCTCAATGAGGACGAAAAAGAAAATTCACTGCCAGAAGTCTCCCAATTCAAAGTAGTAGACCAACTTACATACACTGCCTGGCCAAAAAGAAGTCGCCACCTGGATTTAACTAAGCAAATAAGTACGAACCTCCTATTGGATAATTACTGCATGGGCGATTGTCTTTCAGCTGGCAACAAGTTATTAAACCCCAGCTGATGCAATGAGTAGCTTCTCATTTCTTAAACAACCATGTTGAAAGACACATCCTGTGTTCATGGAAAAGATGTTAGTCTGTTTAAGAAGGGTCAAATCATTGGCATGCATCAAGAAGTGAAAACATTTAAGGAGATTGCAGAAACTACTAAAATTGGATTAAGAACTGTCCTTGAGGAAGGTCATGTGGTCTAATGAGTCCAGATTTATCCTGTTCCAGAGTGATGTGCGCATCAGGGTAAGAAGAGAGGCAGTCGAAGTGATGCACTCATCATGCCTTGTGCCTACTGTACAAGCCTGTGGGGGCAGTGCTATGATCTGGGGTTGCTGCAGTTGGTCAGGTCGAGGTTCAGCAACATTATGTGCCCAAAGAATGAGGTCAGCTGACTACCTGAATGTACTGAATGACCAGGTTATTCCATCAATGGATCTTTTCTTCCCTAATGGCACAGGCATATTCCAAGATGACAATGCCAGGATTCACTGGGCTCAAATTGTGAATGAGTGGTTCAGGGAGCATGAGACATTTTCACACATGGATTGGCCGCCACAGAGTCCAGACCTTAACCTCATAGAGAATCTTTGGGATGTGCTGGAGAAGGCTTTGCGCAGTGGTCAGACTCTCCCATCATCATTACAAGTTCTTGATGAAAAAATTAATGCAACACTGGATGGAAATAAATCTTGTGACATTGCAGAAGCTTACTGAAACAATGCGTGCTGTAATCAAAGCTAAAGTTGGTCCAACAAAATATTAGAGCGTGTGACCTTTTGTGGTGGCGACTTTTTTTTTGGCCAGGCAGTGTATTTGGGAATACGAATTGGACTGAGACCTGATTTGACAGTTAAAATTAATTATAAACCTTTGATGGAAGATAAAACACAATCAATTAATAGATGGATGTCCCTGCCCTTATCCATGATTGGTAGAATAAACATTTTAAAAATGAATACATTGCCTAAAATACTGTATCTATTTCAAAATATTCCACTGTCCCCACCTGATGACTTCGTTTAAAAAGTTAATAAATTATTTAGAGGATTTATATGGGGAAATTACTGTGCCAGTTAGACAATCATTATTATATCTATCCCATGACAAGGAAGGTTTGGAAAGCCCAAATATAATATGGTATTATTGGGCTGTACAATTAAGGACCATTAAATTCTATTTTGCTACAGGGGACGTCCCACAATGGAAGGAGATGGAATCTGAAAATGTAAGTTTACCTCTCTCTATGTATTTGTATTTAGACAAAATGTCAAATTTAATTAAACAAACTGCCAACCCAATAGTTAGAAATATGATCAAAGTGTGGTTTAAGGTGAAAACATTTATTAAAGAGCCTAATGCATTTTCTCAGTACAGTCCTATCTGGGGAAACCAATACTTCGCTCCAGGGAGAGCAGATGCTGTATTTAGAATGTGGGCATCCAAGGGATTGAGGAAAATTCAAGATCTGTATTCAGCGAACTCGGATAATATGATGTCATTCGAAAGAACTTAGGCATAAATATAACATTGACAATAAATATTTTTTTAAATACCTGCAACCCAGGAGTTTCATTAGGATGACCCAAAATGGCACTATAACCAAACCCTTAGAATCCAACTTGGAAAAACTTATATCTAAGAACAGTTTAAGCAGAGGAGCAATATCTGAGCTATATAATTTATTAATGTCTTATGCGCCAGGAAACTCTGATGATAAAAGGATGGTATGTAGTGAGGATTTAGGAATAGAAATTTCTCCAGAGGACTGGAAATCAATTTGTACTAAAGCACACACTCAAACAATCAACTCAAGATTTGCAAAACCAAGATGGCTGCCACTGAGCGGGTATGCAAGTTAGCAGGTCCTGTGTGCACTCTCTGAAAACCATCAAGTCATCGCAATGCCACCGTTTCCACTACTTACTCAATTTTTAACTGTTTCCCTATTTGTTTACGTAATTCTAAACACAATGCAATTTCATATCACTTCAAATAACTGCGAAATAGTCCACCCAAGAGGTAAAGGAGGCCAATCCTGTACGCGAGATACCTGGACAGGGGACGTCCCAGACCTCCGGCACAATGCGGGCGGTCAACCGCCTCCAGTCGCTCCGGGACCGTGATGCACTTCTGCGGCTAGCCCAACCACCACCAATGGAAGTGCAAGCGGGGCTAACCTGGCCACCAACACTCCCAGATGCAGCAGGACAAACCCAGCCTCCAACACCGACAGTGCTAGCGGGGCCAACATGGCACCCACAGCCCTCAGCAGAGCAGCTGGATGTCCCCCTCACTGAGCTGCGAGACAGCAGCCCAGTGGCGACAGCAGCAGCAACCGAAACTGCCGCTCATCCAGGTGAGCAGGGAGATGCCTCCCTTCAGCAGCAAGAGACCGGCTACAGCGTCCAACCTCCGGGCACACCGATGGACACTGTCGAATTCATGGCCGGTGAGTTAAAGACTGGTGCCCTCTTTAAAAACCCCACATTTAAAAAACAATGACGCCTTAAACTGAAGACCAGCCTCAATCAGGCAAAAGTGATCTGGGACCCGCAATGCAAACCAAAGGGCCTGCTTGGTGGACACTTGAACATCCACATCATGTCTCAGTCTCAGGTTGACATGATGATTGGTAGTCTCAAAAATTCTAAGGCCAAAGACTCATCTGGTATGGATATATTGTTTCTGAAAATTCAAAAGGACTCTCTTATAGCCCTGTTAACAAACGTAATAAACACCTCTATATTGGAAGGAATTTTCCCAGATTCCTGGAAGCACTCAGTCAATACACCTATCCTTAAGTCAGGTAATCCCACCATAACCAGCAATTACAGACCCATAAGCATTCTCCCGACAGTCTCCAAAGTATTGGAAAAACTGGTGTCAGAGCAAATCATAAAACATTTGAACAACAGTCTGCATATCCTAAACCGAATGCAATTTGGCTTCAGAAAACACCACTCCACTGAGACAGCTGTTTGCTTCCTCCTGGAACATATAAAATCAAAGCTGGATGCTGGTGGAGTTGTAGGAGCTGTCTTTATCGATCTGATAAAGAATTTCACCCTGTCAGTCCAAACTGTCATATTTTAACCTCTCTGTGAATGTAGTGAGATGGTTTGAGTCATACCTCTCATCAAGGACTCAGTGTGTTAGGGTGCACAACCCAAAATCAGCGTTGTGCAACAGCAACTTTGGAGTTCCACAGGGGTCAATTTTGGGCCCATTGCTCTTTAGTATGTTTATCAATGACCTCCCAAGTTGCTGTCCTTCGAATGTAATCTGTCAAATATATGCAGATGACGCAGTTCTGTATGTTCATGCAAAAGACAATGAGCAAGGTGCCCAGGAGTTGACCTATGCCATGACTAACGTGTATCAATGGCTTGAGAGCTCTCAGCTGCATCTTAACATCTCCAAAACTGTCTGTATGTATTTCTCTAAAAAAGCGACCAACAACAGCGATCCTAACATTTTTGTACAGGGTAACAAGATCGAGGTAGTTCAAGAATTTAAATAACTAGTTGTAATCTTGGACTCTCAACTTCACTTCAAACAACAGGTCACCAAGACCGTGAGCAGAATGAAACTTAACCTGTCCAACTTTAGATTTATAAGAAACAACTTAACTCCAGAGTCGGCAAAGTTATACTTTGATGCAGTGATAATGCCACACGTCATACTGCCTGACCAGCTGGGCATCTGCCTGTAAAACAACCTGAAGCCAGTTGAAACAGTCTATAAACAGGCATTAAAAGTTTTGGATAAGAAACCTAAGTCGTACCACCACTGCCTGATATTGGATAAGCATGAGCGCCTAAACTGGGACAACACGATAAAATATACCGATTCTATACTTGTTTATAAAATCTTACATGGTCAAGCTCCACCTCCACTTAAAGATTTTGTTAAAAGAAACTCCAGTAGATCTACCAGAGCAGGCCTCAGAGGTGACTGCATTATACCATTTCGAAAAAGTGCCTCTGGTCAAGCAGTATTCTCATTTCGTGCATCCCAGACCTGGAACCAAATACCAAGAACTATATGTGAACTACTGACTCTGACTTCCTTCTCCAAGCACCTCAAAGCATTGTTGTTGGAAAACCAGATCTGTGATCATAACCGTGTATAATTTTGTATGTATGTCGAATGGGCTCAGTATGTTGGGGCACCTTCCATTACTGTCTACTGTTGCATACATAAGTACATCTATGTATACCATTTTTTTTTGTGAATCAGTGCTTACATAAGACACCTATGTATGCATTCTTAGTGCTATATCTACTCACACATCTGCATGTGCAACTGTGTTCTATGGGGATTGTGCAATATTATATTCAATCTGCCACTTTATATTCCTGGGCAGTTAGGGTGATGTGCAATGCAACAGGCACTTTCATTTCAGTGCAATATTGGGCAATGTGCAATATAATGGACACCTGAGCTCATACATTACACCAGTTAAATTAAATAAATATGATAGTAATATCCCAGATTGGTGCACAAAATGTATGAAAGAACAGGGGACATTATTTCATTGCATGTGGCAATGTGATTAAGTTGAAGTGTTTTGGGAGGAACTTAGAAAAGCAATTGAAAAAATTGTCTCAAAAGACTTTTAATGAACCCTGTTTTTTTATTTTAGGATCTTATCCCACAAGCCATAAGTACATCCCCAGTGAACGAATACTGATAGATTTGTGCCTCTTGCATGCTAAAAAAATCAACTGCATTATTTTGGAAAAAGACAAGTAGACCAAACATTAATTTTTGGGTTAGACAGATGTTAATAACTCTAACTCTGGAAAAAATAACATACATGCAGAGAAGGAGACAAGACTTATTTGAGAAGGTTTAGGGACCATTTACTTTATTTGTGAAAGACCTGGAGTTAATAGATGAAGAAGACTGAGTACTAATTGATGTAAAACTCATGAAGTTACTAACATGACTGTAGAATTCAGAACAATGAAGGACCTCGAATAGCAAAGATTTAGAAGCTGAAAGTTTGTTTTGTCTGAGAGCTTTTTGTTTGCTTGTTCTATTTATTTATTTATTTATTTGTTTTTTTTCCCTTTGTGTTTGTTTATTTGCTTATTTGAGTACAGTCACTTTAAATCTGATGTTTTATCTGTTTATATATCTATCTGATATTTCTGTAATCTGTACCACTGTGTGGAACTGGATTGCTGTAAAGATGTTATATTGATGAAACTGCACTGAATGGTACAGGTGGTTTATCTATGTAAAATGTCAATAAAAAAAGTGTTAAAAAAAAAAAAAAAGTAGGGTGATACAATAAATACTACAAGGAACAAAGTTGCTGCCCAAAACCGATCATTCTTGATTTTGATCATTAATTTTCCCTAAGACAGTTATGTTTGCATTTTTTCAGCTTTTAAGTACATTAGTTCATCATTAAGGTACTCTAATTGTCAGAGTTCACAGAGCCAGCCAGTGTAAAGATAAAAAAAGGTGTAAAAAGCTGATACTGTGAATAATCATTCATTTGGTAAGAGTGGGAAAGATGTTAAATAAATCAGTCAATACACCAATCAATTGATTTTTATTTATATTCTACCAAAAAAGTACAAATATCTCATGACAGGTCAAAGCCCCACTCTATAAAAAAATAATCAATTTATTATTCAATTAATGCAGACCCGACACAAATCCACTATATGTACAGCACTTGAGCAACATGAAGCAAAAGTAATGGCAGCAAGAAATTTTGAGCGGAACCAGACTGAGGAGGCACAAAGAACATCAGTAAGCAGCACACTTGAACTCTTGAAAACCAACTATGTTCACTTGTTCCAGACATTAGAGATCAACGGACCAGATCCATCCGTTCAGCCTGATACCCTCCTGTGGGTGCAACTGTGAGCATCTGGTAATGGCCAAACTGCTGTCTGCCAACTCCCCTGCAATTACAGCTTTAAGTAAATGCAATGCCATGCATCACAATCCTGATAAGCTACAAGGGAGAGAGGGTGCTGCACAGTTTATGGTTAATACATCATATTACTGCCTGTCCACAACACTCACTCCCACTCACTACCTGAAAATGGTACTTGCTAATATTAGATCTTTGGTTAAATTAACATTTCTGGGAAATGACCACGTGTTCAAATAATCTCAACTGTATTCTTCTAACTGAAATGTGGTTTGATGCAACAGGCAACCAAGAACTCAATAAAGTATCTCCTGCTGACTTTAAATATCCATTTAAAACAAGAAGCAATTACAAGTGGGGTAACACCATATCTTTATCGTAACATCTTAAACTGCCAGGCTGTCTTTGTTGGTGACTAGTCCCTCAATTGAATACTTAGCAATGGTTGTTAAAGCTTTTGTTCCTACAATTCTGCTCACAGTGTATCACCATGGAGAACAAAGAAAATGTTTCATTGATGAATTGCAGAACTTCTCGCAAAAATGAGGGACTTAATATGACTGCATTGTAATTTCTGGTGATTTCAATATTCATTCGGACCATCCCACAAAATCATATTAAAAAATTTCTTAACACTCTGGTCACGTTTTAATTTACACAATAAATTTCAGGACTATAACAATTACTGACATCCTGGATGTTGCAATTTCAGATTACTTTTGCATGACCTGTACACACAGAGATGACTGTGGTCAGAAGTCTAAATAAGGGCATTACTGGTGAAAATATACCTGGATTATTTTTTAATGAATACACAAAACACAGTCTACCCTTCATGTCATCATGTAATGAGATAATTGACAACTTCCATGATAAAGTAGGTCATATCATTTATAATATAGCTATCATTAAAACAAAACTGATGAATAAAAACTGAGAAAACACTCAAAGAGCACAAACCTCCACCAAGGTAGCTCACATATTGCTGTTACATCTATATGCAATAGTTCCATGATTAAGTTACCATCAAAATATGATTCCTTGACCCTGAGAACCCACACTTCGCATTCAGAATTATTTTGATATCACTGTTAGTTAAACAGTTATTGAGCAAAAATGATCGTTCTGGATCACCACCAAAATCTAACCATTTTTAGGTTGTGCCGTTACCAACATCCCCTGAAAATTTCAGCAAAATCCGTCCAGTAGTTTTTTGTGTAAACAAACAAACAAACAAACATAAGCCAGCAAAACATAACCTCCTTGGCAGAGTTAACAAAAGGCTCCTTGAAGAAAAATCTACATTTGCAGAAGTGATTTCCAGGGCAGTGAAATAGCAGCACATTTTAACAGGTGTCTGAACTTACTCCAGAGTTATCCTATCTGTTACATTAAAGTAGTGGAACCCCGAATTTGTATGCCAGGGTCCCCCTTTGGCAGAAAATATTCTCAATTTTTTGATGATTTACTGAGATTAAGAAATGAAGCACTAACAAGATAGCTACAAACCAATAATCAAAAAGCTCCTGACAATATATTGAAAAGGTAAAACTATACAGTGCTGTCATGTAGCTGACTTCAAACTCAATATCTTGGATTATAAACACACTCCTGAAAGGTCCCATGTCAAGTTGTTGTCAACTGACATCATGTCTTGGGTGTCTAATAAGCAATTTGTCCCTTCAGAAGATCAGACGCAACTCTTTTTCCTCTCTCCTTTGGAAAAGCTTGGGCCTGAGGAGGCTACGGGAGACTATGATGATGAGCTCTGCAGAGGAGAGGAGGGGATATGAGCTAGGAAGTGGACTTTCAAAAACAGTCATGACACCTGTAGGCTTTAACATAATAAACCCCAGGAAGTGAAATATTGATTGTTATAAGGGGTATAGTGCATTTCTCCATATACTGAGTTTAGTGAAATGTGTCATGTTTCTCTGCTTCTGATCCCTTTCACGACATTATAAGCAAAGTAAAAAGATTTTCCAGGACATGGGATCTTAAAATGAAACAAAGAGCAACTGCTTGAGGTTGAAAGTGAAACAAAAAGGCTGGGTTGGAATGTCAAGCTCTCTACCTTCTTAAAAGCTATTTGAATAAATCAAACAGAAGTACTCAGATATGCTTAGGGTAAATTCAGATAATTTAAACAACAAGCAAAGAAACACAAAGATGCTTCCAACGTCTCCACTGGTGAGATAAAGAGTGTGATGAGTGCTGAAAACCAGAAGTATGTGCTAGGTCTGCAAGCAGCATTAAAAGGGCCTTCGTAACCTTTTAGGTCTTGGGTTTATTGCATGTACGAAGGTTGCATATCGAGCTTATGGCACAGTTGCATGCAGCCTATATTGATGTAGGAAAAAAATAGTCTAGCACAGTAATTTACAAACGTTTTTTGCCCAAGGCATACCATTAAAAATACTTTTTTCTGTCTGTAAGTTTATTACTATCCAGTCATATGTGCTAACATTTGACTGACAAATGGCATTACCCTTGAAATGTAAAACTGCAAATGCATAATTCGATAAACTTATAAATATTTTGACCCAAAAGTAATGATTCCTTCCATCTATGAAATGCAAAACCCTCAAAGATTTTTATTTATTAAGCTATTTAATACAACTATTGTATGCAAATCACCAAAGGTGTAAATTTATTACTCATCCATTATCGTAAAGTTATAAATTCTGATTATACAAATTTCTAAGGCACACCACTTGAGAACCAATGGTTTGGCCCTATAAGGACTTATTTAAACAGATATGGCCTGAGTGAATGTGATACTGGTCAACATCACATGTAATTGTATTCTGATAATAATACAGTTCAGTATCATGGCAGTAACTAATTTGAGTGAAATATTTGCAAAAATATCAAAGCTGTGTAAGGAATGGCTTAAGTTAGCTGATTTCATAAAAGCCAAAATGGTACAAAACTAAAGAGCGGTGAGAGAGGCAAGTAGACACAGACAGTTGCTGTTTTACTGAGAGAAATCTGACTTTTTCGAGCTGCAAGGGTCATGCCATTTGCATGAAACAGGAGCTGAACAACATGTTTTTTAATCCTGTTTTGTTTGTAATTTGTCAAAGCTCAAGAGGCTTGATTTCATCTTTTGAAAGAACCCAGTCCCAGAAGAGCCCTTTAAATAGTGTAATTTATGCCATTTTTGATTCAACATTTCAATATACTGTACTTTCTTTAACAGTATGGGTCAAAGAGGCTTTTTTGTTGAACCTGGCATGGCGTATATGCCTATCAAATTTGAAAGTTCCAGGTTCTTCCTTAATGCAAGAGCTAACTATTTCAAGAGCTCCTCGAATCACTATTTCAAGGAGCTCTTGAAATGGTAATTTTTCTTTCTACCATTGAAAAATAACTAAATGGCTGACTTTCTATTTGTTTTGCAATATGAGTCAATGATGCTTTTTTTAAGGTCTTAGCATAGTGTATATGCTTACCACGATTTAAAATCCTAGGATCATTGTGGTGCAGGGGCACAATTTTTAACATATTGGGCTCTAATTTCGTAGACCAGGCACAGACGCGGTGCACCTGCCCTGCACCGCGCCTGCGCCGCGCCAACGGGGTGTGTCCAGGGCATTTTGCAAATTTCATGCACAGCGCAGTCTGGCGCAGTGAGGCGCACCCAAGCCTCTGTCCTTCCCACCAGCGCAAGTGGCAGAGAGGGGGGAGAGTAGGCGTGAGTGGGTTTGACACAGCCGAGTGTAATCTTCACCAATCAAATAAACGCCTCTCCTTTCCCTTAACCCTTTGACTGACATTGTAACCATGCGGTTGACTTTTTTTCCAACACTGTATTTAAAACTCTGAAAGCCCATCTTTGTCTGTTTTCCCTTATTCCCCTCTCAGAATAGTGTTTGTAACATCAACATGTATCCACTGGGTGGTGCTGCTGTACATGAATAAAATTATTTGAAAACTAGAAAAACTCAGAAGTAAATTGTTGCTTCATAGCTCCCAAGAAACAGTAAGAGCATACATTGGAGTAAGAAAAAAATCTTTTCACATATTTCCAGATCTTCTAACAATCATAATTTAGTTGAAGAAAATAAATCTGATGCTAAAAAATGTTTCTATGATTCCTCAGAAAACTGGGTCAGCCCCTAAATATCTAAATTTTGCTCTCTGTGATTTTTTCATATGAAAAAACAAAAAAATGTTGCAGAAATGCAATAATCCATTCATGCCCTGGATAACCTTTAACTGACAAGCCAACCAGCAGGTTGACCTGCATATCTGCTTCCCGATTGGGTAATCTGAAAAATAAAACCTGAAATGTTGCTAAATGACAAAGGAACACAATTTTACCAACCAATAATTTGTTGAAAATGTATTTCTTGGTTTGGAAGTCAAAGGGTTAAATGCGCTGCGGGCGAGGCGCAGTGACAATTTCACCTCATCATGGAGGACAACAGCAGTAGCTCCAGGCGGCCAAACTGCTCCCAGGAGGAAACTGATGTACTGGGGCCTCATTTATAAAGCATGCTTTCGCACAAAACAGGGCTTGAAAGTGGCGTAAGTCACTTCCCACGCAAAGGTTGTGATTTAGAAAAATAAACTCGGTGGGACACCGGTACGTCAACTTTGATGCTGGCGTACGAACATTTTGGATATGTGGGAAACATCCATGGGCATGGATGGTGAGGGGGTGAAGTGAAGCCTGATTCATCTCATACATTTTATGTCATCACATATCAGATTATAGACCTGTGTAATCATAAACACCCGAGACTGCAGTGTTATCTATGTGTTCACTTACTACTGTATGAAATGTTCATATATCATACTTCATCTTCAAATGATATAGAGCGGTGGATAGCACTGAATGATTAGTATAAGCTGTGACAAGGTTTGTAACAAACAGTAAGCATATACAGTGGGGCAAAAAAGTATTTAGTCAGCCATTGATTTTGCAAGTTCTCCTACTTAGAAAGATGAGAGAGGTCTGTAATTTTCATCAGTAGTACACTTCAACTATGAGAGACAAAATGAGAAAAAAAATCCAGGAAATCACATTGTAGGATTTTTAAAGAATTTCTTTGTAAATTATGGTGGAAAATAACAATAACAAAAGTTCAACATCATACTTTGTAACATAACCTTTGTTGGCAATGACAGAGGTCAAATATTTCCTGTAAGTCTTCACCAGGTTTGCACACACTGTAGCTGGTATTTTGGCCCATTCCTCCATGCAGATCTCCTCTAGAGCAGTGGGGCTGTCGCTGGGCAACACAGACTTTCAACTCCCTCAACAAATTTTCTATGGGGTTGAGGTCTGGAGACTGGCTAGGCCACTCCAGGACCTTGAAGTGCTTTTTACAGAGCCACTCCTTTGTTGCCCGAGCAGTGTGTTTGGGGTCATTGTCATGCTGAAAGACCCAGCCACGTTCCACTTTCAATGCTCCCACTGATGGAAGGAGGTTTTGGCTTAAAATCTCACAATACATGGCCTGGACATGTGCTGGCTTAAGCAGGGGGACACGCCTGGCGCTGCAGGATTTGAGTCCCTCTCGGCGTAGTGTGTTACTGATGGTAGCCTTTGTTACTTTGGTCCCAGCTCTCTGCAGGTCATTCATGAGGTCCCTCTGTGTAGTTCTGGGATTTTTGACTGTTCTCTTGATCATTTTGACCCCACGGGATGACATGTTGCATGGGGCCCCAGATCGAGGAAGATTTTCAATGGTCTTGTATGTCTTCCATTTTCTTACAATTGCTCCCACAGTTGATTTATTCACACCAACCTGCTTGCCTGTTGTAGATTCACTCTTCCCAGCCTGGTGCAGGTCAACAATTTTCTACCTGGTGTCCTTTGACAGCTCTTTGGTCTTGGCCATGGTTGAGTTTGGAGTCTGACTGTTTGAGGCTGTGGACAGGTGTCTTTTATACAAATAGCAAGTTAAAACAGGTGCCATTAATACAGGTAACGAGTGGAGGACAGAAGAGCTTCTTAAAGAAGTTACAGTTCTGTGAGAGCCAGAAATCTTGCTTGTTTGTGGGTGACCAAATACTTATTTTCCACCATAATTTACAAAGAAATTCTTTAAATATCCTACAATGTGATTTCCTGGATTTTTTTTTCCTAATTTTGTCTCTCATAGTTGAAGTGTACCGCTGATGAAAATTACAGACCTCTCTCATCTTTCTAAGTAGGAGAACTTGCAGAATCAGTGGCTGTTAAATACTTTTTTGCCCCACTGTAAATAGTGCAGTGACACTTGTGCGTAATGCTGCACAATGGATGCGCTGGCACTGCTGGAAGATCACACAGACTGTGGATCAGGATGGAGAGAGTTTTTAGGGACCACGAAGATTTCGTGGCCCACAATGATGACTGGCTAATAAGCTGATTTAGATTCCCCAGAGCAGTGCTCTTGGATCTATGCGCTGAACCCAGTGTTAAACAAAACCACACTCTGGAACCGCGCCATCCCAGTGTGTATACAGGTGCAGACAGGGCTGGACTGGGAGTAAAATATGGCCCTGGCATTTTTGGTCATGGTGGCCCACCACGATTATTTATACAATATGCCAGAGGTGGGACCAAGTCACTGTTTTGCATGTCTTAAGTAATTCATAAGTCTTTGGTCTCAAGTCCTGAGTCAAGTTCAGTCTGGAGACTGGAAAGTCAAGTCAAGTCTTCAAGTAAAAGCAGGAAAGTCAAGTTCAAAGTCTTTAGCTTTAAAAATTTAGCGTCAGATTATGTCATCGACATTTCTCACCCAATGAAATGCCATTTAAACAATAGAATATTATTTTATACTTTTTTATATTTTTATTGATATAGAAAACCAGTTTGACTGAATTCATCCACACAAAGGAAGTGTATTACACTCAGAATATTGTACACTCTCACTTAACAGTTTCACAGGGGTGGTCATCTGAATTTGTTACAAGGGCCCATTTTTGTACTCCTAACAAAGGCCATGGGGGCCGTATTAAAACCCCCAAAAAACAAAATGGGAATAACATTTTTGGTCCAATTCATATGTATGTAGTCAAATACTTAATATTTTTCGCAACTGTACTTATTTCTTAGCCTACAAAAGCGAAGTCAGTCCCTATCCGCCATACTGCCATCAGACAACATTATGGGTGACTGGAACAATTGTGATAACTTGGCTGCATCTCTCTGGTCTGTCATGTTGTCCATCTCTGGGTTTGACTTAAAGATGCTCATTTTCCTGGATGAATGTTTGGCTAATATTGGTTGGCAGGTGGATTTCTGTAACTCAAATCCCAGTAGTTTCAGGGATTGCATTTACAGCTGTAGTTACTTTCCAAATTTCAACTAATGGGGGCCGGTTAGGAAGCTGTGGAGGACCTGATGTGGCCTCAGTCATCCAGTATGATGACAGATTTGTCAAACAAGGTAGATTCTGGGGTTGACTGTCCTCTTGTTGGAAACGCATAAAAGGTTTTAACATTAGTTAATTTGTAAAGTGAAAGGAAACATTGATATTTGGCTCATTTTAGATAAAACATACACTGAAGTGATGGCTCTTACAGCTCTACCCTGAGAACCAGTCACCATCTTAACAGTCATCATGACCCATATCTTCAAAAGATCAACCGCTTTAATTTGTTCAATAAAAAAAAATGTTGCAGTTTGAACCTCAGGTGGAAGAAAACATATTTTTGAGCAAAGGGACGGGACAAAAAATGTTATAAATATTGAATAATAACACAAGCCCTGGGAAAACATATCCTTAAATCTCACTCACTATGTTTTCTATCAAAACATCTAAATGTTGGTTGTTTTCTAGATATCTCTTGTCAAATATTTATTATAGGAAAAGACAACTTTTTTTATCCTAAGATGACAGGATATGTCAACATCCCCAGAGAACTACTAATATGTGCTTGTTACAGGACAACAGAGTAAAATATAATAGATGGATGTTTGTCCACTTAGGGCCTCCATACACTGAAGACATTTTTGCCACATTTTTACCTGATTTGTACACGTCCACTGAAAACAGCTATGAGACCAACTTTTGAGCCTCAGCCCACAGGTTGAGAACCGCTGCACTAGTATACTGCATTTGGAGCTTGATCCTTTACAGATTACTCTTATATCATGGAGAATAAGTAACGCAGGATACCGCAGGATGAATTTATCATTTAGTGAGTGACCGAAAACAAAGAGTCAGAGCAGGACTGCTTAAAAATGTTGAGTTTTGATTAATCAAAAGGCTGACTCGTAATTCTTTAAGTCTTTGTGTTCACTTAAACCGTGTACATTAGCCATCGAGACACCGTTTAAATACCAAAATTCACATGAAGTGATTCCCTGCCCCTTGCACTGCGCGTCTTTATGCGTCTTTACGCTCACCGGCACACGGACAAGCCGGTGCACAGAGACGATGAGCGATTCAGGAGTTATTTAGAAGAAATATTCACATGCACATGGGCCCACCTACGAAAGGGCATACCTGACAGTCAACAGCGGTAACAGCCATGCTTTAAATGAAGAATATCAGGCCCGTAGTTCACAGAGCAGATGGTGGCTGTATCACTTTGGATATGACGAGGATGAAGATCTCGCCTTCACATTTTCAAGCCGAGAAGGGCTGAGAGATGTCTTTGGATTAACCCAATGTCCTTTAAGAAAATCAAGCAATGGGCTGTTGCGGTCAACAAAAAGGATTTATAATATAGTTTTTTGGTGAAATCATGACAGTCCCTGGCCGGCCCAAAAATGTGTGTCAGGCCCACCAGGCATTGCCCGGTACGCCCGATGGCCAGTCTAGCCCTTGGTGCAGCAGACCACTCTGGGGTTTCTGGGAACCGGCTCCTTCCAGCGGGAATTAGCCGACAGGTATGTGCTTGATATGATGAACAATATACAATGTTAGATTTTCTGTCTAAAGCCCCTTTTGGGTATGACATAATACAGTTAAATTCTGTTCTTAGGTCTGGGTCCGCTGAAAAACAGAGCAGATGGCCTTAGGGACAGATGTTGCAACAACAGGGGTGGTGCATTTGGTTCTGCAAAGCCTCAAAGAGCTATAGAGACAGTAGCAGTTTCTCAAAATCAAACTTTAAACTGAACAAATTGTCAGATTATGACTCACTCAATTAGACATTCAAAGGAGCCAGACAAAGACTACAGCAGCTTTCTTGAAGCAACAATCTGTTCCAAATTTGCATCAAAGCTAGAGTGCCCCTCACCTCAAAACCATGGGAGGGTTATCCAAGCAGTAGTGTCAGCAGAGTCATCCACACCTGAAACAACCCTCGGGCTACAGCTATTTGGAACAGTTTACATGCAGAAAAGTTGTTACATCCTGGACTGGGACAGGATACAATATTTCAAGCAAATCGGTTCCATTTTCAAAACCAGCCCTTTAATAACAATAAATGATCATATTAAAATATCTTTTCACTGTGACTGTAATAGGGCAATAATTAAAAAGGTTGACACACCATTTAACAACTCACTGAATAATTTTAGCCTAATTTAATAGCAACTTACCTGTGACATTTATAATAGCATTTCTTAGCATTTCTCTATATCCCCTCATACCCCCAACATAGTTTCAGCAAATGGCTGGTCAGCATGAGTCTGGTTCTGCTTAAAATTCCCTGCCCCAAACAGGAGCTTTTGCTGTTGTTTTCTCCTTCTAACTTTTGCTAAATATTGTTAAAGGCTTCACTCATGAAATAATTGTGTTGGGTCTTCATTGATAAAACACTGATAAATCATAAATCAATGTAAATTCATAAAGAGTATGGTCTAGACCAGGGGTCTGCAACCTTTCCAATCAAATGAGCCATTTTCCCCACCACGCCAACCTAAAAAATCTGTCTGGAGCCACAAAACACATCTGAACCTTAAAATGATGACAGCAGCACCTGCTGACTCTCCATCATTATAATGACATCAGATCTATAAGCAAACTGCTTTATCACTCAACATGACTGCTCTATAATGGGTCATGTACTTTTTTTGCTTTAACTTGGCATTATTGTTATACCATATTATATTGCAATAATTAATTTAGAGGTAAAATGACAACAATGGCGTGTTAATCAGGTTTTACCTGCGGTGAAATCATAAATATTTATTTGACATCATCAGGTTAGATGGGGGTCAGAGGGTCTTCCCCTGACATTTTTAAACTTAAATCATTTCTTTCCTGCATTCTGATCATTTTTATGCACAATTTTATAATAATCATGAGGTAATCTTGTGATCTTTGAGATTTCATCAGTGTTTTAGAAGCTTATCCCACATAATTCATCATTCTTTAGTTTCATGTCAATCTTGATGTATTATAAAAATATATGTCAGATGAACATATAACACAGTAACTCACTCATCTGAGTTTAAAGTTACAGGGGGGAGAGACTGACAGCTATCACATACAGCAGACATGGTAATAAAAAACATCCACCGGATATCTTTGTGTAAAAATTCCCCTCTCCAAAACGAGGTCACAGTTGCGCTGAATTTATCGTCTCCCCCATTTCTCTTGTCTTTAACGGAGCTCTATCGCCGACACGCCTCCGTTATAAAAGTTTGGATCCCTTCACAGCAGCAGCTGATGTTTTAAAAGTAAGAAAGTGCATCAAAACATCTGCATAATAGCTTTAATACAACATCACGGGTGAGCTCACAGCTAAAGATGCAGCAGCGTCCTGCTCTCCCTCCGAGCTGCTGCGGGTCACACAGAGGTCACGGGAGGCGCACACACGACGCAAAGTTGACGATGTAAAAAACCAAGAAATAATCATTTAATGAAAAAAACGCACATTGTTTGCAGATAGTGCTAAAATATGCAGACATAGCATCGATTAATTAGAGTTTAATGCAAGACAAAGAGCGAGTTTTTTTTGCTCCTCTGTCCTCTATGTGAAGAGAGCCACTGGAGAAGGGCAAAAGAGCCGCATGCGGCTCCGGAGCCGCAGGTTGCCAACCCCTGCTTTATACAAATAACAGCAACCGGCAAATAAATGTGGCATGGACGGATATCACATTTAGATGTTGTTCTGTTGTGTAATTTCAATTTAATTCTGGCATCAAGCACACATTCCACTGATTCAGAGAATATTTTTTTTTATCAGGCAGAAGGCTCAGCCTATTGGACAAACTCTGATCTGCTTTCTAGATTATACTTTAAAGAATGTATTGGTTTTGTAGTAGAATTATGTCAAAAGAAGTAATTACAAATTAATTTGCATGGGTATTGGCTAAATTTCTTCAAACATTGATATCTATATATGTTAAGGGTACTGCACTTAGTTGGTTTTACTCTTATCTTTTAGACAGAACCTTTGCGGTCACCATAGGTAACCACTCCTCCTCCACCCGTCGTAGTGCCTTTGGTGTACCGCAGGGTTCTATTCTAGGTCCGCCATTATTCTCTATTTATATGCTTCCACTTGGTGAAGTCATTCAGAGCCATAATATGTCTTTCCACTGCTATGCGGATGACACACAGATATACCTCCCGCTGAGACCTGGTGACCCAAAATGCCTAGCTGCTGTTTTTAACTGTCTCAAAGATATCAAAAGTTGGATGGCCCAAAGTTTCCTGCAACTAAATGAATCCAAGTCAGAAATTATACTGTTCAATTACCCAAACCCAAATATCACCAGCACCCTCGGTCTTCACTCTGCTAACATCCCTCAAATCACTCTCTCGCCTCCAACTGGTCCAGAAGCCAGAAGCTAGGCTTTCAACTGGTTTTAACAGACGGCATCACATAACTCCTGTTCTTGCTTCTCTCCATTGGCTCCCTGTCCTTTTCCGAATTGATTTTAAGATTTTACTGATCACTTTAAAGGCTCTTACAGGTCTGGCCCCAGCCTACATTTCTGAATTATTGACACCTTATGAGCCAGCCCGCAGCCTCAGATCCTCGGGCGGGGCCCTTTTGGCTGTTCCAAAGTCGAGGCTTAAGACGAAAAGGTGATCGAGCCGTTTCCATCAGGGCTCCTCGACTTTGGAACGCCCTGCCCAAGGAAATAAGACGAGCTGAATCAGTGACATCTTTTAAATCACATCTTAAAACTCACTTTTTTAGACTTGCTTTTACATGATCCTTTTATTGTTTACATACTTCATACGTCATCATCCATGTTAGCTATTTATTTTTCCACATAACTATTTTACAATTATCTATTTAACTATTTTTTTTAACTCTTCTGTTCTTACTCTCCTCACCGGTTTTTCATCGCTTTAGTCCTGTTTTTACCATATCTTCATGTTTTTAATATACTCCCTTTTTATTATTACCATTGCTCTTCTATTTTGTTTTATGTTTTCATTTATCTTTTCTCTTTTACTCATCCTCTATCTACCTCCTCCTTTTACATCTTCCTGATGTGATGCTGTCATCTATCATCTATCATCTATCACCTATCCTCTATGATCTATCAACTGTTGTCAATTATGTATTTACAATCCCATTATCTATTAACTGTCTCACTGTTGCCTTATCATTATATATAAAACAAATATGTCAGCTGTCTCCCTCTCACCAGTTTACCATTGTCCTTCCTTTTGTTGTTTTAATTAACATGACCCTCAGTGCCTTTCCCGTTGACTCTTTTGGTCTCTGTCTGACCTGATTATTGATTTTATTGTGCTCAGAGTTCTGCCTTTTCTGCTTTTATTTTGTCTGTTCAAGCACTTTGTAAACGTTTGTTTTTAAAGGTGCTATATAAATAAAGTTATTATTACTATTATTATTATTATATCTGCATTTGTCCTGACTTTTACAATTTGCATATCACTTAATATAATAAAAAATAATATGAATGATAATTATTATTATTATTATAAGTGGTAGTAATAGTATAATTGTTGTTGATTCCATTGCTGTTGTTGGGGATGTGATTATGATTGTTGTTGTTATTTACATTATCATCTTTATTTTAAAGTAGTATTACAGTTATTGTTATCATTTAAATAGATAACCCTACAGAAAACCACTACGGTAGTGAAACTCTGGGAACATTTAGTATTATTGTGCATTTATAAGCTTAAGTTCCTGTCACAAAAATTAGGATATTACTTGAGCAATGAATCTCTGTTTCTCTATATTTTGTCTGTTTGGAGTGTAACCATGAATAATGTCTGGTTCAAAGATAAGCAGCTGGACCATCTCCCTGGAGAGATGGTCCTTTCACTGCTGCTGTTGTGTTGTGTCTAAAAGGGCAACATAAAAGGGCAGGACCTGACCAGTCCTTGGGTTTAAATAAATGTTATGGATATATGGATGAGTAGCTGGGTATGCCCCCCCCCCCCCCCCCCCCCCCCCGCCGCTCCCTGCTCCCTGCATCTTTTTACACCTGTAAAATTAGAAATACTCCTACTTCTTCAGTGGAGATACAAGTAACCATAAGCGTGGCATAGGACTAACAGTTACGGTGTCAACTCTGCAGTGATGGTTTAACTTCTTAAAATAACCCACAACATTGTAAATGAAGTTTCAAAGGTCAGCATTGAATACAGGCACTGCATGAATAATGGGAAACCTAAAATAGTTATCTTTACAAAAATATAAGTGTGTTTAAAATTAATTTTGTACTCCATTACTGTTCACCATTTATGAAAACTAGCTCTGTAAATTCTCCAGAATAATAACATTATTTGCTCTAAAATATCAATGATTGAATTGTATAAAAAAACACTGAAAAGGAAAGTTGAAAAGGAAAACTGTAACACTGGATATCTACAAGAAAAAGATCTACCAACCGTTGTATGTTGAGACACGGAGGTCCTTTTCCCACAAACGGAAAAGCGCGCAAGAGGCAGAAGTGTTTGAGCTTCTCCTATGTCTGTCAGACGCTCAACAGCTGCGCTCCATAAATCCAACTGTGATGGTGCCCTAGATAACCGCCAGGAGATGGCGCTCTGACTCACCCTGCATGCCCACTTTGCACCCTTATGTGTAAAGTTTTCCTGTAAACATATGAATAACAACAGATTAAATCTGGGGGTATGCATTCTGGTTTCAGAAACAGAGAGAGAGGGTGGTGGGGCAAGACAGGATTTTTTTTCTTAAAGGAGGTTCATTCTTTCACTCTCCAACACACTAACCATACATAGTAACTAGAAGCAGTTGTTCGTCATGCATACCAGTGGGTCACTTTCAGAGTCCAACCCTGAGCCTTATGCAGTCTGATCTAATTTCAGAACTCAGTCACTGCACTCAGTGAAAGGTGAAGCTCTTCCTTCAGACAGCTCATCTCAGTTGTAGTCAGCAGGACCAATAAGAGTACAATTAGTGTAGATGGTAAGTCAGAGAAACATAAGAGCCAATTGCATCGTAGCCAATAGCATTATAATGTCTAGGGAATGATTTTAAATGATCTAATAACATATCCTGAGTCTCACTTATTCTTAAAAGTTAATGCAAATGGTACAAGTAAATGAACAGAGGTCATTCTTCAAAGTAACTTCAATACAGATTATCAGAACTGTTTATCACTATTTTTACATCTTCACATGTGGTCATATCAGGTATTTTCAAAAACATGTAAGAAAAAGATTTTATAATGACACATCTATAGGAAGAAATAGAACATTCACATTTCTTAGTTAATGTTTTTCATTCCAATAGCCATGATTTTTACAACAGATAAGCCCAGTAGGAAACCAAAAACTCTTTGGTTGGCTTTATCCATACAGCCTCTATGACTCATATTGTAAAATCAACAAGAAGTCCACTATTTTGAATCAATTAACAACAACAAAATGTTGTAGAAGTAATTAAGAAACAAAATGAAGGCTTAAAAATGCTTGTTCAGCCATAAAACTTGGTTTAATGGTAGATAGCCTTAACAGCATGCAATAAGTCAGACATGTTAAGTTTTTGTCAAAGGAAGAATCCCTGGTGGTATCTGAATTTACAATACACAGCTTAATTTCTCACCTAATAAAGGTAACTGATCATAACTTAGACAGACATAACCAGATCTGACTGAGATTTTAATGTTTCTATTTAACACATCAATGTAAACAGCCACACCTAGACCATTGCAGCATTCTCATTTCATAACACCAACAAAAATGATACTCTTGGACTTGAGTTGGATTGTAATCTTGTCATGTGACTGGTCTAGGTGTCATGCTGTTGCCATGGTGAAACATTATGCACCACAAAGAGGAAGTATTTTGTTGGGGTACTTAAAATTCCAGGACATTTACCAAACTTGGTATGTCGCAGCCTACAAAAGGTTGAGAAAGATCATATGAATGAAGATGCTGTGACACGATGCTTCCATTCAAACAGCTTCAGTGTGAATTTAATTATAATTCAAAATTTGTTTACACAGATACAAAATATCTTTTGGTTTTGAAGCATTTGCATTTCCTTTACCACTGGGTAATTCCCAAAAAAAGTATTCACTTCAGTTTCACTTACCTTTTTACAAGCAAATAAACAGAGGGTCAAATAAACAGGTTAATAAACAAAAGTATTCATAACAGCTTCTTTTATGTCTTTCTTACATTTTTGTACTTCCTGTTTCTTATATACTTGTTTTTAGGTAAAGATTAAAGCACAAGTTCTTCTTACACAAATCAAATATTGTAAATATGTCCATGAAACAAAGCAAAAACAGTCTCTTTCTCTGTCTTCTTGCATATCTTACTTATCTCTATGTTCCATATACACCAGCGCATTAAGTTGTACCAACACTGAACTCCGGTGGTGCTGCCTCATCCTCAGATAGAGCAAAGCTAACTAGCTTGAAATAGTCTCAAATAATGGTCATAAAATGTAAATAACAAAAATGCAACACAGCATCTTTAAAAACCTATTTTTACTGATAAACACAAGGAAATATTACATTATTACCTGAGAGAAGATCATATGAATGAGAATGAAGATGCTCTGACACGATGCTTCCATTCAAACAGCTTCAGTGTGAATGAGGCATCATGGCTGAGAGCTCCCCCTCCTGACCTAAGCAGGCATGACTAATCAATCACAGGTAGCATTTCTCAGAAAGGCTTAGCAGGTCCACAGATAAACTAGACTACTCTTAATAGTAAGATCATTACATTTAGAGTACTTTTACCCAGAAAACAGTTTTAATGCGTTTTTTATCAGGTAAGTCTTTTTAACCATTTGTAACCTTACATGAATTTACAATTGCTTTTACGACCCTTTTTACAATGAAATCCTGTTCTTGTGTCACTACAACTGTTTTAATTACTATTAGTAAATTTTTAACAGACTGCATTTTAAAATAAAATTCAACCTGTCACAGGTACACATAGGCTTAGTGGGGAATGTAAATGATTCATGTTGTGACCAGGACCTACATAAAAGACCTGTGTGAAGCTGGCCCCCCACCCCACGCAAAATTTAGGGAAAATAGTCTGTTTCATTTGTGCTTCGTTCGTGCTGGTTTGTGCCGTAAAAATTGTCGTTTGTGCTGCTACGGTTTTTAACTTATTAAATATTATTTTATAGGTCATCCAGAGTTCATCCAGCCCCCATTTGCTCCAAATGGACCTGATATGGTACCGTTCGTTTGTGCAGGTTTGTGCTGTAAAAACTTTCGTATGAGCTACTACGGTTTCATAGATATTACATACATTAATTTCTGGTGATGACGTCTTCCAGCCCCCCATTTGCTCCAAATGGACCCAAAATGGTGCCGTTCGTTTGTGCTTCGTTTGTGCTGGTTTGTGCCTTAAAAAATTTTTTGGGATGACCTATAACATAATATTTAAAAACTTAAAAACCGTAGCAGCACAAATGAAAATTTTTATGGCACAAACCAGCACAAGCAAAGCACAAACCAAACAGACTATTTTCCTGAAATTTTGCATGGAGTAGGGGGCCAGCTTCACACAGGTACAAAAAAGCCCCTGGTTCCATATTGCAAAATCAACAGGAAGTTTGCAATTTTCAATTTTTTTTAATATATTATGATGTCAAATGAATTGCTCAAACAAAACAACTGAAAACTACTTGTAAAACTATCAAACTTAGCAGAAAAATTCTCAGTAAGTCACAGAAGAAATCTATATTTTTTTGTTGGAGAGTGTTGCTTTATGGCTCGATGGCACCCCCTCCAAGATTAAAAAAATCAGTCTTTGCAACACCTTCCATCAAGGATTTTGAAACATGGTAGGCATGTGTATAGTACCAGGAAGTGAAAAAAAGTGTCATGGACACGTATTGTGAAATCAACTGTAAACCAGTGTTGTGATAATTTGTTAGATATTTATGGACATTAATTAAAGAAATTAATATTCATATAACAACTAATTTGCACTCGTTTATAATTTGGGGCACCACCGAGGTTTTGTGGAACTATACTGATGTTTCTTAATAGAACGATTATTAATTATTAGTCTTTATGTTCATTGAAACAAAACCTTTAAAATTGAATCAGCCTCATGAATCTGAGGGAAAGTCCTCCTTACAGTGATATCAAATCTTCCAAACAGACCCCAGCAGACAGAACTTTAAATTTAAGAAGAGTTTATTAAAAATTTATGATAAAAACTAAAGAAAGAATAAATGGCAGAGTCATACTAATCAATGATGCTTGGAATAATGAAAGAAGTTATGAACACTGAAGAAATATATTTAAGTATATTGAGTGGTTATTAAGGACTAATCAAACAAATGAAAGCAGTTTAGTAAGGTCACATTAGGGGGTAGTTGATTAATTGGAAATAACCAAGACACTCAAACCCGTCCGGAGGAAAAGTTTATAATCAGCCTACTGTGACGTGGTTTGGGTCGGGTCCTCGCAAGTCCACCACTGGGCTTGATTGACATTTGGTCCGGAGTGGTTTCAACAGGGCAGAGGGGCTCGAACTCAGCTTGGCGCAGTGGATCCAGTGGGGAGGTCTTCCAACATGAGTTGGTCCCATAGTTTAATGGGAGATGTGACATCTTGGACTGGACTTTGGGATCAAACTGGAGCTTGGAGGTCTTGATGAGAAGAAAAAAAGATGATTCTGTTATTTAACTCAAAAGTAACTCATTGGCCAGACGATTTCACCTCCGAAGTAAATAAACAAAAATCAATAATTTGCTGTGAGACAAAATTTTTAGAATTTTACAGCTTGCTGGCTTATAAAGAAAACGGACAGGCATGTTACAATAAACTTAGATGCAAAACGAAGGAGAGCTGTGTTGACAAAAAGAAAAATGGATGAGTAGACGAGGAGAGATCTGAAGAAGAAGAAAAGAGGAAGTGAAGTAGAGAGAAGTGAAGACTGAAGTAACCTGCAGGGGTCTTGGTCTCCTGTTCTAACTTATCAAAATTGGGCATATATTGTTGCGTCAGAGGCGGACTGGTAAAAGCTTGTATCAACTTGTGTTTAACCAAAACTTAAGTCGAACTTAGATAGCCACTCAATATATTCCACATAAAAAGAAAGACAATCTCATAGTGAATATTTTAAGGCTAAAAACTTATGATAAAATAATGAAGAAACATTAAAAATGTTATTTTCTGAAAACACAAATAAACAAGCAATATAGTTAAACTTAAACCAACACTATGTAGTTTTTCCACCCTACTATAATATTTCTAGAGTCATTGTGATGGTACATCACCTTACAACAGGTTGAATGACACCTCTGTCATAGTTTGAGGGGGTCTACATCACCTTCACTGACACAATGTAACTTCAATGTGGATGGTAGGAACACTTCTACACTAAAAAACTACAAATTTTTACCACTTTGACTGCTTTAGGGCATATGTCACTTCCCCCTCGAGGCGAAAGCTAAACGTTGGGAAAAGGAGAATATAAAGCAGTTTTTGAATTTTTAAAAACAGATTTAAAGAACAGAATTTAGTTTCAAGTAAATATGCATTTATTTTCCTCATGGAAATAGGCACCTCTGGCTCACACTCCTGCATAGTGGGTGGCGGTAATGCTCCTCTGACGTTGGATGCCACCCGCCGTTAAACAAGAAGAAGAAGACGAAGAAAGCCAAATGTGAGGTTGTTATCATGGCGGAAGCAGCGAAAACCCCGAGGAAAGAAAAGTTTTATTGGAGGAGACGAAAAAAAGAAAGCGGGAGAGTAACAAGCTAAATGCCCGGACAGGGATAAACACTGGCCTGGCGTTCACTCGCTGGCGTGAGCTGAAAGACGAGGAGAGATGTCCAACTGATGCTGATTTTGCCCTGTTATTGTTGAACTTGTCAGTACATGATGATTTATTCTAAAAGAAATACGATCAGACTCTACTTTATCAGTCTACATGGTTTATTTGTCTCTTGGGACATCCTGTCGGCTCGCTTCTCCTCCCTCTGTTTGTCAACAAATGCACGTTGGTGTGAGGAGCTCTGTTTTATGACTATTCAGTTACACTCAACGACCATAGAGGCCCCTAGAGATCTGAAAGCCCGAATCTTACTTAGTGCAGCATTAAATGCATGGGCTTCTTTATCTTTATAGGTTATACTGTCAAGCCCAGAGTATAAAAATTGTATTCTAAACATGAAATAAAACAAAAACATAGTAGATATCGACGCAACATGTAAGTCTTAGAAAATACTGTCTTTTACCAGTTATTGAAAAGGGGGCACTGTTGATCCATGACAAGATTAAGCATCCAGGCAAAGGAATGTTCTCAGAGCTGCTGATTGCCTTTAGGCAAGATAAGGCATTGCAAAGGTCGAACTGCAAGCCCTGTGAGGAGATTAGCAGATGTGGTTCTTCCTCACTTAATTGGCTTTAATAGATGATCCTGGTTAATGAGTCCTGGATTTAACCAAAAACACAGTACTGTTTAGGGTCTTTCCACAGAATGATAGGGCTCATGGTCGTAAAAAGAGTGACCTTTTGTTCCTATCCAAGGTTCTTCCTGTCTCTGGCTAAATGGAGTATTGTAGACAATAAATCCTTTCAGAAGTGGAGAAGCCAAATATTCATGGAGTGGGGGACAAGGCTGAAGATAAAGAGTCTCTGTTCTTACTTTGAGGAATCATAAAAGTCATCTCATAACACCAGACTGTTAGAAGGTAAGCAAAATATAATGGAACAGGAAGAGAACAATGACAGTTAAAGTTGGATAAGACCACAGATCTATCCAAGTCACTCAGCTGAGGTCTCTCTCTGAGCCATCCACCTCACGCAGGAAGGATAGCATCAGAAAGAGCCCAGAATTACAGTTGCAGAGATCCTTTTAGGGATCTGGGCGGAGACATCACGCTATACAATAATTTGCATCACAAGCTGGCCTTCTGATTCTTGACCTCGCCTAGTTCTGACTCCCTGGTGACAGCATACTCATATCAGCAGTTAACATAAAAGGCAGACATTCAGCTCAGATCAAACCAACCTAGATAAAAGCCAACAGGTAGCAAAACACATCTTTAAATAAGAGCATGTATTGACACGGAGACAGAAAGGACCCAGATGCGAAGCAGTATTTCTAGTTCACAACAAACAGTTTTATTTATACAGGCACAGGAGATGGTGAGTCGAGAGCGGGGATCGAACCCGCGATCTTGGGAACAGGAGCCGGTGACGCTGTCCGCTTAGCCACGTGGCAGCCACTAGCGCTTGTTAGCCACACAGAGTCTTTCGGCTGTGGTTGAGAGCGGGGATTGAACCCGCGGTCCTAGGATCAGGAGCCGGCGATGCTGTCCACTCAGCCACGTGATAGCCGCTAGCACAGTTAGCCCCACAGAGGCTTTAAGCTGATGAGAGTTCAGACTCACTGGATCTTTACGGCAGGAAGTGAAGTGGAAGACGAAGACGACCACCACAACACAGGACTCGCAGGCAGGTATTCGGCGTCAGGAGCGGAAGGCGAGGTCGGTAGCCAGGGATCAGACGAACGGGTAAGTGCAGAGCAGAAGCTGGTCAGTACCTTGTAGTCAGGCTGGGGATCAGGCGATAAAGGCAGGAACAGGAACGGAACAGGTCGGCAACGGGTGATCAGTCCGGATGGCAGGTCTGGTGTGCTTAGCATGAGAGCGAAGACGATCTGACACTGACTGAGTGTGGAGCCGGGGTTTAAGTAGGCGGAGTGATTGCTGGAGATGAGGTGCAGGTGTGAGCAGGCGCGCAGGTGACAGGAGTTGAGCTGATTACCTCAGCGCTGGAGTGAGGCAGACTGAGACTGAGACTGAACTGTGACAGAACCCCCCCCTCAAGGGACGGCTCCCGACGTCCCAACATCATTGACGGGCAGGGAGGGAGGGGCGAGGAACCTCAGTACTCTTCGGAGGCTGAATCGTCGCGGACGTCAGGTGGTGGAACAGGGACCTCCTCTTCTTCCTCTTCAGCACCTGACTCATCCTCAGACGTGGGGGTGTTTATGGGATCGGTGACAGACGATAATTGAGAGGGGCGTCCCCGCCTACCTAGGGACGGCTGCTCAGGGTGTCTCTCGTGGAACTGTTTGATTAAGTCCTTGTCCAGGATGTTCCGAGAAGACACCCATGATCTCTCCTCAGGACCGTATCCCTCCCAGTCCACCAGGTATTGCAGTCCTCTTCCTCGCCGACGGGAACGGAGCAAGCGATAGATGGTATAGGCAGGTCCCCCATCGATGAGGCGTGGAGGAGGAGGAGGAGCCACATCCGGAGACAGATGGCTTTCATGGACCGGCTTGATTTTGGAGACGTGGAATGTGGGATGGACTCTCATGGATCGGGGAAGCGCCAACCTCACGGCCGTCGGACTGATGATTTTCTGGATGGAAAAAGGACCCACAAACTTAGGTGCGAGTTTTCTGCTCTCAACATGAAGAGGTAGGTCTTTAGAGGACAGCCAAACTTTTTGACCCACCTGATAGTTTGGGGCAGGAGTCCGACGGCGGTTGGCAGAGGTGGTGTAGCGCTCGACAGCCCTCTGGAGGGTGGCTCTAGCACGGGCCCAGGTCCGACGGCAACGACGGGCGAAGGAGAGGGCAGAAGGGCAGGAGACCTCTTTGTCCAGGGCTGGAAACAGTGGAGGTTGGTAACCGTACACACACTGGAACGGAGATAGACCGGTGGAAGAGCAGATCAGGGCGTTATGGGCATACTCCACCCACAAAAGTTGCCGGGACCAGGAAGAGGGGTTCTGGGAAACCATGCAGCGAAGAGCAGTCTCCATCTCCTGGTTCATCCTTTCGGACTGTCCATTGGACTGAGGGTGAAAACCGGAGGATAGACTGGCGGTGGCCCCAATGAGACTGCAGAATTCTCTCCAGAAGACAGAGGAGAACTGGGGCCCACGATCAGAGACCACGTCCACAGGGAGGCCATGGAGACGAAAGACGTGGTTGAGGACCAACTGGGCAGTCTCTTTAGCAGATGGCAGTTTGACTAGTGGAACGAAGTGAGCCATCTTTGAAAATCTGTCGACGATGGTGAGTATGGTTGTGTGTCCGTCCGAGGAAGGAAGTCCGGTGACAAAGTCCATGGAGACATGGGACCATGGCCGATGAGGGATGGGAAGCGGATGAAGTAGTCCGGCAGGAGATTGACGTGAAGGCTTGTGCTGACTGCAGACGACACAGGCCTTCACAAAATCTCTTGTGTCCTCCTCCACAGTGGGCCACCAGAACCTCTGAAGTAAGACCTCTTGAGTTCGACGAGATCCGGGATGACAGGAGAGGTTGGAGGAATGGGCCCACTGGAGCACTTCAGACCGCAGGACCTCAGGAACAAAGAGACAATGGGAAGGACAGGAACTGGGACCAGGCTGATTCATGGTAGCGGCCTTGACTTGTTCTTCAATGTCCCAGGTGAGGGTGGCAATGACACAGGGAGGAGAGAGGATGGGAGCAGGTTCCTCCATACTGTCGTCATCCCGGAGAAACTGGCGAGACAGGGCGTCAGGCTTGGTGTTACGAGACCCAGGACGATAAGACAGAGTGAAGTTGAATCGAGTGAAGAACAGGGACCAACGGGCTTGGCGGGCGTTGAGTCTCTTGGCGGTCTTGATGTATTCCAGGTTCTTATGGTCAGTCCAAACCATGAACGGGTCCTTGGTTCCTTCCAGCCAGTGGCGCCACTCCTCCAGAGCGAGTTTCACCGCTAGCAGCTCCCGATTGCCGATGTCATAGTTTCTCTCTGCAGGGGTCAGGCGACGAGAAAAGAAGGCACAAGGATGGAGCTTGTGATCAGAGGGAGACCGTTGAGAGAGGACGCCTCCAACCCCCACATCAGAGGCATCCACCTCCACGAGAAACTGGAGTTCGGGGTCAGGCATCTGTAAGATAGGAGCTGTGGTGAATCTCTCCTTCAGGGTCCGGAAGGCAGTGTCAGCGACAGATGACCAGTGGAAGGGTGTCTTGGAGCTGGTGAGGGCGGTGAGTGGAGCTGCTACAGTGCTGTAGTTTCTAATGAAGCGTCTGTAGAAGTTGGCGAACCCCAGAAACCGTTGAAGTTGTTTGCGGGACTCAGGAACTGGCCAGGAGGTGACTGCAGAGACTTTGGCGGGGTCCATTTGAATGTGGCCCTTGGTGACGATGTAGCCCAGAAAGGAGACTGACGGAACATGAAACTCGCACTTTTCGGCCTTCACGAAAAGGGAGTTCTCCAGAAGTCTTTGAAGGACAGACTGAACATGGTGGACGTGGTCGCTGAGGTTCTTAGAGAAGATGAGGATGTCGTCAAGGTAGACAAAAACGTACTTGTTTAACATGTCTCTGAGTACGTCATTGACCAGGGCCTGGAAGACTGCGGGGGCGTTGGTGAGTCCAAAGGGCATGACGAGATATTCGTAATGGCCAATGGGGGTGTTGAAGGCTGTCTTCCATTCATCTCCTTCCCGGATGCGGACCAGATGGTATGCGTTGCGAAGATCTAACTTCGTGAAGATTGTAGCCCCCTGCAACAACTCAAAAGCCGAGGAGATCAAAGGCAGGGGGTAACGGTTCTTTACCGTAATCTCGTTCAGTCCTCGGTAGTCGATGCACGGTCTCAAGGATTTGTCCTTTTTCTCCACAAAGAAGAATCCTGCTCCAGCAGGTGACGAGGAGGGACGGATGAGACCGGCAGCCAGTGAGTTGTTGATGTACTCCTCCATGGCCTTTCTTTCGGGGACAGACAGGGAATACAGCCGACCTTTTGGAGGGGTAGTGCCTGGAAGGAGATCGATGGCGCAGTCGTAAGGACGATGAGGAGGCAGGGAAGTGGCCTTGGCTTTGCTGAAGACTGGGCTGAAGTCATGATAATCCGGAGGCACATTGGAGATTTCAGGCGGAGACACGGTGTGCACTGGCTGGAGTGGGGGCATGGCGTCCTTCAGACAGGTAAGATGACACGCGGTTCCCCAACCGCGTATGGTACTTGTGGACCAGTCTATTTGGGGGTTGTGTCGACGAAGCCATGGGAAACCGAGGACCAGGGGCAAATCTGGGTAATTGAGAATATGGAATTGGATGGTTTCTCTGTGGTTGCCAGACAGGAGCATGGAGACTGGAGTAGTTTGATGAGTGATGATCCCCATTTTATGTCCGTCCAGGGCTTTGGCAGGAATGGGGTGGTCTAGTGGCACTTGTCCGAGGCCTAGCTGTTCTACCACATCCTTACTAATGAGGCAGGAGTCAGCACCAGAGTCTATAAGGGTGGCCAAAGTTTGAGGGCCACCAGGCAGGAGCAGACGGGCTTGGAGCAGGGGTCGAAAAGCTTGAGAGGACTCGGCAGTAGCGCTCACCCGTATCCCCTCCACTACGGATGAGCCCGCTCTTTTACTGGACAGGCAACAACGAAATGTCCACGTCCCCCACAGTACAGACACAGTTGGGCTGACAGACGACGCCTCCGTTCATCTGGGGTAAGGGAGGTTCGACCCAACTGCATGGGTTCAAGTTCGACTGGATCAGATGACAGACGTTGTCCTGCGGTATCGCCTTGAGATGTTTTGTGCGTGGACTGATGACTGGGCCCCTGACGATGATCTCGTCTCCGTGTCTGTATCCTGAGGTCGATTCTGATGGCCAGGTCGATGATCTCGTCGAGAGAAGATGGAACCTCGTGGGAGACCAGTTCATCCTTGACGTACCCAGCTAGTCCATGCATAAAGGCGTCGATTTGAGCCGAAGAGTTCCAACCACTGCGGCTAGCTCGAGTACGAAAGTCTATGGAGTAGTCCGCTACAGATTGTTGTCCTTGTCTTAGATTCAGAAGTCCTGCTGCCACTTCTGATCTGGCTGGGCAATGTCCAAAAACCTTGCGTAATTCCGTGATGAAGGCAGAGAAACTCTGGCAGGCAGGGGACTGACGATCCCACTCTGCAGTTGCCCATAGCCGCGCCCGTCCCGTCAGTTGGTTGATGGTGAAAGCTATCTTAGCTAGCTCAGAGGCGAACGAGCGTGGCTGGAGGGCAAAGAACAGGGTGCAGTTTGTGATGAAGGGCGAGCAGTCTTCCGGATTGCCGTCGTAGCGTTCTGGAGCCCCCACCCGAGGCTCAGGAGAGTCAGAGATCAGAGCAGGAACAGGAGAACCAGCAGCGGGAGCGGAGGGGGCAGGAGAAGATCCAACAGAGGGTTGTTGTTGAAGCTGAGTGGCTAATCCTGTCACCGTCAGAGTCAACGTGTCCACTGCCTGTTGGAGGTGGCTGGCAGATGCTGTTATCAGTCCCTCATGATTTGCCAGCACAGCCTCAATCCTCTCCAACCTGTCCAGCGGGGATGGTTTACTGCTCGCTGGATCCATTTTAATTTGGTCAGATCGTACTGACACGGAGACAGAAAGGACCCAGATGCGAAGCAGTATTTCTAGTTCACAACAAACAGTTTTATTTATACAGGCACAGGAGATGGTGAGTCGAGAGCGGGGATCGAACCCGCGATCTTGGGAACAGGAGCCGGTGACGCTGTCCGCTTAGCCACGTGGCAGCCACTAGCGCTTGTTAGCCACACAGAGTCTTTCGGCTGTAGTTGAGAGCGGGGATTGAACCCGCGGTCCTAGGATCAGGAGCCGGCGATGCTGTCCACTCAGCCACGTGATAGCCGCTAGCACAGTTAGCCCCACAGAAGCTTTAAGCTGATGAGAGTTCAGACTCACTGGATCTTTACGGCAGGAAGTGAAGTGGAAGACGAAGACGACCACCACAACACAGGACTCGCAGGCAGGTATTCGGCGTCAGGAGCGGAAGGCGAGGTCGGTAGCCAGGGATCAGACGAACGGGTAAGTGCAGAGCAGAAGCTGGTCAGTACCTTGTAGTCAGGCTGGGGATCAGGCGATAAAGGCAGGAACAGGAACGGAACAGGTCGGCAACGGGTGATCAGTCCGGATGGCAGGTCTGGTGTGCTTAGCATGAGAGCGAAGACGATCTGACACTGACTGAGTGTGGAGCCGGGGTTTAAGTAGGCGGAGTGATTGCTGGAGATGAGGTGCAGGTGTGAGCAGGCGCGCAGGTGACAGGAGTTGAGCTGATTACCTCAGCGCTGGAGTGAGGCAGACTGAGACTGAGACTGAACTGTGACATGTATTAGTCTATCATTTGTGAATGTAAGCTTGTTTTAATTAGCCAGAGCATGTGTGTCTCACCCGGAGCCATCCTGACCTCCTTGAAACTATTGATAACACACCCACACACAACCTTGCCGTCATTAAGAGGCATACCCGTTGACAGGGGGGGACAAATAGGTCTGTTGTCCCGGGCGGGGGTGGGGGGTGGGGGGGCAGAACTGGGCGGTGATGAGGGAGGGGCCCGCTGCCCCGGAGCGGAAGGTCAGGCTCAGAGCCAGGCTACCGGTGAGAGAGAAGAGAGAGAGAGAGTCACTGTGAAGCGGGAGGGGTCCTAATTTTAGCGATGCTGCATTATGGCCAACAAAAAATGACCGTCTCTGACAGAGTCGAGGGGAGAGACCATGAGCAGAGGAACAGTGGAGAAAGAGATGTGAGGAGAGGAGAGAGGAATAACAGAAGAACAAGGGAGGAAGAGATGTGAGGGGAGGAGATAGGAAAATCAGAGGAACAGGGGAGGAAGAGCAGAGGAGAGGGGGAGCAAGGGAAAAGGAGAGAT
>JBAMNC010002304.1:0-46712 GCA_037902135.1 Cetoscarus ocellatus
GATTTATGAGATTTAGACAGCCCAGCTCTGTTTTTCACACCATTGCTCTAGTAAACCAGAACAGCTACATTCTTGGATGGGCAAGAATGCTAGCCCGCAGATACAGATGAACACAGTTTCCAGACAATGTGAGCTTCCCTACATTAAGTGACAAATTACACATCTTAGAGTTCAGCTGATCTTGCATACGTAACCTCTGTCTGTGAAATCTGTTCCCGCCGCTCTTCCACACAGAGGTCTTTACAGGTTGGATCATTATGAGTTACCTTACCTGCCGTGTGCATCATGTCAGCCTAACCCTGCCAATGGACCTCACCCAAGTGTTTAAGCAGAGAGGTAAACCCCAAGGGACCCTTAAGTCATAATGCCACACATTTTTATTAAAGAGGACGTTAATGGACTATCTGTTTCAGGCTGTCTGTGGCATTTTGAAAAAAGGGTTTGACTCCTTCTTCCAGCAGCCAAGATTGCTCACAGTGGTAGTAAGGGCACAGAACAGCATCAGTTTTAACAGATACAGAGCATGTGGTGCTATGCAGATGCTAAGGAATATTTTTGTATGGTTTTACCTTGGCCTCCTAGATTGGGGTCTGTGTAGTCCCAGGTGTCCGAGTCGTTCTTGAACACATTTAGGCGAGTTGGCTGTGTGAACATAAATTTTAACAATGTATGAACATAATACACTGAAAAGTTGAGATTTGTGAACAAATCAAAAAATGCCACCATCGTGGCTGGTTGATTACACACAGGCTTGTACGGAGTACTCGATGTTACTGAAATCTGATTAACGTGCATGACAAGGTTCTTATTGACAAGTGAACGACTTCTTGGTAAAATCAATCACCTTTAATCTCAATCATTGCTCTTCTCTAAATCAGCGTGTTTGTATCTTACCTTGGCGTACTCGATCTTCAGCGTGCAGCAGCCAGAGTAGATGTCAGCTCCATTCAGAGATGCTTTCGCTCGCTGGGCACTTTGCACAGAGTCAAACGTGAGGACAGAGTTAAGAACAAAGCTGTGAAGTAAAAGATGACCCCTAGAAAATCTGAATTATATATTCATGGCCAACAATCCAATTACTGTTGTATTTGGCTTACCCGTTTACTAAACTATCTACGCTAAGGGATTCACAATGGTGGACTTAAGCAGATGTGCAGTAAGCCAATATTTCCAAACCCATTTTAGTGAAAACCTTCTTATGTATTAATATTTACTGTAAAGAACTAAAAGTCTCTCAAACAAGAACTGCGCTGGTTCCCTAATTATGTCTATTTGTGTTAAAAACAGGAAAAAAAAAAAAAAATTCAGTTGGTTGCAAATGTGTCTAGAAAACATGAGACAGTGATGTCCAAGAGCTTGAAGCAGACACATCCATAGATCTGCTTTTACTTTATCTTGCTGTGATAAATTCTGTGAGTAGTTTCCTTAGGATTTGGACTTTTTTATCTTGTAATATGGTTTAAAATTAGCTGAGCTGCCTTCACGAGATCCCTTGTAAAGAACCAAAATTCACTTGTTAAATTAGTAACAGAAAATTAGTATTTTGGTGGCATGCATGTCCAACGAGGACATTTGTAATACCGAGCCTTTCAATCATGTCTGTTTAGTTCTGTCTCTTTGTCTTGTCATTTCTTTTAATTTCATAGTCCAAAGTGAAGTAGTATGTACATTTTGTAGTGGTACATTTCAGGAAATCTGAGGGTACCTCCCATTAAAGATGTTGGTTGGTTCCTATGGCTGGACCATGTAATGTGAGGAAGACTGATCTGCAGTGATACAGAAAGGCTTTTGCCCCCCATGGAAAACAAAAGAAGTTAAAGCAGCGTGCAGGCACTACTCCATTGTACTTTGTGTTAATCAGTTCAAAAGGTGAAAAACAAGTTTGAGAGTTTTGCACAAGGTTCAGACTGATTTATAGACTACCAGAGGGTATTTGCCCATCTCTCCTTAACTCTGATTGCTGGGTATACACTCTGCCTGTCTTTCAAATAACATTTATGATGAGGAACATTTCGTCTCACTGGTTTGTATCTGGTTGCAGGCGTTTTAAAAAGACACAACATACCAGACAAGTTTCTGTAATAAAACTTCATCAATCAATTCATCAAGCGTCAGACTGACTCAATCTCACAGTGCTAGCAACTGAAATGTGCCATTAGTATGTCACAAGCTACATGTTTGTTTGGAGGGTTCGTTTAGAAAAGGATATTCAACCATGGCCTGGACGCCGTTCTTTCTGAAGATGACGATTCTTTGGACGGGCCCACAGTTGTGCAGATGGTGTAGAGAACATCCTGTCAAAGTGAAAATGAATGAATACACCTTCGGAAAAGTCTGAACATCCTACAAAAATTAAGACATACATTAAGCCAAAGAAGAAAAGTAAAGCATGTTCTGTTTTATATATGTATTTACACACTCACAGTTCAAGTAATTGGCTATCAAAAACAGGGTCTTGTATTTTTAATCCACCTGCCACAGTGGCATGCAGCAAAAAAGCTCCAACCCTGCCTTCAAGCCATCTACTCACAGTCATTACGACCTCATGCTCTACACCTCTAAAATGAATTGAACATTACAGAAAGAAATCCATCTATAATAAAAGTTAACCTTTGGGTGTAATTACCGTGGTGATGGGGTAGATGGGGTTCATGATGTGAACAGAAGGACATTATTAACACTTCTTGAGTCGTCAGAGGTCTCCCGGCCTGGAGATCTCTGGCTCGTGGAGTAGTTGATGAAAGCTGGGTGGCCTGCGATGTAGACCTGGTTGTCTGCAGCGTAAGTTACAGCAGTGGAACGACCCGTTCATGTCCTCGTACTCCACCAGAGCCTGGCGCTTCTTAGGCATCACCACCACATACTGAAAACAAAGGCAAAGAGGGGGTTACACTGAAGACAAAGGCTGTGAAACACAAATAAAACTGAAAAAGTAAGTTTGTTAACATGCACACAAGTAAACTGATCATCATCTGACCCCTGCAGTTACAAGAACACCCACGTACTGATGTTTAAATGAATTAGAAAGGGGTCATAATCCAATGAGGGGAAAAAAAAACATTGCATCTGCTCAAAATCTGTTTGACCCTGTGCATGTTTACCTTCAATCTGTTTTTGATTATTTAATACATCTGCCCAAAGTTAAGTATGAGAGTGGAATGAGAGGATTAAGCAAAATAACAAAAATAGTAAGCAGCTACAAATAGCATTGGTAGGCATCATTTAAGGACTGAAGCTGAAAAGAATTTCAAGCTCAACAGAATGACCATGTTCACTGAGATGGGGTTTACAAGAAGCCAGAACAGATTTACTGCCACTGGAAATGGTTGTGACAATCTTAATACAAAGTTTCAACACCATGGGTCCTATCCCCAGGGAGCAGACCAATATTTTTATGTTCGTTAAGAAGAGGGTGTTTGAGTTTTACATCCTGTGCTTGTGGCAAGAAATCCAGGCACTGATATAATCAAGTAAAACAAAATAAATGTGTAGGTAACTGTACAAATAAAATTACTAATACTACATCATAACCTATTAATAGATTTAAGTGGATCATCTAAATTAACTGTTTAACCCAAATATTTATTTTTCACTAATGCGTAAATGTGTTTACCTGATTGCCCCAAACTCTTGTAAAGCCTCCCACAAGGTCAGCCTCTGTTACACCATCCACAAGGCCCCGCACATGCACCACCACAGAGGGAAGGGTCTTGTGAGGATCCTCGTAACCCTATGAGAGAGGAAAAAATATCACATTGAAAATACAACATCCCAATTTGCCTAAAAAATCTTTTACCTTTGGAAGGCAAAAAAAAAAAAGAAATCAGGGAACCAAGATAAGAGGAAAGAGATTATTTTCTGATGGCAAAGCAGCAGTTGAAATGAGCTGATAAATGTGTAAATTTAATTATATGCACAGTGTCATTATTAATTTACATCAGGTGCAATGATAAACAAAACGTGCAACAAACTACCTTTCTTAAAGAACAAGAAAAGTCTGTTATGTGTTCAAACTTGGAACAAACAAACTACTAAATCCCCTGTGTATTCAACACAAAACAACCTTATTCATATAGTCTTCGTTATAAGCAAAGCAATTTATTACTTATTTAGGGTGGATTCTTTCTTGAAATCTATTAAAGCAGAAGAAAAAAAATCTCTCATCTTGTACTTAAGGCTCAAAACCACAGCTCCTGCCATGTAATGATAACATGAGGGCTATGGTTTTGTAATTTGTTCTCCACAAGTAAAGAAAGCACATATGAAACTTTACATAAGGGGTCTTGTAACATATAAAAAGCCTCTGCACAGTCTCGTCACAACCAAATGTCCAATTATGTGTATCCATTTGAAGTCAAGACGCCAGCAGACATGACAAAAAATCAGAGGCTGTTTTAGGAATATGAAAAGCCGCAGGCAAAGAACAAAATGAGTTCCTCTCCTATTTGCTGAAATCAATTAAGCAAGTACACGTGTTCTGACCGCTTTTCAGCTAACAAAGCTGAAGAGTTACAACATATACACTTTTGAAATACACACCCATCAGTTGAGAATGCACAGATGCACTGGCTTAATATTGGTATTAGCCCTGGGAATAAAGTTGGGCGAGCTGCAACCAGCTTCAGGTCTTAATCTGATGTGTCATGTTTAACTGAATGAATAAGCACCTCTAATAACCAATGCAGAGAAGATTTTGTAATGTGGTGAGGAGGTGAACAGAAAGACTTTTCTTTGAGCATACATAACAGGGTGAACAGAAGATATATTTTTGCATGTACATTGCATACTAAAAAATAAAGTAATATCAGATGAGACAACTTAATTGATGCATACCCAAATTAACTGTGAGGCCTCTGGAAATTAGCTCTCTTATCCTACAGTAAAACATTTTCAACACATCACACTTTTTTTTCAGGGGGGCTGTAAAAGGGGGGAAAAGTTCTACAGGAGGCGTGACTGACAAGGGCCCCTAAAAATAGTGTAATAAAAGCATTTTGCTGCGGGTGTTATCAAAAACATATTTATAATTTGTATTTATTAGCCAAGTACGTTTACACAAACAAGAAATCTGACTTGGTATATTAGTGCAAAAATAATCAATAGGTATTAATATGGTAGAAAATAGTGCAAATTGAATTAAGAAGATATTAAAACAATCAAACAATAGGCAATAGGGCTTTTTCACTCCACACTGAGATAAAACTGTCAGGTCTCTCATGTTCTTCACTGCAGAGTGATGTTCAGGCACCTTTTGCACAGCTAAAGACCCATAAAAAAAGAATCTACAAAAAAGGCCCTTTAGGATATAAGTTTGGTTTATGCATTCTGCTGTTTACCCTGGTGTCTGAATGACAAATCTGAATATTTGGGTCCCCAAAATAATAGGTTTTCCAGTAAGGAAAATGCATTATCTGTAAATATTAGACGGGTTTAAGAGTCAGATTTGTGAGGATTAAATATTTCTTAAAAGTAAATAACAGAAAAAAAAATTTTAAATGGAGCAATTTTCTCACTGTTTTAAGCCAACTCTTTCAACGGGACAGCTAAGTTGTAATTTTCAGAGGTGGCCCTTTTGGTAATTATGATATTTCCTCATATTTACATTCTATTGGTAAATACAAGGTTCAAGCATTTGTGCAGACCTGATTTGGGATGGCTACTCCGATTCATTGTATATTTTTAATGGGGTATAAATTGTGTACTTCTTGAAAGCTTTTGTGTTCAGTATAAAGATCACTCCACACAAACATGCGATTGAAAGTTTTTGTAACACCTTCCTAGAAACGAGTAACTGCAATAGTAATCGAGTAGTTCACCAACTTTACAGTGAGATTTGCAGTCAGTTTCTGCAAGGTTATTTTCTCCATCTAAAATGCCGTCTATAATTGAATGAAAAATTATTTGACCTCAGCTAACACGGTCCAGATGGGGGATGGGGTTGAGTTGATTCGGTTAATCACAGGAGATAAATGCTGCTTTAATTTCATGTTATCCCACCTTTTTTCCAAAGCTACGACATTAATATTAAATCCGGCTTGCATGCTGTAAAATTACCAACGAAGCCCTCAGAATAGTTGATTAAATGAGGTGGTCAGTCCTGTTGAGATGTGGCTAAAGGCTAACACCTGCCCATGGTATCAGCATTGGAACAAAAGCCGGGCTCAGGCGAGGCCCGGTGTAGCCGTTTAATAAGTGACCATGTTAACTGTTGACTACGACGGTTACGTTAAAGGTTGTAGCAGACAATTAAATCACAGGCAGCATTTTCTAGTTTGTTGAACATCAAATGTATAAATTCGAAATATATTACTATAAAAAATATAACAGATGGTGACACAAGACGGTTCATTTTTTCCTCTTTTCCTCTCCAACATCCGCTTCGACTACCACAGGCCGCTTCAATTAAGAGCCGCCTGTTAATACGGCAACTACTTGAAGCGTAACACCTGCAAGAGAAACCGCCCTTATAATAGCCCATTCAAACGTTTTACCTCGAATTTTTCCGGACTTTTATTTCTCAATCCTACACGCACATACAGCAGCACTGACCCTCATATGCTAACCTGAATGATAACGAAGCCCAGCAGACCTGCACGGATGCAGCTAACGACTGAGACCCGTCGTGACATATTTTCCCTCCGCGTATCAGAATGAATAAAACTCCACCTAAAACCACTGCAAACCGTGTTGTTATGTACCGTAAACGAACCCCCATATGGTTAACACAAATATGGACTCACTGTGGCCATTCCGTCGGTTTTCTGTCGTTTGGTTGCCCTGCCGTCTTCGCTGTAGTAACGGCTCGTCGCAGTAGCCATGTTGTCCCGGTTAAAAAGGATGGTGGTAGTGACGCCGAACTGAAATGGACGGAAAGTCAAGAAAAACCAGGCGCGTGGGAAACAGCCCAGTAAACAGCAACGCGGGCTGCGATAGGCTCACTTGGCTGCAATCAGTTTCTGATTGACGTCGTAGCCAATGGGAGGCAAGGAGGCGAAAACAGCTTGAACAGGCAGGTTCAAGGAAATACTGAGTGATGTCTATGTGATAGCCTTGGGCTACCTGTTCGCAACAACTACATAATTTTTAGAGGATAGAAAAGATATTCATCATCCATCCCCCAAAATGAGGTATCCAGATGCAATAGTAGGTGGTAATAAACAGTCCAGGTCATGAGCCAATGTTATTTAAATTATAAGGATAATGTTTAGCAATGTATTAAAAACATCTACAAAATGACATTGTACCTCAACATCATGGTACAAAATGATCTGATCATTTATTAGGATCCCAATAAGCTGTCTCCAAGACCAAAGCTAGTTTACATTCTTGAGATCTAATTTAAAAATACACTAACATATTTGTAAAATGTTAATCAGAAGCATCATAAATTGCTTCATCCATAAAAACCATTAAATTTAAGAAGTCATTCAAAATACAAGGTACAAAAACAAGGTTTACACAAATTGACACGATAAAAAAAAATGAAATATATTTAGGGTCCTCGCCCAAAAGGCAAAGACTCCTCTAGCACAGCCAGAGGTGACTTTGTTTTGTCTGATCATTTAACTTTATTTATGGGGATTGGTGACAGAAAAGAAACATCAAGAAATGGAAAGTTTACGCTTTTTGTGTCCTTGCAGAGCAGGAGCATATATAGAAAAAAAAAAATGACCAGGCCACAGTACCTTAACTTAGCATATTGTAGTGCATGTGTACAGCCCTGGATAACACTAGATTGTCCCTGGAGTTCGGCAGAAGAGAGACACTGACAGCTAGTCTTCACATTCAGACAAAAAACAAGAATAAATTGTACAAAGCTGCCACAACTGGGATTGTTGTTGCTGTAATGTGGTTAACGATAACATTATTTGCTTCAACCTTGATACAGAGCTGAATGAGAACCAAATGAGCTTGATTTGTGGTATTTGCATCAATAATCAATTTTCCTTTATTCATCAGTAAAGCAGATGCTTCACATTTTAATGAGGGCCACACATACTATGAATTGGCCCCCATAGCCAGTTGGACCCCCAGCAATTAAGCATATACACTAAAATTTACCTAGGGTTTCACCTGTAAAACAAAATAAAAAAAATACCACTTGAACTCAAAATTGTATTGACTGAGTAATCAGCATTTTTAAGTATGAAGAGTGATGTCAGGCAATAATAAAAAGACAACACAATATGTGAAGAGGTTTATTCAAAAGTAAAACTGCCTTACCATATGAGCCAGAAACAAACAAAACTGTTAAAGCAGCCCTTACAGAAATCCATCTGCACTGTATTTAAAATCAGAAGTCACAGAAAATGTGGGAGGATCTACACAACCGGCAAACCCTTTGGTATACAGTGAAGTTCATCAGGTTTGTAAAAGGGCAGTTCAGCACAGAGAATTAACAGTATGAATGTGACATCATGTCTAAAGGCATGCAGACCTTCAAGTCTTGTCTTCTTCAATCAAATGACAAACCAAACAAATCAAAAATGGGAGGCAATAAAATAAAAATGAATTGTTTCCTTCCCGCATTGAGGGTAAAACAAAAGGTGGGAGGGGAGTAAAAATAACCTGAATGCAATGTCCTAACCTTTAGAAATGACAATGAAGTTTACCCTAATCAACTTGCCCCAAATTTACTGTTTAAAAGTCATATGCAACATCCAGTAATACCTCAATATGGTGTTGGTTTTTAAACTACATGCACATCTTGTTTGAAGCACAAGAAATCTTAACAGCAACATTTAAAACAATCAAATAGAAACTTATTCTTATTCGCCATACTGACTGAATCTTCAGCAACCTGACGCCATAACAACCACAGTCCAGGAGGGAAGAGTAATCCTCTGCAAAATCACTTAACTTAAACTTAACCTCGATAGACAGACAAGTACAAAAAAAAGCTGCTGTTGGGCTGTAAAAAGCAAGCATGGAGCAGGGGAGGTGGGTCTGTCTGATTAAGGGAACATTAGGTGGGACTTAAAGTCTTCCTCAGTCGTCTGCAGGCGTTGGGCTTCGGTTCGGACTTGCTGAACGGGAGCGACTGAAACAGAAACAAGAAAGAGTTAGCTGGCTGCAAGGGAGGCTGGAAGAATTGTTAGACAAATTTCAACTTTGGGCTTGTCAGGTTAAGGGTCAACCCTAAGTATTTTTGTCTTAAGCATTTAATCAAGGTGAGGAAACTACTCTTGACTACATTTATGCAATCGAGCTGTCCTGGATCATTGCTAACACATAACCTTACACCTGGAGCAAAAGCAAAGGGCACATATTTACACTAAGCTCACAGAAGTCTGCTAAGGCTGGCAACACACTAGAAAATGTCGAATCTAAGCCAATTTTTTAAAGGCCAGGAACACCACTGACGTACATTTTAAATGTTTAACAACAAATTCCTCTAAATACACACACTGTATGATTCAAGCAGCCACATTTAATCAGCGGAGGATTCTACACACTCAGCTGCAGGATCGAATGTTACTCCAGAACAAAAGCAGAAAAGACAGACACCACTGTCAGGAGGCTGTCCTGGCATGCACTCTGATTTGCAGCCAAAGAAAACAGAACAAAAATGTGTGAAACTATGACGCAGACGACTGCACAGCAGTGTTGATGAACGCAAGTTTTTAAAAGAGCCCAACGTGAGGCCTTAAAACCAAACATGTGACTTATGATCTGCAGGATCTGCTCCTCTGCCGTAGTAAACATGTCTACACCTACAGAGCCTGTTTGTTCCTAAATGAAGCCATGAGCTTGACGCCCTCCCCCTCCGTCCGTTATTGCACAAAGCAAAAAAAAGAACTCCACTGCCTGCGATGATCAGTTCAACTGTTAACTTAAATCAAAGCTCCAAGAATTATCCACACAACATAAAAGGTAAAATAACTGAGGGAATGTCTCTGAGGTCAAAAAAACTGTGGCTTCCACTCCTGGCTGACTGAATGTCCTTTCACAGCCACACCTCCAACCTCACTCGCACCTGCACATTTTTTCTACTGTAGAAAAACATGAAAGCAAAGTATTCTCTACATCCAAAATCAACATAAGTGAATTTAGGCAGAGCCCATATTTTGCCTCAACTCGGGTTAATAGTTGATTTCTATGACTGCTTGAGTATGTTGTCACTCGCTTATGTTCAGCAATCTTTTAGTTTTCATTTGCTGAATAATCCTGACCCACCCGTATTCTCAGTTGGTCTGTCAGATATTCTCTTGGAGCCCCTGTCACTCTAAGACCCCCTTCCCAATGTGGGTCCAGAGGCAGTCTGTATTGGTTGACTACTCTATACTTGAGTTAATTGGTCAGTTTTATCTTGTGCAGAGATGAATTTCATCAAGCAGAGTAAAGATTCTCAACACACTAGACGGCATAAAAAGCTTGAAAAGTACAGTATTGGCTACTTAAGGATTACTTTAACTAATAACTGGTTGCAACAACACTTAAATCAGGTGATGGCATGACCTGATCTTGACCCTGTTGCCACTGATTTTTGAAAGTATTCTGAATTTGCCCCACTGACAGAAGCAGTGAGGTAACCACTTCACAAATTACCTAAATTGGACCACAATCTGTCTTGAATAGTCTAGTGTGAAGCCAGCCTTGCTCGCAAAAGACTGTGAACTAACCTTATTTTTCTTAGGAGAAATTTAGCTACTTGTCTTTCAATAACAAACAAAAAGGGCAGTCAAACGGCACAAATATGCAGTAACTGCTCCATAAAAGCCATAGAGAGAAGTACAACCATAAAAGTGTTTAAGTATAAAATACTGAGTTGTGCATGAACAGAAGTATCATTAAGGTAAAGCTGGGAATCAGTATTAATATATTCCAACAACATAAAATCTTTTCTGACATAGATCAGGCTAAATATCCCACTTCTCATCCACACACCTCCCACAGCACACACACACATACTCTGAGCATGCTTATTAAAAAGGCCCAACCTTGACTATTTATCACCAGTTTCCCAGACTATTTCCAACCTGTACAAATTTTGTCACCATTAATAGAAGCTTGTCAGGGGGGTGATTGTTTGTTACCTTTGCAGACAGTGGCAGAAACAACAAGTACAGAGAAGCGAAGGTTGAAAGGACTGAAGGGCGGATGACTACAACTTGGAGAGACACTGCGCTGGAGCCTCTTGAAGACTGAACTCTCGTCAGCTCTCTTTTCTCTCACTTTCAGAAGCTAAGACAGAGGCCGAAGAACTCTGGTAGGTAGATACGGGGTCTGGTAGGTAGGTAATGGATTTAAAATGGTAGTGGTCGCACTCTGATCTGTGTAGCTCAGCCCTCTGGTAGATCTGAAGGCTGTCTGGGTGACTCTAGTAGAACAACTGTATGTGTGCGCGGGCTGATCTCATCTGAGCGTGTGCGTCGGTTGAACAGACGGTCACCCTTTCACTGTGGCGGAGGGTTTGGTCTGTAGGTCGACCTCCTTTCCTGCTGTCTAACACCAGATGCAGATGAAGGCTGATCTCCAGGTCAGCGCTATGTCACCCCCTCCCGCAGGCTGTACACACCGCAGCTGGCAGAACCCTGGGCCTGGATCAGCTGTGGTGTCAGTGCAGTGCGCAGCTCCCACCACACGCTTTAAAGAAAATATGAAAAATAAACAAAACTGCTGCAAAGAGTGCCTCACAAATGTTACACCATGGTGTTTGTTGCTGATCTCAGCTATAATTGTCTTTTAGAGCTCTCCTGAGCTAGCCAAATTCTGTTATAAATTGTAATAAAGACAATTACAAGCTAACTCCTTAATGTATTAGCTTAACATGTTAAACCAATCAATAACTGCATTAAAGCCTGAGTTAGTGTTAGTAGCATCTAAGGGAGTGCGGATACAGATAAGGATGCTCCACATAAACTTCAGCTACTTCACATTTTTAAAGGCTGGATGAAGACCGTCTTTCTGGTGCTCTCTTTTCAAAAATAATTGAATAACAGTGCTTATAAACCAGTGCTTCACATTTGAAGAAGAGAGCACAGAAAGTGGTCTTATCTTTTCTGCTAGTAGCTCCTTACATAAATAGGGACTAAGTCCCTGACTACCCCTCCCCCTCCACTAAAGGCCATCAGCAGAACCAGGCGGGATGGCAGGAGTTGCAGATCTCTCGGTGTCGAAGACGTCGGGGAGAATCAGTCAGCCCATCTCAGCATCACACAGCATGCATCCAGCAGCGTGACTCATCCAGTGGAAGGAGGGCCTATTCAGTATTTTCCTGCCTATTATGGAGCCCCTAAATCCTGCTGTCAAAAAGAGCCTAACTGATCCTCTTTTGACCCTAAAACAGGTTCTGGTCTTACTGATATCTCAAATCTGAGTGGTCTCTTTGGAACTAGTAATCTAGACTGTTGTGCATCTGAGCTGTCATTTACTCCTAAATCACTTTACACAACAGTGACAACTTGCATGGCTAAGTACAGTAAATTTATTAGACAGCCTAAAGCTCATTACAGTGAATTGAAAAACATCTAGACTGAGAGGTTACCTGCTCCTCTTGTGGTTGGCTGAAGGCGACCGAGAGCGCGAGCGAGAGACAGAGCGTCTGGGTGCAGAGCCAGAACGAGATCTCGACTGGAGCGACTGAAGGAGAAAAGGAAAATGTGTTCAAGAGCTTTCTCCTTCATTTATATAGAGTATAACATTTTCTTCTGCTGACATATACACGATTATTTGCAAACCTAGGCAGAGTGGGATATCACAGGTATATGTAGGCTGCAGTCACTCAAAGGTGCAGACTTCAGGCCTCTTGCCTCTTAAATAAAATTAACCTTCATGTAGAGCCACTTAAGTCAGGAGGTCTGTTTAACAGCATCTACAGGAAGCATAGTTCTAGTTTGGGCCCCTCGTTAAAAAGGGTCCGAGAACAGCTTAAAGATACAGCAATAAAAGTCACAGGAGACATTCAAAAGCATGTAAAAAAATGAAGCAAACATGTTTTGTCATCGAGTCACTCAACAATGAAGTTGCCAGGGCTAAAAGGTTTAGCGATGACGGCTGCATGCGTCTGGCACAAGCTGTCATTATTACTTTACAACCTACCTTCTCGCCGGAGTCCTGGACTTAGAACGGGCTTGGGAGCCAGACCTAACGTAACAGGAAATGGGTTGCATTTAATTACAGTTATAAAGGAAACAATGGTAACACACTGAAGTGCAGTTAAAACTCTGTCACATCCTACAACAAACTTCCTTACAAAGGAGATAATCTGTCTGCAGCTCTGTCAGATTCTGTTGCAGACCTCATTTACATACAGTAAATACCTTCCTAGCTCTTCTTTACAGAGAATAATTAACCCCATCACCACTTCACATAATCAAATTAAAACAAGCTGCATTCTTACCTGCTCCTGCGCCTAGAGTAGGATGGGAGAACGGCGGCGGCTCCTGAGAGAGAACATAAACGGTCAAAAGGGATAAACACGATCCATTTGTTCACATGAATAATTTATAAGGCTTACTGTTTAGGCTTCACAAATAATTCTGGTTTGTTGTGATTTAGAATAATTTTTTAGTATCTTCTGTAGCCGACACCAGCAAATTTAGGCTTCAATACAATCACTTGGTGTAGAGTGATGACACTTAGACTGATATTACGTACAAGTTATTTTTCACATCCTATGAAAAAATCCACCATGACCAGACAGAGAGGCTGAAGACTGAAGTTTTCATAATTCTTCTATTTGTTACACAATTTTTTTACACAACTTATGATAGTAGCTCCTGTTACAGAACGTGAACGGTTCCTCACGCTGACTGCTGCCAACCAGAACAAGTATTCCTGTTGCTTTGTTAACAGGTGTGCCTGAGTTTCTGTGCTGTCATACCTGCTGTAGCTGCGGCTGCGGGATCGAGAGTGATAGCGGCGTCCACGAGACCTGGATCTGGAGCGAGATCTAGAACGAGATCGAGACCTGGAATGGAGAGAAATGTGATTATCCACCAATCTTCAGCATCAATCAAGCAGCTTCTGCAGCAGACACATAATTAGATTCGTGACTGTCACCATCTACATCCTCTCAGAAATAACCTCATGCAAACACCACTGAGTATCCGCACCTGCTGCGACGACCTCCCGCCTCCTCCCCTCTTGCTAAAGCGGTAGCAGTCATAGGCATAGTGGCCCCTGTCCCCACACTGATAGCACCGATCGTTTGGGATCAAACTGGCGCCTGCTTGGGCGTCCACGACCTTTCCTGAGAGGCCCGTTGACATCTCCACTCGGACACGAGATCCACAAAGGACCCTGTAGAAAAAAAAGACATCAGTAAGACAAGGCTAGGACTTTTCTTAGTTTGAAATAACCCAAAACTAGATACAAGGATTCAAATATACAACAATTAACTTTTGTGCATTTTCCCCAATTTTTACAATGTTTAACACTGAAAATCGAAGCTCTAGCATGGCTAACAAAACAATCCAGCACAGAGTATTTTAAACAGTGTTGCTGATCATATTCAATAACTATGTGTTACATCTCTGTAACCCATTGGAGCACACTGTAATAATGACTGCTTTGTGAGAGATTACAAAAATATGCTGATACTTACTTCCATCCATCCCTTCACAGCATCTTCTGCATCTCTGGGATCCTCGAACTCCACAAAAGCAAAACCAGGTGGGTTCCTTGCGACCCAGACACTCCTCAATGGACCGTAATAACTGAATGCTCGCTCCAGCTCTCCTTTGGCAGCACCATTGCCCAGGTCACCTACATACACTTTGCAATCATTGGCCCGGGATGAACTACGGGACGATGAATAGTAGGACATCTTTCCTTGCCTGTTGAGGAGAGAGAAAATGTACATTATGTAAGTTAGCAAATAATTACATTAAATAGCCGATCTATTCAGGATAAGATTGTCATGTCATTTCTTTAAAGCAAAAATAAAAAGGAGGGTCATGACAAAACAGCCCTTTATCTTATATCTACAACACGTGTGTTAAATTTTCTTTTTTAATCACCTGTGTAATAGTTTCCTTTTGGAGCTGTAGATTTGCATATAAAGGCAGACAACAGATATAAAACTCAACCTTCAAATCAGGACTTAACACATAATAATGATAAAATGGTCTGATATCAGTTTATATAACTCAGTCATTCCTCACCCTTCCCTTAGCAGCTGAGCAGCACAAAGACTACAATTAACTTTTTTGTAATCTCTATTTAACAATGTCACTAAACTGCAAACAGGGCTCAATTACTTCTAATAAATGGCAAAACTGTTTTTCTTTGTGGTATTAAGGATCTATCAATGTGATAAATGTGCTGTCAAATAGTGCATGAGAATAAAACTGTATAAGTGTAAAGTTGCTTATTGTCACCTTCTGGGCACGGACCTCCTATTTCCGTTTTAATATCTTTTTTCTATTCTTCTTTTTTTTTTTTAATAAAACAGTGCTATTGGTCACGTTCCATGTTGGTGAGTAGATTTTATCAACTTTTATCCAAAGAAAGATACAGAAAATCCTTTGTAATCAGGACAAGACAATATGCTTTTATTCCGTAGAGGGGATTTTTCCCTTTTCCTGAAGGTAGACAATTTTCAGATTCAGACTTTATTCTGGGGGCTTTCAAGAGGCATATGCATTTCTCTGTGAACTGAGAGTTTATTTAAAGTGTAAAATCATGTTCCTCCCGCTCCCCAAGCCCCTTCTAACAGCATTAAAAGAAAAGAAAATTGTAGTGTATCAGAATATAAGTGAGTTTTGAGGGTTTCTTCACATGAGTAACTACCCTTTCATTATAGCAGGACATACCTTGTGTTTCTTTCAAATATCATACCTCTTATATATGTATATATGTCTCTATGCATATTTGTGTATCCATAAAATGAAGAGTTTGTCTTCAGCCTGCTCTATTGTAAAGTGTCTTGAGATAACACTGAATTGGCACTATACAAATAAAGACTGATTGACCTCTTCATCTCTCAGGTTAATGAAAAAGCTCCTGAGAATTTTTTTATCTCTCTGCAGAAAAATCAGCATGTCTCACTTTTTTTTCTGGTTTGTTCTTACCAGTATGTTCTTGTGGTGCACCTGACTTCGTCTGATACCTGACCCTGTAGTTGTTACAGGTCTAAAGAAATCTGTCTTTTTGCTGATGGTCTTCTCCTTTGAATCTCATGTCCTGACATCACTATTAAAATCAATATATCAAAAATAACTAGTAAATAACTTTGAGAGACTGTTTGAGACTTAACGTTTGTGTTGTGTTTCGGCAGCCCTTGTGGACTAATTGGCAGCTCTTGTCTCTTTGCTAGTCTTGCCCTAATAATGAGTAAATTAAGTGGAAAAAATGCCTTGCCATATTTCTTCACCGTGAATATTTGACTTGGAAATGTAATCATAAGCTGTTTCCAACTCTCTGTTTTGATTTTACTTTGATACATTACCCCAAAAGCAACAACATTTATAGGAATGATAGGAAAACTATATAAAAACAATTATTTACTGTGATATTCTCTTGAGCACTTACTCTCATCTGTTTCATAACACTTAAAAACACCACATTTGAGTTTCAATGTTATGACTCAGGCCACATGCATACTGGGCATTCTGCACAGTAAAGTGTGAGCGTGTTTATGCTGTGCCAAACTGTGCTGTAAACTGCGTATGCTATTACAATGCGATGACACCACTGTGCCTCAGGCCAAGTTAGCAGCTGAAGCAGTGTGAGTGCAGGCCAGCAGAGGGCTGAGGAGGGGGTATCTGGTTTGAGTGCAGTCTGTAACCAGGATGGTGGCCTAAAGGCAGGCAGCACCCATCCACCACCAAAGCAGTGAGCAAGTCCGTTTTATGTCAGTGAATCACAAACATGTGAGATTGACTAAGAAAACAGAACATTATAGAATCATTACCTCCATCGAGAAGGTAATGTTTTGCTGGTGTCTGTTTGTCCATGTGTCTGTTTTTGATTTTTTTTCTTGTTTTTTATTTGTTAAAAATGAGTCACAGCTTTTTAAACAAAAAATAAAGATAGCCTCTTATAAATTCACAACTTCATAATCTCAAAAGTTTTGAGATTTTGGGGGAAAATGATGAATCATTTTCATTATCTTATGCTAGAGAGTGGTCCTACAATATTTGGGCCACTGAAAGAAATAAGAGATTGAACACTTTCTTAAGTATTACAGTAAAGTCAGATTTCTGAGATAATAATCATAGTTATCAAGTTAGAATTCTGATACGTAAATCAGAATTCTGATACCTTGGGGGGAAAAGTCAGATTTCTGGTGTTTAAGTCTCTCTATATTGATTATTGCAAGGACATGACGTGCAGAGAGTGTGAAGACTCTTGCAAACCAGAGATCAGTGGTGAAACCTCCAACAAGCATTGCATGTGTACTATGGGGGGTTGCAAAGGAGGCGGACCCAAAGCGACCCCCACAGTTGAGCTTCAAATGGTTTTACAATGCCGACCATTTCTCCGAAGCGCATTCAGAAAGCCGCTGGCTCTCAGAGCGACGGTCCAAATGTGCGTAAAAAGCCACCGCACAAGATAACCTACTACATCACATTTCTTCGGGAAAAGGAGGAGAAGACCACGGAGAGAAAGACTGTAATCACCTCATTTATTTTCCACTCCTCAGAGGAATTACCTGGAGAGCTTCGTGACAGGAACCTTTGGTAAGACTGGAGAAATCTTTTACCAGCATGCGTGGTTTGCACGTAGAGAGCTTGCTTTTTCTCACTGAGAGGACTGTGAAGTGTTGCAACGTTACGCACAGGAGAATACAATCTCAGATACACTGCAGCCCTGTTATTGTCAATATTAGATAGCCTATTTATCACATGGCACACAGAATAGGGACATATGGCTTTGTGTCCTATTGGGGGGTTGGTGGAAAAGGAGAAAGGCATGTAAGGAGCTCCTGCAGTGAGCGCCAAGTCCAGATGTCATGACCATGTGGGTGACAGATTGTTGTCCATCTAATGTACAGATCACTCGGTTTGATCAATACTCCAACTGGGCACCAAAATCTTAGTGCAACAGGTAAAACCCACAGCTGGATGGAACGGTGTGTGACTTACACGCAGATTCACTTCTGTAATAGGGGAAGAGTTGCGCCTATGCGTAAGTGATCTTTACAATCAGATCGTCAAATTATATTCAATTAATCGATATTACAATAGCAACCTTCTCTGAGTTACATGTGCCATTCAATGCCCTCAGTTTTGTGGTTTTCACCCATGCATGTCGCTGGTATCCAAGCCACATGGCACCGCGTAAATACATATGCACCCACCAACAGGATCATTTCCCATACTGAAACTAAAAACTGGTAATTTACTGTCAATAATAAACAATCACTCAACAATGTCATATTCGAATCTGCGTCAAAGCATGCGTATTCTAAGCAGCAATGGCTTTTACAGCTAGCAGTAGCCCTTTAAATCACTTTGCCTTTGTTATTGTGCGCTAATATACCCATGTGGAGGAAGAGCGCCCTGTGTGGTAAGTTAATGCGGCACATTATCACTCTGCTGCCTGAGACCATTACATAGGATGGTGTGTTTTTATCAAGGAGATGACAGCAAAGGGGCTCTGGGTGACAGAAATGTGGAGTGAAGTTTCCCTCATGAGCCTGTGAGTGGTTGTCCATCTGTGTGTATATGCAGGTCTCTCTGGGCACTGTTTATATATATCAATAGGTGCTTGTGATTCGTGCTCTCCGCTCTTACAACCGAGCACCATCTGCTATAAAAACAAAACAACAACAAAAGAACATTATCTGTCCCAGCACATTTTGTGCTGAAAAAGCAATAATGCTGAATAAATGTCAATTTATTAACAATAAAAGGAAATCGTGTTGTATTTTGTTCAGCCATTAATATGCAGGCGATAACACATCACGTTTCTTGCTACTATGACTGCACTTAACTAATAATTTGATCAGTCGATCAGCCTATATTGATAAAGCACCTTACAAATTCAACTGTGATGTAAACCAGAATGTGTGACTGAAAGACTAATGCACAACAAAATGAATTCAATAAAACTATTTAAAATGCATGACTGATAAATATTAAAAGGGACAAGAAATACACAATTTAGAGTTAAAATGATTATCCAGTACACACAAAAATCATTAAATTCTTATCAGAATGTAACTAAATAATGCAAAAAAAAAACAAAAACACTAGGCTATTTAAAAAAACAAACAAACAAAAAAACTGCCCTATCTAGCACTGTTAACAAATCCTTGAAAAAAGTCCTGGATCTACATCTGGATTCAGATCACAACCAAAATCTTATCACTTCTTCCTTTTGGCACAACCAACATTTCCTGAAAATGTCACCAAAATCTGTCTAGAACTTATCAAGGTAATATCAAAAATGTGGGAAAAATGCTTTGACATTACTTTGCAATGTCAAAAAACCCTTTCAAAATTCCTGGGACCTGATTCCGATCACTGCCATAATCTTATCACTTCATCCATGAGCCATGACCATCATTTCCAGAAAATGTCATGAAAATTGATTGTTCAACATTTTGAATTATCTGGCGAACAGGCAAACAGACAGACAAACGGCAAAACAAAAAATATAGCGTAATAAAATGAGATACAAGTGGAGGCCTCTTCAAAATGCCTAAGTGGGACAAAAAATCGCTAAAGGTGTGTAAAGGGACCCGCTAACATTAAAAGAATATTCAAACAAATTCTAGCATTCAGATTAAGTCAAATAAGCAGAAATACAATAGTGTCAACAAGGATTAATATTAATATACTATGATATATTTCATGTAATTGTTGTTGTGCGTCATTTAAAGCTTCTCACTAGTAGGTTTGATAGTATTAATACACAAATGAAAGTTCCTGTTAGAAGTTTTTAGCTGGTTATGAAACAGACTTATATTGATAGTTATGCTGTCATATGGCTGTCCGCCATAAAGCAAAAAGCCTGTGTCATTTAGTGTGTCCAGCCTTGCCTGGGATTTGAAGTTAGAATTATCTACATCAATTCAGTTTTAGGAACTGGTCTTTTGACTTTCAAATTGCTCTTTGTATGGTACCATGCCGTTTTTTGTTAATATTTATGAATCATTATAAAATGTAAATGGAAAACTGTCTTTTAAACAGAAGCTAGCCTCTTAAAACCTGCTCATTTACAAACATCACATTACTGCTCACTCATCACTTTTCACTTTGAGATCAGCCGTCATTTCAATCTACCTATCAATATTATTTATCAGCAAAATCATAATTCAATTTCTGAATTTGAATCAAGTTATTTGACAACCCACAGAGGAAAAGCTGTTAGAGAACACTGCTAGCTTCTACACTTGTGATCAATTTTCCGCAATTTACTTCAGTCAACTCAGTATCTGAATCCCAAATTGTTGTTTAATTGTGTTAATGCACAAGGATTGACAATAATGGCTCAGAGCTGGATGCATCCAGTCTGCTCACCTTTGTCAACATGTTTTTCCACAAAACACAGAAAGTATGTGACCTCACATCCTCAGGGGGACTTGTGAAATCTTCCTAAATTGTTGAAAACAGCTAAAATCAACATGCTAGCTAGCACAGGCTAATGGAGGATTGTTTTACCTTTAGCTAAGCCCTGTCCATCAGAAAAGTCACTCTGTTTACAAACATGAAAAGGGAAAATATTTATGATCTTTGCTATGGAAAACGAACCCACTATGCATTTCAGGCATGAAAAAATTACCAAGAAATAATCAGTCTATATGCTGATGATCGTCTGGTTTGCTATATATATATATATCATAGAGACACCTCACTATCAATTTCAGAGTGTTGCTTGATCACATACTAATCCCTCACAAAATCTTTAAAGTTGAGATATTTTTACATAGGGCCTCTCAGATTCAAAAGTGTCAGGGTTTTAGGTGTATTTTGTCATGTTTTTAGCTTAAAAACGGGCTCTGAGTTGCTGTTTTTCTTCTTTAACTGACGGGAAAAGTTTTGAGTGTGGATATTTGGATAGTGATGCATCTGGCATCAGTCAAAGAAAATGTACCATTACGCACGCATGTTGTCACTGGAAGTTTTTTGAGGACTTTTTGAGGACTTTCGTAACTCTCAGCAGTGTTGAGATTGTACAGATTGAGTGAAAGCCTGTTCATTGGACATCCCTCTGTGTATTTAAGGCAGTGTGTGTATGGGGAAATGTTTTTGACTTTGTCCCTGCTCTAAACACAAACACACCTTAAAAGGGGTTTTCGGGGTGGGTTCATTGTAGTGGAAGAGCAGATAAGCTTGACTGCGTGCATTGACCCTGTTGTGTGTGGCGATCAAACTGGCCAAGAGTTTAAGGAGGAGCTGGACAGGTGCAGGGGGTGTGAAAGTCAATGTTTTATCCATGTGGGAAGCAGCCAGCTGTGCTCTTCTGTCACCCTGAGGAGACCTGTGAATATCTGTGTTTGAGACACTGTGAGTATTAAGAACCAGACACCCTACAGTTTATTATTATCTTTGTTATGAAGCTCATAATCTTCAAGTCTGGACGTGACTGTGTCAGGTGTTGTCTGTTTATATCTATGCTACTGGAAAGGCCTTGTTTTGTTGCCTTTGTTTATATTGTGTGTACATAAGCAGATAGATTTCAACCATTTAAGTGGAGAAGAATTAATGTGGTACTTCCCCAAGAATACCAGTCAACTAACCGCTCTCTCTAAGGGCATCTATTTGGAATTTTATCAAAAACAAATGGCTCATCTATCATTTTGGGTGAAAGTCATTAGCTATCAACCTTTCAGTTTGTTTCATGTGTATCTGATGTGCTTTTGAAGTTTAGCTTACAGCACTTATGCTCCCATGTGTCCATTTCCTTTGAAACAATCTAAGCCAAAATATATGATCTTAAGTCAAAGTACGCTGTCTTCTAAATTCCATTACAAGTCATGTTATTTCAAGACTCAAAGGAAATGAATCAGCAAAATCCAAACAGGCATACGTTACATGTGTAAGCCCAGATGTACATAAACTGGATTAAATGATCCTTTGTACATGCAACAGATGCACATGTAAACAACACAAAGACGCTCATTAGCCAAATTGATTCTGTTTTTACACGTCTCATTGATGCAGAACATTCATTTTCAGTTATGTTTGTTGTTTCCACCTGGCAAAGACAAATCTCTAGGAGCTTTGTTTTTGGTCTCCACCACCTTCCCAAGGATATATCTGGCTCCTTATGCAAAAGCAACATTCATTCTAGTTTACTCAAGCTAGATACTATCTTTATTGTTCTGCTATTTTTAGGAGTAAGCAAATTACTGAAGTTGCAGCCAGAAACAGTATAAAACACGGACATATTTTCTACAATGGTACCATATTTTTCTGGAAAGAACTTTTAAAGGCCAGAGGTGATGACACTATGCTGCCTCAATCCAACTATTGGACAACCAAAAAAATAGTCAAGAGGTGGAGGTAAGCCGGGCCTCATACTGCCAAAAATACAGTTACAGTGAGCCAACCTGTATGTTTGATCAACCACACCCCTAACTGTGCAGAACTCTACTCCTTTATGTAACATCTAAAGATGAGTTATAATATGATTCACTACTTCCACAATGCGTGCCAATAAATTAACTTTAACAGATGCCAAAACCATGTCTAACTAGACATTAAACATATAACAAGTGATAGTCTATATAGCCCCTTTCACTGTGCAATGAAGGTCTGTCAGCATTACACCTAGAGACATTCACATTAGTTCCATGAGGACATAATATCTGAGTCAGTTCATGGTATGATATGGCTTAGGATGCACATGAGAGACCATGACAAGGTGCGTGCTCACCATACACACAAAGGCAGACACTCACACTCACAGCGCTCCTTTCACAAACATTACACTGATTACACCTCCAATAGCACCTCTGAATACTTTGCAAATTGAGGTCAACTCATTCTCCAATTCCTTCTCCATGATCTTCAGAGTGGAGGTAAAGCATTACAGGGGCGTAAGTAACATGGTTTGAAACAGTAGCATGAATTGAATTGATGTCAACCAGTGCAAGAACTCTTAATAACAATGATATTGATAGAGGTACAAGTACTCTAGTAAAAGCCTATGAGTAACAGCCAAACAAATCAAGCAGTGCTATTTAAAGAACTTTGAAAACTGTAGCAGAATCATCAAACTTTGTTTTCAGCCCTGTAAGTGAAAAATTATAAATGAATGCTGAGACCAGCAGGATTAAAGCTAATCAGTTTTCTAAATGATCTGCACATCATTAACACGTCTGTGATAAGCCTGGTAAAATGACTATTCAACCAAGGTTAGCCCACGATGTGTTAAAATGTCTTTCTAAGCAAATAAAATGTGGGGTTTGGCTGGAAACTTGATTAGATACAGTTGTTTAGTGGTGAAACGTGTCTGTTTACTTAATATGTATGTTACTTTTACGTAATATGAAATATCAGCATCAGATGCATAATGAAACCTAGTTCATGTCCTGCATTCTATTGATTGGATTATAATAGTGTTTAGTCTATTGTATCAGGTTATTTTTAGTCTATTCATAGTTGTGTGAATTGATTCACACAAATAACAATGTTATTAATAAATCATCACATGGTGCAGCTACATGGTCCTGACTGTGGGATGCTTGTTGCATTGCTCCTAAAAGGTATTTTTTGAGCCATCTCTGACCCAGTTTTAAAGATGAAACATGATCAGCATTGGCTGTAAAAAGCCTGATCACATCATCCCTAATATCACTGTAAGCACTAGTAGTACAAGGGGTACCAGTAGAAGCACTCCAACATTGCTGTCAGGCATAAACCCCCTACCTTCAAAACTGGTGATGAAATAATTGCTCTACTAATGAATGAGTGGATTAATAATGTACTGTCCTGATTAGAATTGGTTTTTGTACTTTAATTTGGTTAAAAGTTTATAAAACCCTTTCACCAACATGGAAGGTGACCAATACCACTGATTTATGATTAAAAAAAACATATAAAATGGAGATGCAATAGAGCTAGTAGACTAGAACAGTGGTTCCTGACCTATTTTCCCTCAATGTCCCCTAGTTTTACCAAAAAAGAGGGCAGTCCCCCTAGGATCTTCATAAAAGTACAATTTAATATATTGCTGTGGAAAAATGGAATAAAATAAAATGGGCTTACACACACATTCTTGTGCAAGGATCTTTAAAGAAAGTGCTCTTTGTATTGTTGTCTTTGTTACAGATTTTCTATAAAAACCAGATTTTTATAACCTCACAGCTGACAGACAGAGCCTTATGCCCCCATGAGACCCTTTGTCAACCCACCTAAGGGGGCCCAGAATAAAGGCTGGGAACCAGTGGTCTAGCACTTGTACTTGTGGCAGTAATAGTTTTAATTGTGCTATTAGAACAAATGATACAAGTAGAGCTAGTAATAGTTGTGCTAGCAGCACAAGAAGTAAAAGTAGTATTAAACTATTATTTCCAGTAGTCCAGCACTTCTAGCACTGGTAGAACCAGTGCTAGAAGACCTAAAGATGTGTATATGACTCAGTACTGCAGATCTGTACAAGCCAGAGGACAAAAGTGTAAGTGTACTATATCCAGTGTTTAACCTTGAACATAGTGTAACAATAGAACACAACTCTTAGCAACAGTGCCTATAGCAACACAGATATACTTCAGTAAGTCCTTATCTGTCATTTTAATCCAGCCCATTTATCACTGACATGTTGAAAATTCTTTTCACAACAGTAGTCAGTTGGTGGGTATTTTCTGATGTAGAGCTGCCTCTCCCATAGTGACTACAAACAGTCCCTAAAGTCACACTGGACCACTATCAACACGTCTCATGTGGTGTGTTTCTGTTATATACAACAGTGTTGGAAAGACCCTCACTGAAAACACAGAAATACACAAAAACATGTCAATCATTGAAGCTGTTAACGTTTTTGTGCAGCTGTAAAATTATATAGAACCATGATGTCTCAAAATGGAGATTTTTTTTTTTACATCTGTTGTCTTTATTCTTCAATACAGCAGAGTTTCTGTTAATGACGGCAGACCTACGTTTAAGTGTTTGTGCTCCCTGAAATCCATGCCTACAGTTTAATTGCTCTATACCTCCTGCTGTCAGCTGTTGGCTATTTCTGAGAAAAGTACCCTGCAGCCTGTCAACGTGTACTCACAGCTAATGAAAGCTAACTGGGTTCTTATGTAACAAAAAAAGTGTATAAGGGGTAAACAGGTACTGATTTATATTTCATTTTTTTAATTAAACGGTCATCAACAGAGCTTCACTTAAACATCATAATGAGGTGTGAACAGTCTGCGCTAAAATAATAATTAAAAAAAAAACAATTCTATGAAAAACACAGACACATCTTTTTCATTTTTATGGGTGATTTTCAATGAAGACCATCTTTTACCAAGAACTTTAGTCTGTTTACAATCTGGACAGTCATTTGCCAGTTTTTGACTGCAAGTTCAACTGCTGGATCCTCCCATGTAGAAAGCTGATGCCAAGTGGAAGTGCAAAAGGCTTTCTTGAGATGTCGCACTCACAAGCTGAAAATGACCTGGAGATTCCACGTACTTGACCCTCTTTCAGAATGAAATAACTGCTGCCAGGCCTCCTTATGCCTTTGCAAGGTACACAACCACCATCCAGCAAAAAATTACATTGGTGGGTCAAGACGAAGGGCTGGGGTGTTTTTATGGTCATGTAACTCATAGGAATCTTGCTGGAAAGGGATGAACATAAGGCCCATTGACCTTGGCTTTTAACCTTCTTCCCTTCAAATGAAAGCAGTTCGGGATCAAGTCAGAGATTAAATTTGTGTGAAGCGGAGCAGGAACCCCTCAAAGAGTTCCTGCGATATCTAACAGTTGATAGTGGAGTATCATGAGTTTCAAGGATGTTACCAGCTGACTTTTGAATAAAGATGGATTTGTGCAAAATTCAAAGAAAATCCTCAAAAGCATTTTGAGACATTGCAGTCACAGGCCTGCCTTTGGTCTGTAAGCCTTCTTAAGATATTGAATTCACAAGCAAAGGATGACCAGGAGACCCCATTATCTTGACATCTGACTTTCAAATCTGATGAATTCAGCCATAAATCAGTGTGGACATATGTGCAAAGTTCAATCAAAATTCCTTTTTACATTCTTGTGATGTGATGCAAACCTCCAAATAAACACCTAATGTAGATGTCAGTGAGTTAGAGTGGACTTTTGAGCAAAGCTTGATGAAAATCTTCTTCGTCAAACCTGAGATATTGTGTTCTAAAAGAAAAGGATCGCCACAAGGCTCCTTCCTCCTTTAATCAAAGTTTTAAATCTGAAGAAAATCCCTTAAAGCATTTGTAAGATATTGCTATCACAAGCAAAGACAACCGCAAGGATTCGTGACCTTTATAGTTTTATCAAAGTGTAATACATTTGTACTAGGGTCAAGAAAATGACTAAAAGCATTATTGAGTTCTTTGGGTCATATGATCACCCTCAAAAGTAAAAGACAAGCATGAGGTTTAATGACCTTTACCTTTGTTTAGTAATCTTCAAAATCTAATCATGTCATCCTTCAGTCAGAGTGTGCATTTATCCAAAGTTTGATGAAATTCCCATGAAGCTTTATTTAGATATTGGATTCAAAGGCAAAGGCTCTGTGACCTTGACCTTTGACCTCCAAAATGTAATTTGTTCATGTTTTAATAGGACATTATGTCTCAGTGAGAAGAAAATTTCTAAATGCATTTTTGAGATATGAGGTTCACGAGAATTGGTTGTTTAGGACAGATTGACAACTCTCAAACTAAATTCCTATGGCTCTGGCTGTTGGCCGTACTGAAACATAAAAACACTCTTCACAAAGGAACACAGCACGGAGGAACTGCATCGTCTACAGAGGTCACCAACACTGACACAAAGATAGATATTCTTACATTAACTTTAATGTTTCAGAGCTGCACAAACTCACTTTGATCGAATTAATCTGAAAAAATCAGGACCCTTTTTCTTTAAGCTACCTCTGCAGCACACAAGGTTGTTCTCCTCCACTGGCATCTGAGTCATTTGTTATTAGTCAAACATTACTCATTCTTTGAATTAATCAGATGATATAATCGATTTTTTTTTTTTTGCTTAACACCTGCATAAAGAGGACGTGGTACATCAGCCTGTGTTTCACAGAGTAGGAGGATTGTCCCAGATCAGCTCTGTGGCATCACGATAAATGACAGTTTACATGTCCTCTTTATATCATCTAAATATACTCATCTGAAATCCAGACGCTATCTTTAGCTGATGAAATGTCACATGAAATGAAATCATGCATCCCCGTTGTGTCCTGTCTTCTCATTTACCTTCAGTGATTGACCTTGTTAGTGTTTGGCATCAGGTGTGTTCTATTAGATCATCTGTTCTTAAAAACACTTCATAAGAAAAATATTCTCCATTCATTTCTGATAGATATGACCCGTAAGTGCTCTTCTAGTAATGCCGTCTCAGTGCAACAGTAACAACCAGAGGAGTGATGTTTTTATGTTGTCCGGACATCAATAAGGGCAGATTACCTATGGCGGTCATAAGTCAAAGGTCAAGGTTATGGAGGGTCATCATTTAACCCCTAATAATGAATGTGATATTTTAAGAGCGCTAACAGATTTTTTTTTTTTTTTAATCAAACTCTGCTCAAACACTCACTCTGACCAAAGGATCATAGAACAAAGGTCAAGCTTATGGAGCCTCATAGTGCTTTTCTGCTTGTGATTATGTTCTTGTAAATGCATTATCCTTCTTTAACCTTTTGTAGTAGATAGTTAGGTTCATAGGTCAAGGTCATCCTTTGTTTATGATTAAAGTTTTTTTCTTCAAACTTAATCAAAATGTAAAAGTTTGTGGTATTACATTATGGAGGTCATGGGACAAATGTCATGGAGTCTCATTCATAATTTGTATGTGAACACAATATCTCATGAACATTTTCTTTTACCAAATTTTGTACAAATAATAACTTTTATAAAATGATTAATATGTTGGTTTTTTTAAAAACCATGGGTGAAAAGTTGAAGTCATGGAGCCTCTTGATCATCCTTTGCTTGTGATCCAGGTCAGGTCATACCCTTTCAGTATAATGTGTTTTAAATTGAAGCAACATCTTTCAGTTTTGTGGTTGATTGTAAAATACCCAAATAAGAAAAATATTCAAAATAAAGTATGTTTTCCATCAGATGGGTGTCGAGATGTAGAGGAGGGAATCCATCAGAAAAATTTCAGACAAACTCCTGATTGCTGTTTTAAATGTGCACAAACTTTGGAGATGTAAAAAAAAAAAAAAAAAAAAAAAACAATATTTGGGAGTTTGCCTGTCATTTTTGATCAATGGAAACAAGAAATTACCCAATATTAGGCAATTTTTAAATTTCTGCTTTCCTGATAAACTCAAGGGATATTATCATGCTCCTGTCTTACACAGAGAAATGGTTTGACCAAGGATGTTGAAATTACACTTTTTAAACAAAACAAAAACATGGACATCTACTAGTAAAATATTTCCAACAAATATGTGCGCTGTCTCAGCCATTAAAAGCATTTGGCTCCATTATAAAGGGCTCTGGATCAATGAAATCAACCAAAATAAAGGAAATCCCTGTGGAAAAATGATTCAGGTGCTTTCCATCATAACGGACAGGACCTTGTGTGTTCCTCTGTCCCCAGCAGCACGTGGCTGAGATGAGCTGGTGCTGCCAGGCGCTGTGGCTGAACCTCATGCTTGTTCCTGAGAAGCCACCACATGGGCATCTCCTCATCTACATGTGCTTACCCACTGCTCTGCACTAGTGTCACTGCTGCCCTTTTTCATGTCCAGCAGACACAAAGACAGACAGGAACAGTGGACAATAGTGTTTCAAGCTTTCAACAGTTAAAGTTTCATTTGAGGCCATTCTCCTACTTTAGCATTAGACAGGAAGATAAGATTTATTGACCAGCCCACCAGTTCAAACATTTCAAATGTCACCTGAGTCCATTAACTCAGAATGGGACGTTTCCCTCTCATGCCCCCTTTAGGGCCTGTTTGTTACGTAACAGAACTCACTTTGGGCAGCACAGCGTAAGGGGTCAGAGGGCAACCTCCTGGCGCTCAGTCTGCGATCAGATTGCATTTTCTCGACTGACAGAAATCAGTATCCAGCATGAATGAAAACAGAAAGGAATGCTGAAAGGTTGATACACATGATGTGAACTTTGTCATGGTTTGGTATCGTTCACCATTTTTTAAACTTTATAGCTTTTTCCATTCGTATAAACACATCAGATCTCAGATGGTGCCAATCTAAGTGGCTGTCTTTACTGAATGACTGCTTAAGGTCATTATGTACGGAAGAGTATTAGAGTTAGACATGAGAAAGAAGAAATGAGAGATGGTGAGAGGCTGAAACAGTTTAAAAAAGTAATATGGGTTGAAACAATGTAGAATATTTGCTGTGATCACTTTTTTCTTGTCATTTCACCTTTTTTGAACATTTTGACTTAGCTCTTGAAATTGCAAGTAAACATACTGAGGGCAATTTGTGTTGACATTTTTTCTTTTAGTCAACATATCAACATTTTTTCGAAGTATCTTAACAAGGAATGTTAAAACTATTTTTTTTTTTTTACTTAGGACCACATGCTTAATAAAAGCGAGGGGGCTCCTTGTCAAGATCAAAACTCTTCAATTGTCTCATTCACTTTCAGACTCCAGGTATTCAGACTCAGTATTTCTTTATTCATCAGTTAAGCATGAGCTTTATATTATAGTGTGACCAAATTTCCATTATTTTTGGAACTTGCCACAGGCCAACTAAAAGTGGACCACAGGCTGCAGTTGGCCCCCAGGCCATGGTTTGGAAACCCCGAGTTACACTATCTCAAAATTTTATCACATTAATGTCAATAATGTCAGCACACCACAGGAAGAGAAGGACAGAGTGAACAGGTCATTTACATTTGAAGAAACAAACAGGAAAACAGGGCAGTCCAGAAAAGCTTTTGACAGCTGGTGTATGGAGAGGCAATTACTAACTCTGCTGCTTGATTTAAACTGCATTTGATCAAAACAAAAGTGCAAATGTTTTATCCAGACCACAGGTTACCATGTTAAAAGATGGATAATTGGTGTGATATTTCTCCTTTAAGTATCAGTAGATTGATCTTTATAGTCTCAAGTGTCTGATTGAACGGTACCTCTACTTTACCTGTCAGGCTGGTCTGTAAGTTTGATCTATTATAGAGCGTTTTAGTACTCCCCTTTTGTAGGGATGTGTTTACATAGCAGCATTAAGCACATATGTACAGTCTTGAACAAGCTGTCACCTTCTCTTTATTTTGAGGAACAGTCTAAAGTCCGTTTACAGCTAATCTTACCACTCTGCTATTTTTCCATCACCAGATAAAATTACGTTGCAGAAATAGTAGCAGCGATGTGTCTCTTTAAAGACTCATGTGGTGACTAATTTTACTACAGCTTTTTACATCTTTATTCTGCTACAGATGAACGAAAAGTTTTACAGGTTGTAATGGGACTTTCACCAGTATAGAAAAACTGTGATGGTGCTTTTCCTTTACTGTGTCTGTAATTTACTTAATTGGTTAAGTTAGCTCCATGAAGATGACTTGCAATTGTTTTTTATGACAGATTTTCCAACACTATAGTGTTTTTCAATTGCACATGTTTTAAATGGTACAATTTAGCTTTGTTAAATGATTAATAGCATTGAAAGAATAAAAACTCTAAAAACACCTCTTGTTAGACAGATGTAAATCCAGTAATAGCATGCTCTAATGTTAACTTTGTCTACACAGACTTGTCAAGACATGGTCCTTCAATTGCAGTTGGCTGCGGGCTATTAACAGTCTGTTTGAGCACTTGGGCCATCACTTTTCCTAAAAAATCAGAGACGATCAGTTTTCAAGCATAAATGCTAATAGGTGATTCAGTTATTAGCGTATACGCTAATTAATCAATTTCAGCAACAAGTCTGTTTGGGGTTTTTTAAACATGGAGTTTGCCAGCACTAGGACTGTGGTTTTGTTGTTTTTAGGTTTTGCTTTCCTTTTTTCAACATTGGAGGTTGCTACTTTAAGATAATATTCCCACCTTTAAAATTTTTGAACTGATTTCTTTAGTTTGAAAAAGTTTTAGCTAGTTTTAGTACTAAAGTGTCATATTCATCAATAAAAAAAATATTACACATTGCAATAAGGAACATACAATATGTTTAGCATGGTGTAAAGTGGTCTCTCATCGAGGAGATGGTTATTTCAGATTATAAAATTTTATATGGTGAAGGAAAAGTTACAGCAATTGTGCAAGTTTGGATCACTGTGTTGGTGAAGGCCTAAATGATATAATTTCATGGGGCCACAATCCCTGGCAGCCCCCCCTGCACATAAGTATCATGAATTGTCATGTTACATAAGAAACACTTCATCATCAGAGTGGAAACCTGTATATATCATGGGACTGAAGGCTGAGCCCCCTGCTATATTTACTGTAGTCCAAGACAACTTTACACTGACGAAACAGGAGAATCCTCTCTCAAGCACAGATATTTATTGTAATATGTAGAACAGGTTTTTTTTATTTGAAACCTGCTCGGTCCTCACTTCCACTCAAGCTGTAAAATGAGCTAAAATGGACATCTTTATTAAAGCACAGTGCTAAGACAGAACTCATTGACAGCAGGGCCTCTTGCATTTATGGTTACATCAGTAAATCATTTTTTTTTTGCAAATATAATGACTCTCTGGATTATACAATAGTAGGTCTCACCAAGTTCAGATAGTCTTATCTGAAGTTTGAAAGAGACTGAGTACCACATTTTGATCTTTGAAAAGTTTGATTCATCAGCCAAACTACCTGGAGATTGTGTTTATTGTTTAGAGTGTGATGTTTGTCCCTCACAGGTTTCTTCCCATTCTGCTAAGTGCATGGTTTCAATGGCCCCCGTTAACTGTACCCTGTGAATAGATCTAACTGTGATTTTCTGGCTTAAGCAATGCTGTGAAAACAATCGAGCCGCTGTACATTTGTTCAACGGAAGCAGCAAACAACACACTATTGTCTCCCTGAGTCCACACTGTGAAACTGAAACTGAGAGGAGGATCTAATTGTGTCAGTGGGGTCATTAGAGGCAACATCGGGTTAATTTTAGTCTCTAATTAATACAGATGATTATACCAAAGCCCTCAGGGGACATCCATACATCTTATTATACTCCTTGCTGTCTCACAATAACAATGCTGCTTTTTCTCATAATAATGAGTCAATTTCAGTCCCTCTGTAATGATCTAGAGGAGGGTGGGCAACTCTGGTCACTGGGTTGACATCAATCAATTGAGTTGTGTAGCCAGAGGGCCTAATCGTTGAAATTGTTGAGACTCTTAATAAGGTAATTGTAATTAAGAAAATTAAACAGGAAAAAAATATGTAGCTTTAATCAGTGCATCATAGCATCTACATTTTTAAATGCTTATAGCAATACTCTAACAAACTAAACACCAAATCAAAGAAAATTTGAGTTATTTTCTCAATATAATTAGCTAAATATTCACATTATTGCAGATTTATCAATTTAAGTGGTCACATTCTTCAAATGCATTAAGAGATGCTTTAGTTAAGAGTTTTACAGAAAACAATTACAGCATTTACATAACAAAATTCTAGAAAAGATGTGAACACACACCAGAAATTGAAAAATATATATGGAAAACAATTTTGCTTTTAGTGTTTTTTTTTGCATTTTTGTCAAGATTTCTTCATTTTTATTTTTTCCATCTGAAATTGACTCATGGGCTGCACGCACTGAGGAGGCCTCCAGTTGGCTATCCCTTGTCTGGAGAACATAACTTTTTAAACACATGGCAAACTGAGAAGAGTTGAAATGTTTGTGTTTCCAAAATTTCAGCAAGTGCAGAGTTAATTACACTCTGGATAAAGTCAAGTGTAAAAAAATAAAAGAGTGAGGTTCACAAACAAGTGTAAGAATAATGTTTGGGTACAGCAGATCCATGGGTGTTAATGTATGATGTTTAAATATGAAGTTATCAATCTGAACCTGTAACTGATGCTTGAAGAGTCAATCAAGTACCTACAGATGCCACAAGCCCATATCATAATTTTAATAGATATGCTCTAACCAAACATGGTATCTTTATTTCAGCTAATTTTCCCCATTGATAAACAGTAAATACTTTGTTGTGTTAATATAAAGTTAACTCATAAGTCTTTAAAAATATACTCTGAGAGTGAATTCTTAACACTACACAGAAGTGTTGATAAAAAGTCACACTGTTAAATGTGACATAGTTTCAAATTTTAACTCCAAAAAGAGTCAACGATCAGACTTAATGATTTTGCTGTTCAGGAGAAAAGCTATTCTACTGGGATAAAAGCATAAGGTGAAATCTCACAAAACAGTAATTACTCAATATCATGGGAAAACGGCTCAGAATTAAAGGTATGGGTACATGTATGCTTAGGCTGATTGCACTCCAGGCGATTAAAAGCTCTTCAAACCTTCTCAACAAGATTTAAAGTAGTTTGAGTTTGGAGTCTCACCCAGCCTTGACTTGTAGACATCAAACATTCATGACATTTACAATTCCAGAGTGGCAATATCCAATGAAAGAAAGCTAAATGAAAATGTCCCAATAGAAGCTGTGTACTTTTAAGAGCCTGTTTCCACAGCTGCTGTTTTTCTGCACTGGCAGTACTCAAAACCTTAGTTTCAGAGTGCTGCCAGTGCAGTTTTCTAGTTTGCAAATGTTGACTTCCTTTTTCCTTAGAAGTGCTTGTCAGGTGATTTTAAACAGCTCAGTGGATTTAAAATTTCACTCTCTTTATGAAAAATCACCCAGAAAAACATGAAAACAAAATGAAGGATCTGTATTTGCATCATTGACTGTAGACCTAGAAATTCTGGCCTCAGAAAGACAAGCCAGATCACTTTCTTCTCCGCCATTCCTGTTGACAAAGCTGATACAAAGTCCTGCCCTTTTTTTAAAGATTTTGTAGTTGTAGAAATGGAAAGCGCTGCATAAATAGAAAGATGGAATTTTTACAAAAAAAAACCCTTTCAGCTTTATAAATAGCAGATGCCAAGGATGTTATTCAGCTAAACATACTGAGCACTGGGTACTGTATTGAAAACGGTTTCTGCAGAACAAAAAGTGAGCTGACAGTTTGGAGACATCTTGTGGTATAACTAAAGCATGTAACTGTGTGTAGTCTGCATAACAATGGCAAGATTTTTATATTAGCTATTTATAATGTTCTTATGTGGACACAGGTATAGGGAAAACAGTAACAGGGCTCAGGACAGACCCTTGGGGAACACCATTTTCCACAAATCAGTAATGATTTGAAATCATTCGAGTGTAGCTGCATGTGTGATATTTTCCCAAGAATACTCTGCTGACTGACACCAATAGAAACTTTCGTCCACCTAAAACTGTGGTTATAGAAAACCCCACCTTCAACCTGGAAACTGTGCTGAAATGTATCATTATAGTACTATTATAATGACTGTTTTGAGAAAAGTGCTCTCTGTAATTTCAGTTCTGTTGTTGTGAGTAATTTAGAACGTTGTTTTTATTTTTGCCATAAGAAGGACTGTGAGAATCACTGGGGCAGTAACAATAACCTCACAAAAGCAAAACAACAGACCTTGACCTTTGGACCTCAGTACTGCAGCTCTGAAAACAAAAATATTTACCTGATTTATATTTTTTACTTTTTTACTCCAACCTGTGATCATTTGGAGCTGCAGATAATCTGTTTTGGTTAATGAATTGCTTGAGTTACAGCGAATGAAATGAGTGAGTGTATGAGGTCAGGTATCATTGTTGGAAGTCACTACATCAACAGAGTCATTGCCACAAAGCTTTCTGAAAAATGTCATATATCAGGTTCAGAGGTATCATAAGATACTTTCCAGTACAAGTCTTATCTTTGGTATGGGATTGCTGTTGCTCCTCCTTGAATTGCACTCTTAAGACAAAACAGAGACATTGTACCTATTCATCAACAATGTAGATAGATTTTGGGGAATAAGGTTTTCTCTACAGATGACTTTTCTTTTTCAGCAGGTCTGTATGAGTGCACTATGATCCAACTTGACTGACGGTGCTGTGGGAACATAAGCAAAGAACCCAGCAGGAAATCAATTAGTACTGAAAGGTTTACGTAAATTTGATACTTCCACCACTCCCACCTCTTGTACAATGCTCACACAGAGCATAAAGAAGGATTCATTTTTGATCAGAGAAAAGTTTAACCCAGAAAATGTGCCTAAAGGTCACCTATCAAAAAGCCCATCTCTTTTAAGTGTTTCTGCCCTTTGATAAGTTTATCAAGCCTCCTCCATGTTACAGAGCAATTCTGTGAATAAAATTAAAATTTTGGACACCAGGACCTCTCCCCCTCTCCCTTTTTGGGGGGCCTGTAGCTGCCTAAATGGCTTATTCACCTGTCTCCCCTAGATCGACCTGTCAGTTTGACATCCTACTACTACTTTTTTTTGTCATCAGTTTAATCCCATTGGCTTGTGATAGCAAGAGCGTAGATGGTAGATTAAATGCAGAATTGTTGACCATATGGTGCTGAGCGGCACTGAACTAACCAATTACCACAGAGCAGACTGGTCGACGAATCAGAGTAGACCGGGCCCTCTGTGGAGGTAAGCCTGGAAGAGGCCGAATGTCTAACAGAGTACCTCAGACAGACTGAGAATACAGCCCTATCAGGGGTACCCTGTATATAAAAACGTGAACTTAGGTGATTGTGAAAATACTCTAGCAGTCATCAAAAATTAATATATGAGCCAAAGGCAAAGCAAATATGGTCTGTTTAAGCAGGAAAAAATCTTTAAAGGTTTTATACAAATGTGTGTGTCCAAGGTCCATCTACATCCTCATAAAAGATCCCTCCCCTTCCTCTGTTGCTTACACCACTTCTCAGAAAATGTGCACTCAAAAATTTAATTTGGAAACATTACCTTAACAATGTCATTACAGGATAAGCCCTCTCCCTCATTTTAGAAATACACCCTAAACAAGGTGTTTGTTCAGCCAACAGTTGTCTCCAATTTAAAGAGCATATCCAAGCATGTCTGTGCAGCCACAGTAGTAATAAGAGTACGGAGCTGGGAAGCCAAAGCCACATCCACTCTGAGAGGGGCGTAGTCAGACACAGCTCATGAAGACGTTAAAACTATAGACATCAAAACAGGCCAAAACAAAGGGGTTTATAGGCACTGGAAAAATCCAATATAAAAGTCCATTTCAAGTCAAGTTTCTTCAAAAATATGTCCTGGGGACAGAAATGAAAAATGTAAACTTTCTAAAAAAAAAAAAAGTGAACTATGAGACCATCAGCAAATTCCTGTCATTAAACTTGAAAAGTTTACCACAAAAATGCACTGCCATTGCACCAAAAATAGACATCCCTAAGCAAATTTTCAATAGTGTGTACACTTGGATCAATATATAATGGTTCTCATTCATATGCTTTCTCATTCTATCCTAGATATTCAACACACTGAGTAACAAAATAAACTCGTCCTCATCAAAAAATACAAGCAAAAGAGAATCTGTCATTCTTTGGACGATGGAACCCTCTCAGTCAGAGATGAACATCCTATCCAATGGGAAAAGTCACGACCTTGGAGATGACACAGGTGTACCGACAAAAACGTTTCCAGAGGACGACCAGTGAGTATAACTCCTTTACATTAATACAGATAAAATGGCTGCCTTCTGACACTTATACAGTTGTCATGAATTTTAACACAGCATGTATAAGAGTTTTTTTTTGCCTTTTTGTATTAAAAACAGACAGTATTCTGTATTATCAGTAAATCAACTGACTCAAAACAGCTAAACATACTTTCTATGCATCTACTCTTGAATTCTTCCTATTAATAATGAACAGGATAACGGATATGGTAAGCAGTGTACAGTGTGACTTACTTCCTACATCATCTTCCCTTTTTAAATGCATGTTCACCTTGTTCTTTGCTCACCTCAACCGATGGATCCTTATACAGAAATGGCACTCAAACAGTCAGGTATGTCTGTGAAGATTTGTGAAATTGAGTTTTCACTGTTATGTTTGAAATAATACAAAAATTGAACAGGTGATCTTAACCCATAGTTGTAGAAAATTTGTGCACAGTTGTTAACACGTAAATAATATGAATGAATTAAAGAATCGTGGTGATTTAACAGGCACAAATTTGCCCAATAGATTTGAAGATCCTGAGGGAGGACTGGAGAATGAGGAATTTTTGCCCACAGCAGAAGGAAAGAAACCTATACGCTTCACAGATGTAAGTATTATCAATATATATATATATATATATTTTTTTAAATCTCATATCAAATCCTTATTCAGCTTCTTGCACCATTGTGGTTAATACAGTTTTCAGACTTAAGAATGCAAATGAAAACATGATTTTCCCAACTGCAAACTCTTCAGTTATCAGAATAAAATGGAACAGTGTCATCTGCATATACATATACGTTACAAGAAAGAACATGTTCTATATTGAGAGCAAAGGCAAAACACCCAGAGCTGATCCTTGTGGAGCACATTTAATGGGTGATAAATGCAAAGATACATCTATTATGTATTTCCAACTTTGACTCACTGAAAAGACACCATGTACAAGCAACCAAGGCTAACCCTAATTCAGATAGTGTCTGATCAAATCTACAATGATCACATATATTTGTAAAATTTGGTTTGTAAGGTTAAATCTGATGTTCCTAACAATGTTTTCATGATCATCAGAAAAATAGAATATTATAATCTGCATATAAACAGATATTACATGAAACATTGTGTTAATAATGATAGCAAGAGAAGACAGGACCCATATTTGATCATTTAGAATAGAACACCTTAAATCATTCCCAGCTTTGACTGGGTGAAATGCAACTAAACTTAAGCGATCAAGTCCAACCCAAGTAAGAAGACCCAAATTTGATCCTTGTGGAGCACCTTTTATTAGGACGAAATGATTAGAAATCACTGTTGCTTTGACACACTAAACTGAAAGCATGTACTTAAAACCAATGGATCAGCAATGTTTATATTGTAAGATTATGACAAAGCAAAAAATGAATGTTTTCATCAAACTAAAAGCAATTGTACACTTTTCTATTTTCCTCTTAGTTTGAAGGAAAGACCTCCTTTGGGATGTCTGTTTTCAACCTTGGCAATGCTATTATGGGAAGTGGAATCCTGGGGTTGGCCTACGCCATGGCCAACACCGGCATACTCCTGTTCTGGTGGGTAGCTATTAAATTGTTGACTTAAAAAATATCTGTCACTTATATATTGATCTCATATAGACAAATAAACCGAAGTGGCTGTGATGAGAAGCAAAGTGTTCACTAAAAGTGCTTTGGAGTGTTGAGACTCTCTAATGTACCCTCTGAAAGGATAACAGCTCTAAGTGGTGTTTGGTGGTGCAGTAAGAGGCCAGGATGTTTCAGGATACTTGTAGGAGTGATTTAGAATCTACCATGACATTTAGTATCCGTCATGACATTTCGTTATGATATGGCTGCCTGACGCCTTGGTTGCCATGTACAGATCCCTGAAAGGCCATGGCCCAGAATAACTGTGTCTCCAGACCCTGTGTAAGGCATCTGGATCGCTCATTTACTTCCTCCTGCTCCTTGAGGAAGGCTGATGTTACTCCATGACCCTAGTTGTTTTGGTCTTGAAGTCTGTGTTAGTTTAGCTGCTGAGGGCAAGTGGCAGGACTGAACAAGTGAGAGACCCAAAGGTCAGCCTGGACTGTGAAAATAGGAAACAGCTCAGTGTTAAAGATCTCAAAAATGAGGTGACTCTAATTAGGCAAACTCGAGTTCCCGCTAGTATTTGGGTCAGTGGTGTTATAAGTATATATAGGTGTGACTTGTTTGATGTAACTGGATAATTGCTTTGCTGCAATAGATGCACGGGACATCTTGGGATCATTTACACAAGTTTCCAAAACAACTTGGTGTAACTAATACACAGAGGGTCAGCATCATCAGGACAACCCAAGTCAGACATAGACTGTACTTGGATATCAAAGTTTAAAAATAGTGGTAACTTCAAAACACACTTAATATATTTTCACGTTGACCTTCGGACTCTGGTAGGCTATCAAGTGTTGTTGTGTCTGATGTATACAGTAAATGTACTTGTAGGCTACTTCATAGATTTAGCCAATAATGATCAGCAGGTTTTAGCAAACATATCATTTAGCATCCATCTACATATGGATGCTGAAGTGGGTAAGGATTGAAAGCAAGAATGTGGTTCTGATGCAGTCCTGTCGTGGCAAAGCAAGGAAAATGAACTGTAAATCTTGCAGCTTGAAATGACTAATGGGTAGAATGTTTTTCAGGTGATTGAATAATGACACGTCATCACGTATAAAATTAGTGCATCTTAAATTAAATACCTGAGCACCTTGCTCCCCTCGTTTAATTAACTGTACACACAAACATATTGGCTGATGTGCCTCAAGATCTGTGTAATCATTGAACCTTGTTTTTATAGCAAAATGAATCACTAAAACTAAGAACTCTAGTACGTTCATATAAGTCCTTTTTATAGTGCATTGTCACGGCAGCACAATAACAAAGCACTGCTGTGTGTACACGTTAGGACCTTCATCTTGTTTCCAAAACAGTGAAATGTTAGTGCCCCCCATCTGTTTATCCTTTTTTGTTATGTTATTGAAATAATGTGTTAGGACAGCACAGCAGTTGCTCCACATTTACAAGGTCAGATGTACATACCATTAGCACTGAACTCCTTGTTAGCTCTGCTGATCCTGATCTTGTCTCTTAGCTGGCACAAAGGGGGGATCACCTAATCCCTCATTACATCCTGAGGTTCCATGAACATCAATACTCCACCTAGATACACAGACAATGTTTCACTATAGAATACCATTCAGCAGCTGTTAACTTTTTAGGAATCACATACTGGTTAGCTCTAATGTTTGGCACATTTTCCATCAGTAGCAACTTCATAAACCACATAAAGCCTCCCCTTATTGTAAATGCTGTGAGGATTGCAGCCTGTAGTGTCAGAAGAACCCTTGATCCACCAGCAGAGATACAAATAAACATCCTCAGTCCATGTCAGCATATTTCCTGTCAGACACAGAAATAGAGCAGGCAAGAAAAGCCTGGTACCCTACAGAATACTTCACCATGCTGTTGGGATCAAGAGAGGGATATCTCTGCTTATAGACATTGTGACATTTTCTGAATGTACAATGAAACGCATTCTAACATCAGTTTGTTATTTGGTCGGTTGTTGAATTAAATCCTCCGTCCCTCAGCTTACAAACATGAGAAAAAAGAGATCCCTTCAGATTTTACTGAAAGAAATGCAGAATAAACAGAAATGCTTTGAGAAAGATGATGGATTTTGGATTAAGCTCTGGCTTTATAGGAATGCTGGTGTGAGATATCTGGGCTGGCTTGTTCAAGGCTCTTTGCCTGCGTAGGATGGAAAAACTCTGACACAGAAAAGGTTGTGGGAAATTCATTTTCATTCATGCGTGGGACTATTGATTCCTATCAAAGGAAAACTTTTCTGAAAGGTCTTGTATTTTATTTGTTACATACCACCTATTGGTTAGTGTTTCTTAATATCACTGTTAGCATTTTGAGTAAACAGACTGCATCAGTATTATATCTGGCAGGGGGGCCGATGTGGTGGGAAATCGGTCTTTGGAGTCACCAGCAGTTCTACTTCTCAGGCTTCATGAAAATGTTTCTCTTTTTTTAAACACATCATCAATGATAAACAGTGCGCAAAGTTATATGGTAACATCTAAGAGCAGTCTCAATCCATCACAACCTAATGCAACTTGTTGACTGTAATGTATACACAAAAAGAACCATAGGGGAATGAGAGGATTATAACTCAAGAAGGAATGGACATAGGGTGCGCTAAAGGGTTGGCGCGTATAGAAATAGAACAGACAGAGATATGATTCTCCCTTCTGTCTTGTGTTGCAGGTTTCTTCTAACTGCAGTCGCTGCCTTGTCATCTTACTCCATTCATCTGCTGCTCAAATCCTCAGGCTATGTGGGTAAGAACTGCTGTCCTGCGTCTGCCTTTTTCAGAGCCTCGCTGTTCAGAACATAGACTATGTTATAGCTTTGTCAGCAAAAGTAGATGAATTCAAACAGTTCTGCATCATCATTTCAGATTAAACTGAAATGATGAAGACGTCTGATTAAGTTAAGTAAAAGATTAAAATTCTGCACAAGGGGGCTTTTAATTGAAACATGAATTACCTATTACTACCCTCGTTGGTTATATGCATCTGCAAAGCACATAACTGCCCAACAGTGAATGTAAAAATAGTTGGTTAAGAAGGACGTGCATGGTTTTTGTGATAGAGTGAGACATATAAATCTTAAGAGAAAGGGATGAACATGAGACCAAGAGACCATGGCTTATGACCTTTTACCTCTCAAATGTAATTGTGAACATTTATACAGAGTTTGAAGAAAAATCCTTGAAGCATTCCTGCTCACAGGATTGTCTTCACAGAGGGTGATGGTGATGAAACCAAGATCTTTACCTTTGGCCCATGACCTCGATAACCAAAAACGTTATTTTCTAAGACAAAGCCAACATTAGTGCAAAGTTTGGTGATTTTCCCACTGAGTATTCTCGAGGTTCATAAGCAAAGGATAACAAGAAGTACCATGATGTTGCTTTTACAAAATTAGTTAAACATTTACATATTCCCCCCTTTAATCTGCTAAAGAGCAGTTACACAAAATGATTTCTTACAAAATCTTATCTCAACACTTGGACTGATCAAAACAGAAACATCTATTATCACTTAAATAAGAGTTATAAATGTTTAATTATCCAAGAAAACATCAAATCATAGAAAACTGTTCAACAGTCACCAGTGTTGTGCAGAGCCCTTTGTGTAGTTCATCTTATGGACAGTATTTCATTGTGTAGCTTAGGGGGACATCAAAACAACCATACTGGACTGATTATTATTGTGCTCTAATGTGCTTACAGGGATTCGAGCTTATGAACAGCTGGGGGACAGGGCCTTTGGCACTCCAGGAAAAATGGCGGCTGGTATTGCAATCCACCTGCAGAACATTGGAGGTGAGGGGCTGCTGTGACTCAGTGATTAATGTGTTTTCAAATTTGTCCTCTGTTTGCAAACTCCCTGCAGCAAAAACATGAATTATACACCCCTACATGGCTTACCCACGCACACACATCCATATTCCAGCATGATTTTGGCTGCTCTTAGCTTTTATTCCCTAAAGCATGGAATATGAGCATGAACTGAGAGTGGAGAGCTGGTGGTAAACAGCTTCAGCCCCTGTCGTTTCTGCATTAGCAAGAATTCTCCCACTCACTGAAAATTGTGTATTGCTGTTTCTGACTAACAATTTGTGGAAACACATAAAACAAGGATTTTTTAACTCTCTGTATGTGGGGTTCAATTTTAATCTAAACTGAAAGGTATCTTTTTTTTCTCCTCATCCAGATTCTAGGAACTGAATATCAGGGTAGAATGAGGCATTGGCATACGAGTGCAACTGATTAACTTCCAAGTTTAATTACAATATTTTGTTGTTTTTGGATTTTGAATATATTGTATTTTACACTTAAGTCTTGAGTCTATATAGTGCTTAAATTGTCTGTCTACCTTAAGTGATGTTTACACCACAAGTCAGTCTACCCATTATAAACTATGTTCACGCACTGATGGTGGATGGTGCTATGTCAAGGGTCCGTCAGTATTCATAATTCCAAGTTGTACCCCTTGACTATGATTTGCTGCCTCATAAAACTGTCAGCTCGGAGTTGGCTAATGCTAAAACTAGTTTCAGTATGTGATGCATGGCAGGATAAAACAGACACGAATACCAGGGTACAATAATGTTTACTAGCAGTGATAAAATGCTAACATCAATTATTCTTTCATGGTAGCTAAAGTTTGGTTTAAAGCGGATGTCTTTTTAGTTTTTCATAAGAAAGGTTATGAAAATATATTATCTTTGTTGGATAGAAAATACAGAAATATTTTACAGGTTACAGAAAGTGTTGACAACTTTTCAGAAAAGTTTAGAAAGAGGAATAGAGCCAACTGAAACATATTTTTGATACATCAACATGAAGGGTAAATAAATGGTGATTATTTTTCCCGTGTTTGCACATAAACTTTATGATGCCCATTCATATCATTTCTTAGGGTCCTAGTTGGGCCACCTCAGTCAAGAAATTCTGGAAATGTCTCTGCTTTTTAAACTAAAACACTTTCAAGCACAACTTGTTACACTGGCCACCAGCTCACATGAGTGAGCACTGTTGATGGGACTGTAAGGGTGACAAGGACAAGGACTCAATCTTCATCAAGGTGAAAGTCACACAACTTCTTAAATTACACAGCTCTGTGTTGGTGCTTTCCATTTGTAGTATTTGTTCAACTTGGGTCAGCCTTGCACAGTTTGGATATTACCTCCCTTATTTATCATAACAGTATAGACTTTTTGACCGGACCTCTTTAAGATAGGCGAGGTTATAGCTGTGTGAGCCTACCGCGACGTCCTCACAACAACAAGGAGGGAACAGCGATGGAGCACCCAACCACTACTGTGGCTTTTTGTCACAGTGAGATGAATTTTGTTCCAGAGATGGTTGCAAGATGCAAAATGTCCCTCTATTCAAAGCAAAGGAAAATTTGGGTAGTCATGCAGCAATTATGGAACAGACAACGCCGATATGAAAAACTGTGCCAGGTATGAGGTATATCCCTAATGGAAAACCAAAACCACCAAGTAAAGTGGAGTTGAGTCGAGCATATGTTTACATGAGCTGTGTTTCCTCAGAGTGGTCGGATTTGGTTCAGTGCTGTTTGGTACAGTGAACCCTGATCTCTCTCGTTTCCACTGCCAGCTGAACACCCTCTGAGGTCAGAGAAGGTAGTGCCAGCTACATAATTGGCTGACATCACAGCGGGACATAGTTTAGCGTTCTGAAGTAGAGCGCAGCACTGTAATCAGGGAGCAACAATGGAGGACTACAGTACTCCTGTACTCAATGTGGCATCGATTCATGAGTACATTTTTTACAGCAACAACAGTGATCAAGTCACTATGGCGCAGTTATGTGTTTTCTTTTTAGTTGTAATCAACAGACTGCTGCGCTTTAAACTCAAACCTTTAAGGTCCGTTCAGTACTCTTGTCTCATGTCAAAGGGGTGCTCAAATGACAGTGGCAACACCTGTAATTGCATATGATACTGAGCCCAAACTAAACAAAACTGCTTGGTGGAAATGCACCTTAGTGGAAAAGCCCACAGTTAGTGATGAGGCAAGCCCGTCAAGACTGTACAATGCACTGCACTTTCAGTCAAGGCAATGTAGATCACCCTAATTTCACAGTCAATCTTCCTCCCTCAGTAATTAATATAGACCAACATTAGTCAGTATTGTCCAAAAGGAGAATTTCCTTGACAGAAGAAAATTCTCAGTGTTCTGAAAAATTAATGTGGTCTACTATCTATGTCTATGGATTTTAACTATAGGAGAGCAGCATGTTGTACTTGCTTGTGTTAATTAAAATAGGCCTTTAAAAGTTGGCACATGCACGACAGCTGTCTAGATATCACTTTACAAAGAGGGGATAGAATAAGGTATTGAAGGATAATCCTACTTTTCTGGTGAGATGCCCCAAGCCTAAATTCAGACCCTGGCACTGAATTCAAGATTAACCATTTAGCATATACTGTATGCCTCAATATAACTGTGTCAAAAAGGATACTAACATGCAACCAGTCTCACCACCTTCTTGTTTTAAATTTTTTGGCTGTGAGAAACAGAGATTATGGCATGAGAGCATGAGGAAGGTGGTGACTGCTTGTGTCACACATGTATATGGCCCCAGTGTCCTCTAACATAGTTACTGCTCCTTCGTTTTAGCAAACACAGGCTAGTATGATAATTTCCTAGTGACATGGTTTACCGGTGTCTTGTAAATTCAATATGTTGGAGCTGCCACCATTTTTAACTGTTTCTCTGTCTTTTTTTATTCTAGCCATGTCCAGCTACCTCCTACATTGTCAAATCAGAGTTACCGCTGGTCATCCAAGCTTTCTGAAGGTTGAACCCAACTCTGAGTGAGTATTATCACTGAAGTGCCCTTCACCATCACTGTGCTAATAAAGAAAGGCACATGACTCTTGGCTGCCATTAGCCAAGTGCTCAGACACTGTTAGCAGAGGTCAAGGGGCCTGGCAGACGATGTGGGCAGGGAATGTTTCAGTTTGCACCACTCATTGATTCAGTCGGAGTGGGGGTGTGATGAGAATGGCAGCCTGTAATTGGCTGGGAAACAGGAGGGGCAACTATCTGTCAGTTATGTGTACATACATCATAGACCCTCAGACCTGTCACCATGTGGAGGTGAGTGCTGCTGACGTCAGAGTCACGCCACAGGACACTCTGCATAAGGACATGTAGGTCTCAGTTGGAGTCCAGCTGCCTGCAGAGCTAAAAACAAATGTTGTGCTCAAAAAGGGATGGCAGTGACTGTGGACGCTGTTCTTAAAATGTCTCAGAACTTAAAGATTAAAAAAAGAAACTTCTAAAAATAAGAGGAAATATTCAGACAACCCTCCATAATCTTTATGTCAAATTTAAAACAGTCCCATTGAGCCCTTCAATACATAAAAGCAGACACATTACAAATGCATCAGAAAAATATTTTATATGATGGTATTAAAATCACACACTTTCACTGCATCAACATTAAAACTAACTTGAGTCCTGTTTGTAAATTTATAAAATATCTTTTTCCAGAACTTAAAGCATTTAAGCTAATTTTTACACATTATGCTAGCTTTATACTTTTGGAAAAAAAACAAAAAAACATTTCCAAAATAAAATAACAAAAACACTAGAAGGACAATCTTTAGGGAAAATGTTTGGACCTTTTCAATAACTATTAACAAATTGGATTTTGGTGCATTTCTGTTTTTTTTTTCTGACTGGCTGATTTTAAAAAGTCATAACCCACAAATAAGGTCCCAAAAGGTAACAGATCAGAAAAGTGCCATTATATTTTTATCCATTTTTTTTACTGCGTTAATATGTCTGTCCTGTCCATAAATAACTTTTTTTTTTTTTTCATTTTCTGAACTTTAACTTTCTATTTGAAATTTGAAGCAAGTAATGCACAAATGTTTTTTTATGGATCTAGCTAAACTAGTTATGACAGTGAAAACACAAATAACTGCTCCAACTGACCGTTGCAACAGTTCAGATTTATTAAAAATCAGTTATCAAACCACATTGAACTTGAAAAGTTCACTATTGATCACTTATTTGTTTTTTCCCTTGAGGACTTAAATGAGAAAAAGGTACCACCTGCTAGAAACACTTAAACTACAAATCTGAAGTCCGGTCTTGATGCTACAAGACTGAGACATCAAATATTACAATGCCACAGAGAACATATTATTAAAAATCATTAATGTGGCAGCAGTTGGCTGTAATGGGATAAGTATGGTCAATTCCATTACATTGAGTACCGTAGGCTTTTTTAAATAACAAAACTTGTACAGAAAAAAGGAAACTGTTGTAAAATGACATGCTATATGAATTATCAATGGAAATGAAGCCTGAAAACAAAAACTTAAGCATGTCCAATGGACCAATGGGCATAAGGAAGCTC
>JBAMNC010002305.1:0-46694 GCA_037902135.1 Cetoscarus ocellatus
TTTAATCTTATTCTGCAGACTTTATTTTTTTAAAGCATAGGTTTACAAAGTGCTTTGAAAAGCAAACAGGAACATACGGAAGTCAGACCAGAAGAGCTTAAGCACAAAATGAACTTTTGTAACTCACAAAGAGCACAATTTAAATCAAAGAGCCATTACATACATACACAGAGGGCATGATTAACCAGAGAACATAATCCCAAAAACACAGAGTGCCCCCAACCCCATAGGGCTGGAAAAAACGAGAGACCACACCAACACGCATCAGCCCAAGACCCAAGCTCAGACATGCTGACGCAGTCCCCAATGCTGCCAGCCCCACGAATAGAAGGCCCCCCATATTATTCAAACCTTAGCAAGTGTCCTGACCCGGGCCCAGACAATACATGGACCAAGTTACATGGAATGGGACCATGAGGACCAACATGAATGATTGATGAAACTTACAACAAGGTAAAGCAATAAAAGCATCATGACAAGAAAACAATATAAAGTAAATCTGATAATAAGGTAAATATTTATAACAGATAGAAATACAAAAATAGCTAAAAAGACAGTAAAAGAGAAACAAGATGATGACATTACATAAGAGAAAGTCTGTAAAAGTGAGTTTCAGGAAGTGACTGTTGTTTAAATTTCTTATCATGTGTGTTATTCTTTCCATGTTCAAAAAAATATTTTATTGTGTCTTTCCTTTGGTTTTGTGGTGGATTTAGGTTTAACCAGTTTTTGTCTAACATAAGGGACAGAGTAAGATTGGGGGCCCAAGGAAAGGTTGCATTTAAATATTTGATCTATGTCCCCTTTAACTGAGCACCAATATGGTTCCAAAACTAGACAAGAGTATAAGATGTGAGTATGATGTGCGTTATTCTCTTCACAGTTAGGCAAGCAACATGTTGTGAAATTATGATTGTATTTTAATTGAAATACAATTGTTTTGTAATATATAATCTGCAGTTTCAGTAGAACTCTCTCCAAAATAAGAGTTTGTGATTTCCCTGTTATTTCAAATGTTCTCCCAGTCTTCTTCTGTTATACTTATGTTTAGTTCATATTCCTAACTGATCAGTGCCTTGGGTTTGGCCCCCCTCCGTCTGTCCTTCAATAAGTCTATATATATATATATTTATTTAGTTATTTTTATTATGTGTGTTGGCTGTGTAACTAAGAGGTTAATATCATATGTAGTGCCATTATTGCCCATCAAGTGTTTGTATTTGTATTTTGACTTCTTGTTTCAATTTCTGTTTAGTTTGACTAGTTTTAACCCTTGCAGCTCTGGGCCTTTGTTTTGCTACTTTTCAGTCTGCCTGGATTCTTATTATAGTAATGCATGTGAAACATAAACAGCTGAACAACATCATGTTTAATCAGGACAACCTAGGCTGTCAGAATATTTTAGAATGTAATGATATTAGATTGGTTTATCATACATTACATAACCATAGAAATAAAACAAAAAAGACGACACAACATAATTTGAATGTCACAGAACTTTATACAAATCACACACAGAGCAGTGATGAATGAGCATTTTTACATTTGAATGTTTCTGTCAAGCCTTGACTATGAGAGGAACAAAGTTTGAATACTCAAAGAAATGTAGAGCTACAGCTTTTTAACGTATAAACACATTCCTCTTGACAATTTTTTGCTAAATTTAGTGATTTCTGTCACTTTTGGTAGTACTTATTTTCACAAATGTTAAAAATTGCCACATAACATTACTCAAACTTCGTTTTCGAATGTTGGGAAAATTAAAGATAACTCTTGTCTCACATTGACTGTGGTGCTTTTGATTGGTAAATAGATCGACAGGAAGTTGTCATTTCTTTAAGGGTCAAAATGGAGGCCTTAAAACATCACAGCTATGCTTTCAAATAAAAATTGTAAAAAGAATATTTATACAACTTATAACTGTGGATCGGCTAATACAGGATTTCCAAAATAAGAAAAAAACACGTCACCTCATGGTTAAATTAAAAAAAAAAATCTGGAATGGATATGTTTACCTGAAACCTTCCATAGATGGACAAAAACAGGAGCTTCCAAACACAGATGTCCTCATGAAGACCCATTAAAATTTCCCAAAGATGCAAGTAAACACATTTGAGAGGGTTAACTTTGGGTTTTCTGTGTTGATTAACATGTTTTAGTCTTATATGGGAAGAGGTACCAAGAAAGATTTTAACAACTGCTACCCCCAATAAAATATAGAATAGATCCATTGTTTGGTGGTTTTATGCTTCCATGAGGTGAACAGGTAGCAGACAGTGAGAGCACAGTCCAGACAGTGAAAGTTCAGTGGTTGGTTCAGTAAGGCCATGGCTGATTTTTATGGCGGTGCTTTTTTCATTATTATATATAAATCCAGAGATGAAAATCGTGGCCCTCATTTATCAAGCATGCATTGCCAAAAAGTGGGTGTACGATCATTTCCACACACAGATATATTAAGCTGAACCTGATTTGAACAAGGGCATAGAATAGGCTCAAATCCCACATCAAGTCTGAGTTGCTGTTTTCTTTATTGGTTTATTTCAAAGACCATAGAGACTGCTTTCAGTAATCATGAACATTTCCTTCTTAACAGTAAAATCTCTGCAGCAAATATTTTAGGAAATGAAGCAGAAAAACTAAAAGCTGTTGTAGCTTAACAGGAAACTGAAAGAGGAGATTAAATTTGCAGAGAGAATCTCTGCAGGGCTCAGTGGTCCAAATCTCTAATCAACAGTCTGATCAATTATAACATTGTTTATGATTTATCTGAATGAATTATTATACCAGTGCTTTCTTTAAATATGCATCTTTTTATTGTTTTGGGGCAAACCTTTGAAAAAATGTAACTGCAGCCTGGTCCGTGCTACAAGAAAAGAGGGATGGGGTACGATCGCAAGAGGCAATCAGGTGTAAGGAAGGGGTTATGCACGGAGATAGGTAGATAAGAAACAAAAACTTTGATTATCTAAAGGGATGTAACTTAGTATATTAAAGACTTGATCAACACAACAGCCTGTTGTTTCAGCATTTACCAACACATGACGTTTGTACGCTGGAACTGGCAAGAAGCACAGCTTTCATGAATCAGATGTGGAAGCTTGAGCAAGATGGTTTCTGCACCGAAATCTGTGCAAGTTTCTTCACAAGAGTGATACGAGGGCCAGTGTATTTGACCTTTTCCCTTCAAAATTCTGTCAGTTTATCCTTGAGAAAGAACACTCATGAAATATTTCAAGTAAATCCTTTTTATTAAGCCTACACCATATGAGGAAGTATTTGATAACATTGTTGAATATTGCAAAAATGATATGGATTGCAATAATGTAATGAAAGACAGAGTTCAGCTTTAAGTGTCCTAGCCTGTTATGCTCTTATGTGATTTTTTTCTGAATCTAAAATAAATCCAAGAAATTTCTTTCAACTGAACAAACAAATTTAGAGGTAGTTTTTAGCGAGCTTTCTGACTGCTTTAAAAGGTGTGAAAGCAGAGCCGTTATACCATGAAACTTTACACATTAAAAAAGATGTTTGTTATGCAATGCATTGCAATAAATTAAAATCATCTTTATGTGTTTTCACGCAGTTTATCGCAGCCCTACCTCTTAAAATTTTGGGGACAATGCAATCACAAGCAGGGGTTAAAGTGATTGCCGATGAAATGTGACCTATGACCTCCTAGGATCTAATCAAATCATTTTTCAGTCAGAGTGGCAATGCACAGACTGAAATCCCTCAAAACAGTTCTAAATATATTGGATTCACAACAAAAAAATGACCACAAGTCTTAATGACCTTTACATTTGAACTATGACCTTGGAAAATTTTAACAATGTATCCTTAAGAGTGAACTTTTGTGCCCAGTTTGAAGACTTTTTTAATGTTTTCTCATAATATAGATGACCATGAAGCTTTGAAACCTTTACTTTTGATTCATGACTTTCATGGCTTTTTCATGGCACACTAACTCCTCACTTCATGGGCTGTGCAGAGTTTGAAGTCAGTCCCTTTAAGCATTTTTGGAAAATCACATTCAGACACATGGACATACAGACAAACAACCTGAGAACATTATTTTCTTTTCTTTGGCTCTCTTAACAGTGGAGGTCATGCCAGCCTTAATCCTAATATTTTAATTTGAGACAAATCAGATGGGATGGGCTAGATATACTTGTCTTGTCAAAGACAAAAACAAGGACCTGTTGCATGTAATACTATTTTTGGGGGGCAGGTTTGTATTACACAGCATGTTTTACTTTGTAATGGTTCCTCAAAGAAAAAAAGTTTGTATTTTATTTTTAGGGGAAGAAAAATAGACGATTTCTACATGTTAGTCTTTTTTGTACAGTTAGTTTTTAGTAGGGGGTATTTCCTGAATGCTGTGCTTTATTCCTTTCAGGACACTCGGGCTCTTGACTCTGAGTTTCTGTTAATGGACAGTAACGCCACAGCTCTGGCAGGGCCCCAGCGCCTTTCAGATCCCGTACCTCATCAGGCAGAAGATCTGCAGCAGCTTGGACGCTCCCTGTCCCAATGGAGCCGACTGGAGGATGCTAGCACAAAGACTTAAACTTGAGAGGTAAACTCATACTGAAATGGCAAAATATCATGAAAACCCACTTTTTAGGATTTTAGGGGCATTAATGATGTTCTGTTACCTGACATGCCAGTACGGACAGTTCAATATATCCGCCACAGAAATATTTCACTAGTCCATCTGGAGAAGAGCCCATAGAAAATGTGTTCAGGGGCAGAACCTTCAAAACCAACTGCAACTGGTGATTGGATGATCGGTCTACCAGTCACACTCATCACAGACCAATCCATATCAAGCCACAGTATGATGTAACAGCTTGACCCTGTCGTTAGCCGTTAGCTTAAACTACATTTCAGTCCTTAGACTATCATCTTACATAAATTATACAACACAGATGTATCATTTACCACTTATATGTGACATGAACCTCGTCAGTGACAATCCCCCCACCAAGTTCTCCTGGTAAACTTCTGAGGAGAGCATATTTCACCAGGTATCACTGAGTAACCATGATGACCATAGACTAACGGTGTCATCTGCGGAGGATTTTCACATTCTCTTCCAGTTTCCCAGCAGTGATCCCCAGCTTCCCAGCCTCTCTAATTTGATCATCTATGAGGGCAACCAGCTGAGACACAATTATCCCAGTGGGGTTTGGAGTCCTTCTCCCCCTTTTCACAACCAGAAGAGCCAGTTGGTAGATTAAACTCTTACCAAAACCAATCAGGACAGGAGCAAAAACATTGTTTCCCGTAAGAAAAGCTTTAAGTGACATTCTTTGCTCCTCTTTTGAAGAAGAAATTGAGTCCATTTCTGATAAAACTGCAGATATTACCAGGGAGTGCGCTTAAGAAGCCGCCTTTGTTTTTCAAACATGCAGTCACTTTGGGCTGTCGTCACATCTGCAGCTCCCGCCTCTCTTCTCTGATTGGGCCGTTCAGCTTTTAGTCACGTGAAGTCGTGTGAGATTGGAGCTTGGCAAGATGGACCTGTGTGATTTCAGACAACGAGTCAGGCAGGTCCATGTGCTCTGCAAGGTTAGATGTTCTGAGGTATCTACCCAGCCAACAAATAGGCCAAAGTAGTTCTTTGTCCCTGGCCCATCCATGTCAGAAGACACAAAACTCTTCATTAAAACAGTTTTGTTCATGGGTCGTTTCATTTTGTTGTCAATTCTACAAAATAAAAGATATGCACTCAAAAATAATTATTGATTTCTAAATCATTGACCAAAAAGTGTGTTATACATGTTTATATAGGGTGTTTTTTTTTTCCAAATGAATAAATGTATGTTTTTGTCAGTAACTGTATGTCTGTTTATTTTTAACTCAGAAAATAGAGAATAGGTGTACACTGTGACCTACAATGACTTGCTGTATAATTACATTAGTAGGTTCTGTAGTTGATAAATAAAACGTGTTGTTTGTTATAAACTATCGTGAGTAAGTAAATTACCTTCATGCCAATTCTAGTAGTTGAGGAATTCTGAATTATAAAAGAGTAAGAACCCCCGCCGAGGCATTTCCAACATTGTTGGGCAATTTATTGTCAAAAATGTATAAAACTGCCCTATCTCGCACTGTTAACAAATCCTTTAAAAAGCTCTTGGATCAGGACTCAGGTCACAACCAAAATCTCATTGCTTATTCCTTATTCCATGACCAGCATCCCCTGAAAATTTCATCTAAATCCGTTCGTAACTTTTTGCGTTAGGGGAGAAAACATGACCTCCTTGGCTGAGGTAACAACACCAATAATCAGGGTTCAGAGAGCCCTGTGGTGTCGGGTCCCCCCACGCAAAGGCAGCCTAGGTTCAGGTCCAGCCATGCAACCTTTCCCACGCATCATTCACTTCCTCTCTCTCAATATCTCTGTCCTGTCTTTACAGTAAAGGCCTAAAATAAACCTGAGGAAATAAAAAATCATAATCCTTATCTGTTCACTGATCGTATGAACAGACAGCGCACACAAAGGCTCTGCAGCTCAGCCTCATTTATACAAAGCTCCTGAGGATAGAGGTTATACAGCAGCTTGTTTAAATTAATGAACAGGTAATCAGTGTGATATCAAAGGGTCATACTAATGTGAAGGTTAACATGTAACTATGGAATTATAATTATACACAATCAGGGTGAAGAGCATCACGGCAGTGGAGTGTTTTCCCTTAGATTAATGGTAAACAAGGCTCTGCCTCTGCAAACTAATCCTCATTTGACACAGCTAACTTTAAGGGATTAATGTGGACTTGATAGGTGCAGCTATCACTTCTGTAAGAAAACACAACACACTCTGCTGTTTTTTTCCCTCAGGAACAGGTAAGCAGCTTAAAGCCTGCAGCTAAATTTGTACCTGCTACATGCTGCTTAACACTCTTTATTGGAAAGTTCGAAAACTTGCTGCCCATCAGGAGGGAAAAAAGGTTGAATAGGTCTGGATCAGTGCCGGCACTTTGTTACTGTACTGTTTCACAAGAGAACCTGAAAGAGAAAGGTGCCAACCATTGATCCACTTTTGCTTCAATTTAATTTCGAGCGCATAATGAAATCAACATGGGTACACTTAATTAGCTCAATCAACTTTATTCACTCCAATTAATCACAAAGTGGATTGATGCTCTACAGGTTTAACTAGCAATGTTTTGTTCGACATAATCAATTCTCATTTAGGCCTGAGGAGAGAACAACTGCTCTGTTGTTTGATGCGTCCTTAACAACGTATTTTCCTGAAGAGGCAGCAGCTGCTTGGCATTCTGTCGTGCTGTATTTCTCTGTTTGTTTCCGCGTGGTGTAAAGTGTTCAGACCGAGCGGAACGGGACCAATCAATAAAACTTAAAATGCCAAGAACCTTTTACTTGATCTTTCTCTCCGAAGACTGTGCAAGCGGCTGCGTCTGAGCCGTACAAGATAAGCTTGTGTTTCACACAGCGAGGTGAATAAGCAGGGCTGACACGTCCGAGGCTAAGCTCCTGCTTTTTTATCTAAATAATGACACAGAGGTTGGTTCCCAGACAATTTTTTGACCAACTCTTCTCCTTTCTGTGCTCCCCTTGACACAAGGGGAAGGCTGTGAGTACTAAAAAATCCAATTGACTCAAAAAGGCAGAGCTTCTTTCTGCACTCAGGGCTTATGCCGTCATGTGTTTGTAACCACCAACAGTGTCGGAGGTAGCACATAACAGATTAACCTTTTGTTTTAACAAACAGGGATGTTTCCAGGGAGACAAGTTTTGTTTATGAAAAAAAACATTCAAAACTGAGCACTTTTTATGTATCAAATAATAACATTGTTAGTGGGTTAACAATATGCAGTTGTTTGCAAAATGGAGTGGGGCTAATGCTAATGTTAGCACTGCTGCCACCACAAATTGTAAATCCTTCCCCAATGTACAGTGCATAACATATTTATTAGACCACCAACCAATGTAAGGTTTATGCCACAGATACCCTAAATTAACAGCATTGGTAAGAACCAAAATCTTTTTTCATGTTTCTGTGGTGGTTAATACTCCAGTATTGAGAGGCTCTTTAACTAAAATGATATTTTTAATGCTAAATTCTAAGCATTGTTGCTATCCATGAAATTTCAATTTTACTGTTTTACAAAAAAAGCAGAAAATAGGAAAGCGCATTATTATTTCTTGATTGTGATGTCAAATTATAGTTATTTACTTTCATGCCTTGAACAGGAAAATAAATTTTAGTGGTTAAATGTTAGGGCAGCACAGTAGCACAGCAGGTAGTGCACTGCTTTGTCAGTGGCATGTAAATGGGTATGAAAGGTGAATGTTTTAGTTGATACTGATGGACAACTGACAGAGAAACTCCAACCATCATTGAGTGAATGCGAGAGTGAATGGGTAAGAATGGGGTGTATGTGACCTAAAAAGACTAAAAAGCACTATTCCCATGACCATTTACTTCCCACATTACCGAAGTAAAAGCAAAGGTATTGATTCTAGTGACTTCTTTAAATTGCACCAATACACAGAAAACCTACCTCAATTACTCTAACTGTAGTAAAGTTCTTGACTTTTAGTTACTTATCTGCATTTTACAGTTATGGGATGTAAACTAGGCTGTAAAATCACAGAAAAGTCCAAACATTCAAAGATAGGTGTACAGCCGACTGTATGCTGTTTTTGTAACCACCATGCAGGACACAGAAGGGTTTGGATTTTTGTCATATAAAAGCTCTCTTAGAGCATCCTTTTTTTTTATATAACACAAAAACACCACCCACTGACCTTCACAGCAGCTTTGGCAGGTGAGCAGAGGATACAACAAAGTAATGGACTCTGTCTGACCTTTCCCAAGGTGAAAAAGACATCTTGTTTCCCCCACTTTCATTTTTTCTTTTGTATCATATGTGCTCGACATAACAGTTAGGGCCCCAGACATTTGGGGAACAGAAAAAGGCCATTAAATCAAACCAGCATCTTCTCCAGGTACTGCGGGGATCAGGTCCCACTCAAACATCAAATGTCCTGCTGGCTGGGGCCGCTGCTTTGTTGTCATTGATTGGGTTTGATCACAAAGGTTCTGCTCCTAAAATGGAAAAGGTCACTTCCGACTTAGCTGTTAAAGTCCATATAGGATTTACTATAGAGGGATTTAGGGGCAATTTCTACATCAAATAAAGAGGAATAAAGCGTACCCAGGTAAGCTTGAAATAAAAATTGCCAGGGATTCTGTATTTGAGGCTGCTTTCCAGAGCTGGAGTGTTTTCTCTCACCTTTTATCATTTCTTACTTAGTGCTCCAACACGGCATATCTGGATGTAGTTATAAAACGCACAATGAAAGCTGACATTGACAGAGTTACAAGAAGCAGGAGCACAATAAAATAGAGGCTGAAAAGCTTTTCGAAGACTCTGCTGGTGTAAAGCCAGAGAGAAACTGTCCGTTATGATAAGTGCACTCGGCTTGACTTTATAAAAATGTCCCTTCTTGCCTCACTGATCTTTTTGTGCTCTTCCTCCCGCAGACACATGAGGTTTCTTTGCGTCCAAAGCGAGCCCGACCTCTGTGATCCTGGACCTGTGGGAGGCACAGCATTTCCACAGCGGCAACATCAACCAGCTGGCCGCAGTCATGGCTGACATTGGCAAACAGGAAGCCATGATTTTCCTGGTCTCTGATGGCGAGTGCTAACCCAGAAACGGAGGAGAGACTGTTGGCGCAGGGGAATAGTACAGAACACAACAAAACACACAGAAAACACAAAAACTGCAGGAGGAATGGAGGAGCAGAGCCGTCCCAATGTCCCTCTTCTGTGCTTGCAGATAGTGAAGGGTTCATGCAGGAGTGAGTCACTATTTCCCATCAAATAGAGTGAAATCAGACCAAATGAGAGGAAGTGTGTGGGAAATAAATCCATACACTGGATAAAAGAAAACCCTTTTTTCCTTAAAAGAAGTTAAATTAGTCCACACTTTGGTTCTACTTAATAAACATTTAGTTTAACTTCATGCCTTTGATATAAGTAGCCCATTATGGCTAATAAGGGAGCAATATGCAAACATAATGCTTTTACTAATGGCCAATATTGCAAATTTAAAGAATAATTTTTGAACCTAAATATATAATTTTATAAAAGGGATATTGGAGGAGGTGCTGGGTCATTTCAGGTTCAAGAGAACGGTCGACATATGCAATTGGCAGGTTTGTTTTATGGTATCATTTCAGACACTGAGCACATTTTAACAAGGTCATCAGGGTCAGTGAACATCCCCTCTGTCCAATCCACATGTACATCTCATATATGTCCTTTATGTTTCCAGAAACACACACACAGGCGGCTTGTAGCACATATCGTGGACCTGCAGGTTTAAATAGATTGTATGTCAGAGGCCCAAAAATCTTGTCTTATCTTGTTTGTGTGGTTTTTAGTCCAGTTGGGTGTCTGTACTGTGAATGTTACATCTTGACATCTTGATTCAGCGAGACGCTTCGCTGCTTTTCTTGCTTCTAGATCGATAAATGTGGGGTTTTGGTTCTTGAACTTTTCTGTAAAGGGAGGAGTGAATAACATTTCTACCACAGTCTTATCTCTGAAAACATTTCTATGTAAAGCCCGTCATTTTACTCTGTTCAGTCCTACATTACCCAACACCAGGGGTGTCCAAACTGTGGCCTGGGGGCAAACTGTGGCCTGCAGTCCAGTTTTAAATTGGCATATGGCAAACTCTAATGATTAGATATAATCAAAGTAGTGCAAAGATGACTTCGTTATGTAGCCCAACCCAAAAGTCAAAGGTCACATATTATGCAGAATACACTTTCTAATGTCTTTAAACTGAACTAAAGATGCAACAAGATCACAAACCTCCACCAAGTGCCAAGTACCTTGTGCCATGGCCGTCATTCCCTGAAAATATCATCTGGATTTATATCAAACTTATTTTGTTATTGTCAAAAATGAAGAAAACTTACCTATCTCACACTGTTAACAAATCATTAAAAAATATCTTGGATCTGCTTCTGGATTTAGATCATCACCAAAATCTAGTCACTCATTTTTTGTGCCATGGCCGTCATTCCTGAAAATGTCATCAAAATCTGTTCATAACAGATCATCACAGGACTCAACATGCTAAACTTTCTGTCAGGAGGCACCCATGACACTATACTGTTGTTTAATTTGGTGCTACATTAGATGACTCATTTCTGGGGCCAAAACCCTGTTTGGCTAGGCTATAATCTGACCCCAGCATGTCTCTGCCTGGATGAAAACATCTCTGGATGTATGTATATGCATATCTGTTATATCTGTAAAATAAAGGAGTATGACTTCAGCCTGCTCTATTGTAAAGTGCCTTGAGATAACAGTTGTTATTAATTGGCGCAATACAAATAAAGACTGATTGATCGATTGATTGATTGATAAACATGGGGTTTAACCCTCAAGAGACATTTGTTAGAGAGGCTTACCAAAAGAAAGTGTGCATCAAAGTGATCAGTTATATAATTTCTGAATTTTGCCCTCAGTGATATCAGTTTGGACACCCCTATCCTATACATTCACCATGTTGTGTCTCTGTTGCTGATTCCACTGCTAATGAAGGAGCCATAGGGCCAAAGGGTGTTCAGCTGCATATATGGGAGCTCTGAATGTTGTCCATGCTCATTATTTACCATGACATTTTCAGCAGTGATTGCATTAACTCTGTAGCAGAAAGATATTCTACAGAAAAAAGCGAAGGCCAGGAGGGTTATTATTTGAGCATAAATAATGCAGAGCACACTCTCGACAAAAATCTAGCTACAAATTCTTCGAAATCTTCACCAGATAACTCACGTGGAAGGAGACGCTGTGCAGCCTTGTTTTTTATAATTCATAAAGCAGTGTTGTGGGAATTTTATATTTGCTGTGTGGCAAGTATAACAACATTTCTGTATCAGAGGAAGGCCTGTCTCAGAGAAAGCAAAGTGGTTCATTCAGAGTGTCAGGCCTCTGCTCACAGACAATAACTTAACTTGTATTTATTTTTAGGTTTTTTTTTTTATGCCAGAAATGATCCAGTAGATTTCTACAGCTAACCAAAACCACAAATTTGCTCATTTTATTTTTGCTACTTCACATTAATAGATATATCAGTACAGGAAGAACCAATGCAGAGAGTCTTAAATGTCCACAGGCTCAGTAACTATTCTCTGAAAAGATGCGAGCAATCCCGAATTAGCCATAGTTTCTCTCTCCGTCTGCCTCAGGGTTGCATGTGAAGTTGTCTGTTAAAGATGTAAAGAGAGCCCTTTTTATTTCACCCCATTTTGACAGGATTAGCACAGCCCATCATCCGCTTTTGCTCCTGTGGCTTCAACCTTTAACACTTTCTGGAGCCTCTTTTATGATTGTCAGATATTAGGAATGTACATTTATGTTTCTCCTAGCAAGGGAAGAAGTACGTCTTTACTTTTTAGAGGAAACTTTTGTTTTTATGTGGCATCTCTGCACCTTTTCATCCTCTAAACACGCCTTCTCTTGACCAACACGTTTTTTACTAAACCCTGTGCTATTTGATGTGGAGATGCTATGAAGTTATTACTTTTTTTTAACTAGCTTAAAGAGCCCCTTTTATCAAGCCCCTTCTGACAAAAACGGTGATATCAGTATGAATAAGCCCATTCATGTTGAGATGGATCACCACCACATGTAATATGTAAATACTTTTTCTAAGCCAGCCGTGTGCTGTCACTTTGCATATTGTATATCAGCAGAATTGGTAACCAAAGTTTTATGAGTATCATTTGAGGCCACTCATCCTCCTCCTGTATCCATGGATATTGTTCCACTGTTGTTTTTTAAGCAGCTAGAATAGAAGAAGTCGGAGTAAATGTCTTTTTTAAGCAGTGGACTTAAAGTCCAAATCACTGTATCTCATTTTCTGACTTTTTGTCTTTGAGGCAAATGATCACTGTTTGTTTAAGCCGTAATACGTGTCCATTACTTTGATCACTTTGTAAAGAAATGTAAATTATATTTTAATATGAAGCCAAAAAAAAAGACACTTAAGTGGCGCAACATTTGTCAAGTCTAAACCGTGACGTGTTTGCCTATATACTGTTCTCTGGCGATCTAGCAGTGAAGACTTTTTGCAGTGTTAAGGGTTCAGAGACTGTTTGACAGGAAGTTTCTCGACACATTTTGTTCGTCCTCTCTGCGTACGTCTACCTGATGAGTAAGCATTTAAACACAAGCTGGAGACGGTCACTAACCACTTGGTGGACTTTCACGGGTGCCGCGTGGAGGTCCGTCTCAGAGAGATGGCGGTGTTAGCACAGCATGTTTCAGTTGTACAGTCAGACTGTGTGTGAAACTCGATCACCCGTCATTGTCTCGGTTGTGTCGTCTAAGCACATTTCAGTAATGTAATTCACCAGCCGTCAGGATGTTCTGCATCTATCTTTACATCTACTCTGTCCCACAAATCTATCAAATCTGCAATTACCGTGTCCCTCTTGAATACACTGTCAAATCCGGGCCTGAACGTTCATGCTTTGTTCAACAGTTTGAGTTTCTCTGAAAAGTTCCATCACACGTCTGTACTTTCTGTGTCACTAATTACTATTCAGTGTCAAGGATGTGTGTGTGAGACAGAGAGACTGTATGTGTGTGTGTGTGTATCTCCCCATCACTCTGACTGAACTGTTTCCTTTTTGAACAATAGACTTCTGTACTTGTGAATGGTTTTTCTATTCAGTTCCTTGATTCAATGTTCCTTGCCTTTCTGCAAGTCAAAAATGCTGTATTTATTACATGCCACAGCGCTTATGCAATTGTATTAATCCTTTTGTTGGTTTGTTTCCTATTTTAAACCCTTTCTTTTGTTCCTTATCGTCAACGTAAGTTGTTGTCAAAACTTTTGTGGCAAAGGAAAAACTTCTGCTGAGGGAGATTTTCTGTACTTTTTGGACTATGATATGGATTTGTGGGTAGAATTTTGGAAATTCGTTTCTAAGTGCTTTCAAGTATTTACTTGGCCTTATGTATATATATATCTATGACATTTCAGAAAGGTATGTATAGTAATTCAACCTGAAATTGTTGTAAATAAATTATATATTGTTAAATCAAGGACTGGGATCTTTTTACTTGGAACATCTTCACTTGTCACTCTTTGCTTTAAAGCAGCGGTTTTAGACTCATATTAAATGTGAGACACTTTCAGTCCTGTCATCTTAAAGGAGCGCCACACCAACTAAATTCTAAATAACAAGCACCGTATTTCTCAAACATATACTTTTTGGTTTCCAGTATTCAAATTCCTGTCATGGTTAATTAAAATATGTAAACATCAGTTCTTAAACAATTCTATTTACATTCATTTTAAAATGTTACTTCAAATAGAAGAGAGCACAGGAGTGCATTTGATGTCGAACCAATGATGCTCATGGAAGAAAAAAATTTAAAGGAAAGGTGGATGCAAATAATTCAGGGCCTCAAAATGGTTTGAAAAATTTAAAAGCCCTTGAACTCATAGGGCTAAAAACATTAAAAATCACACCAATGTGTATGGATTACACCTTTTTCTGGGTGGACTTATTAGTTCAAATTCTTCTTTTTTTCTATCATACCTAAACTGTTACTTAAGCAAAAACTGCAAACAGAAAGTTAAAATATTTTTACAAATTTGTATTTTAACTGTTAATTTAAATCTTTGCTCTTGCTTTATTTGACCAAAGCAACTTAACATGTCTTAATAAATGGTTGTATTATTTCATAACTAGAAAGCACTTGGAGAGCGCAACGCCTCCGCTAAGGTAGCTCACATGTTGCTGTTACATCTATAAGCAATGGTTTCATGATAAAGTTACCATCATAATATGATTCCTTCACTCTGAAAACCCACACCTAGCGCTTGGAGTCATATTGATATAAAGTTTGCCAGTTATTGAGCAAAGATTTTTTGAGTTGGGCTATTTCCAACATCTCCTGAAAATTTCAGCAAAATCCATCCCGTAGTTTTTGCCTAATCTTGCTAACAAAGAAACAAACAAACTAACAAACAGGGCCAAAAACATAACCTCCATGGCAGAGGTAAATACAAGAATCAGCTCCTATCACTCATCAAACCTCTGGTAGAATGACAACGGCTTTGTTACTTTGTATTTGCCTTCATAAAGTTCATCAGAGTAAGCAGAAAGAATACCATACTCTCTTCAGTGATCAATGATTTACTGCACAGTTTTTACAGATTGATATTTTAAAATGAATATTTCTGGGGTTTTTTTTACAATGATTATTTAGCATTAAAGTAAGAGGCATTTTTTATCACAGCGATAACTACAGGAAACATCTTTTCTATGAAAAGTGATGAGTTTATGACATCCTGCAGAGGTTCAGCTCACAGCACGTGGGACTTTTTAACATAAATAATGTCAAAAACTTCTTACAACACCACTGCATAACAGCATATTTATGCAGAATTCATAATTGGTAATCTGTTAAAAAGCTTCGTGATCATTTTTAAGCAGGAGGGGCCTCGAACTGATCAGAATTACTAAGTACCACTTCTGTTACATGGGATACACCAACTATATGAGGGTTTTGATGTCCATAAAGAACAACTTTTATAAAAGATATTGATAATGTGAACATTAGAATTGTCCTGTACAGTGGGAAGGATACACACCCCAAATGTTGCATCACAAAGTAGTGCCAAAAAAGGTGTTACACACCCACACACACTACACACTCTCTTTGTCCATCCTCGCTTCCTCTCTCATCCATTGACCCTGGAAGTCATTCTCCCTCCAACATGATGAAGGATCTTCCAGTTCCCAAAAACTGAAGAAGACGATGAAGGACAGAGGAGGATTCTAGAGGAGCTCAGACTAAGGATACACCAGTGTTTCCTCTGAGGAAGTCTTGAATGAGAGGTGTCCTGTTTGTTTGTCTGTCTGGTTGTTTGTTAGCAAGATTAAAAACTACTGGACAAATTTTGTTGAAATTTTCAGGAGATGTTGGTAATGGCCCAACTTAAAAATTATTAGATTTTGGTGATGATCCAGATAACCGCCATTAGCAGCCGAACGTTGTTGCTCAATAACTGTCTAACTGATAATGATATCAACATGATTCTGAGTACTAGGTGTGGGGTATTCAGGGTCAAGAAATCATATTATGATGGCAACATTATCATGGAACTATTGCTTATAGATGTAAAAAAGCAATATAAAACTACTTTGGCAGAAGTTTGGACTCTCCAAGTGCTTTCTAGTTGACTTAAAAATTGATTATTCAGGAGTGATAAAGCAGAATGAAAAGTTTGCTAATACTTGACTTTTTGGGACCTTTGCAAGTAGAATAATACGCTGATGCAGAAGGTTTTGTCATATTTAACTTGAAATAGACTAATAGTTATTTTCCTTCAGGTCAGGTTTTAAAACAAAAAACACATGCAAACATATTTTGTTTCCATTTCTGACTCCGAGAAAAATATGCTAAAACATGACTTTTTGGGACCTTTTCAGGAAGGAAAACATGCTGGTGCAGAAGGTTTGCTCAGATTTGACCTAAAAATGGACTTGTAACCATTTTTCCCTGAGGTCAGGCTTTGAAAAAAACACATGCTAACATATGACTTTGTTGACATGTCGAAAAAATATGCTCAAACAAGACTCTTTGGTGAAAGAGAGCCAAAAAACATGCTTGTGCAGACGGTTTGTCCATATTTGGCAGAAACATGGATTTATAAGCCTTTTTCCTTCCAGTCAAGCTTTGAAACAACCCTCATGCTAACATATGACTTTTTTTTACCATGCCGGACTCAAACATGACATTTTGGGGGAAAGGGGGGCCAAAAATCATGTACTACCGTGTTTCCTTCCTGTTTGAGGCCTAGAAAGTCATGTTTTTAGCAAATTTTTTTGTGGGCTAAAAAAAAAATATATTAAAAATCATATGTCGATTTTTACAAAATTTTGAACTAGTCCAAAAAGGGTTAAAAAGTGCATTTCTATGTGAAAGAAGAAGAAAGAAGTTATGTTGGGGCTGAAGAATAAAAAACAGTCATATGTTTGCATTTCAAAACGGGGCCTAAAAACATGCACAAGGGTGTTTTCCTGCCTGTTTGAGGCCTAAAAAAGTCTTGTTTTAGCACATTTTTGGTGGGGCTGAAGAATCAAAAAGAGCTAAAAAGTGCTTTTCTAGGTCAGAAAGGGCCCAAAAACATGTACCATGGTGTTTTGCTGCCTGTTTATGTCCTAAAAATTGATGTTTTAGCAATTTTTGGTGGGGCTAAAAAATGAAAAAAAGTCATATGTTAGCATGTCGATTTTTTCAAAATTTTGACCTCTCCCTAAAGGGCTAAAAAGTGCAATTCTAGGTGATACGGGGCCTGAAAACATGCACTAGGATGTTTTCCTGTCTGTTTGAGGCCTAAAAAGTCTTGTTTTAGCACATTTTTGGTGGGGCTGAAAAATCAATGAGGGGCTAAAAAGTGCTTTTCTAGGTAAAACAGGGCCTACAAACATGCACCATGGTGTTTTCCTGCCTGTTTATGTCCTAAAAAGTCATGTTTTAGCAAATTCTTGGTGGGGCTAAAAAATGAAAAAAAAAGTTATATGTTAGCATGTCAATTATTTCAAAATTTGACCTGCCACAAAAGGGGCTAAAAAGTGCAATTCTAGGTGAAACAGGGCCTGAAAACATGCACTAGGGTGTTTGCCTGCCTGTTTGAGGCTTAAAAAGTCTTGTTTTACCTCATTTTTGGTAGGGCTGAAAAATCAAAAAAGGGCTAAAAAAATAATTTTCTAGGTCAAATAGGGCCTAAAAACATGTACCATGGTGTTTTCCTGCCTGTTTATGTCCTGAAAAGTATTGTTTTAGGAAATTTTTGGTGGGGCTAAAAAATGAAATGTCATATGTTAGCATGTCGATTTTTTCAAATTTTTGACGTCCCCCAAAAGGGCTAAAAAGTGATTTGGTAGGTGAAACAAGGCCTAAAAACATGCACTAGTGTGTTTGTCTGCCTGTTTGAGGCCTAAAATGTCTTCTTTTAGCACATTTTTGGTGGGGCTTAAAAAATGAAAAAAAGTCATATGTTAGCATGTTGATTTTTTCAAATTTTTGACCTACCCCCAATTGGGCTAAAAAGTGCAATTCTAGGGTGAAACAGGCCTAAAAACATGCACTAGGGTGTTTGCCTGTCTGTTTGGAGGCCTATAAAGTCTTGTTTTAGCACATTTTTGGTGGGGCTTGAACAATCAAAAAGAGTTTATGAAGTGCTTTTCTAGGTCAACAAGGGGCCCAAAAACATGTACCATGGTGTTCTTCCAGCCTGTTTATGTCCTAAAAAGTCATGTTTTAGCAAATTTTTTGTGGGGCTAAAAAATGAAAAAAAGTCATATGTTAGCATGTCGATTTTTTCAAAATGTTGACCTGCCACAAAAGGGCTAAAAAAGTGATTTGGTAGGTGAAACAGGGCCTAAAACATGCACTAGGGTGTTTGCCTGTCTGTTTGAGGCCTAAAAAGTCTTGTTATTAGCACATTTTGGTTGGGACTTGAAGAATCAAAAAGGGCTAAAAAGTGCTTTTCTAGGTCGAAAAGGGCCCAAAAATATGTACCATGGTGTTTTCCCTGCCTGTTTATGTCCTAAAATGTCATGTTTTAGCAAATTTTTGGAGGGGCTAAAAAAATGAAAAAAAAGTCATATGTTAGCATGTTGATTTTTTCAAAATTTTGACCTGCCCCAAAAGGGCTAAAACATGCAATTCTAGGTGAAACAGGGCCTAAAAACATGCACTAGGGTGTTTTCCTGCCTGTTTGAGGCCTAAAAAGTCTTGTTTTAGCACATTTTTGGGGGCTGAAAAATCAAAAAGGTCTAAAAAATGCTTTCTAGGTCAAAAAGGGCCCAAAAAAATGTACCATGGTGTTTTCCTGCCTGTTTATGTCCTAAAAAGTCATGTTTTAGCATTTTTGGGGGGGCTGAAAAATGAAAAGTCATATGTTAGCATGTCGATTTTTTCAAATTTTTGACGTCCCCCAAAAGGGCTAAAAAGTGATTTGGTAGGTGAAACAAGGCCTAAAACATGCACTAGTGTGTTTGTCTACCTGTTTGAGGCCTAAAATGTCTTGCTTTAGCACATTTTTGGTGGGGTTAAAAAATGAACAAAAGTCATATGTTAGCATGTCGATTTTTTCAAAATTTTGACCTGCCACAAAAGGGCTAAAAAGTGCAATTCTAGGTGAAACAGGGCCTAAAAACATGCACTAGGGTGTTTGCCTGTCTGTTTGAGGCCTAAAAAGTCTTGTTTTAGCACATTTTGGTGGGGCTGAAAAATCAAAAAGAGTTATGAAGAGCTTTTCTAGGTCAACAAGGGCCCAAAAACATGTACCATGGTGTTTTCCTGCCTGTTTATGTCCTAAAAAGTCATGTTTTAGCACATTTTTTGTGGGGCTAAAAAATGAAAAAAAGTCATATGTTAGCATGTTTGATTTTTTGAAAATGTTGACCTCCCCCAAAAGGGCTAAAAAGTGATTTGGTAGGTGAAACAGGGCCTAAAACATGCACTAGGGTGTTTGCCTGTCTGTTTGAGGCCTAAAAAGGTCTTGTTTTAGCACATTTTGGTGGGACTGAAGAATCAAAAAGGGCTAAAAAATGCTTTTCTAGGTCAAAAAGGGCCCAAAACATGTACCATGGTGTTTTCCTGCCTGTTTATGTCCTAAAAAGTCATGTTTAGGCAATTTTTGGTGGGGCTAAAAAATGAAATGTCATATGTTAACATGTCGAGTTTTTCAAATTTTTGACGTCCCCCAAAAGGGGCTAAAAAGTGATTTGGTAGGTGAAACAAGGCCTAAAAAACATGCACTAGTGTGTTTGTCTGCCTGTTTGAGGCCTAAAATGTCTTCTTTTAGCACATTTTTGGTGGGGCTAAAAAAATGAAAAAAAGTCATATGTTAGCATGTTGATTTTTTCAAAATTTTGACCTACCCCAATTGGGCTAAAAAGTGCAATTCTAGGTGAAACAGGGCCTAGAAAACATGCACTAGGGTGTTTGCCTGTCTGTTTGAGGCCTATAAAGTCTTGTTTTAGCACATTTTTGGTGGGGCTGAACAATCAAAAAGAGTTATGAAGTGCTTTTCTAGGTCAACAAGGGCCCAAAAAACATGTACCATGGTGTTTTCCTGCCTGTTTATGTCCTAAAAAGTCATGTTTTGGCAAATTTTTTGTGGGGCTAAAACATGAAAAAAAGTCATATGTTAGCATGTTGATTTTTCTCAAAATTTTGACCTACCCCAATTGGGCTAAAAAGTGCAATTCTAGGTGAAAAAGGGCCTACAAACATGCACTCGGGTGTTTGCCTGTCTGTTTGAGGCCTAAAAAGTCTTGTTTTAGCACATTTTTGGTGGGGCTAAAACATGAAAAGAAAGTCATATGTTAGCATGTTGATTTTTTCAAAATTTTGACCTACCCCAATTGGGCTAAAAAAGTGCAATTCTAGGTGAAAAAGGGCCTACAAACATGCACTCGGGTGTTTGCCTGTCTGTTTGAGGCCTAAAAAGTCTTGTTTTAGCACATTTTTTGGTGGGGCTGAAAAATCAAAAAGGTCTAAAAAAATGCTTTTCTAGGTCGAAAAGGGCCCAAAAACATGTACCATGGTGTTTTCCCTGCCTGTTTATGTCCTAAAAAGTCATGATTAGCACATTTTGGTGGGGCTAAAAAATGAAATGTCATATGTTAGCATGTCGATTTTTTCAAATTTTTGACGTCCCCCAAAAGGGCTAAAAAGTGATTTGGTAGGTGAAACAAGGCCTAAAAAAACATGCACTAGTGTGTGTTTGTCTGCCTGTTTGAGGCCTAAAATGTCTTGTTTTAGCACATTTTTGGTGGGGCTAAAAAAAAGACAAAAGTCATATGTTAGCATGTCGATTTTTTCAAAATGTGACCTGCCCCAAAAGGGCTAAAAAGTGCAATTCTAGGTGAAACAGGGCCTAAAAACATGCACTAGGGTGTTTGCCTGTCTGTTTGAGGCCTATAAAGTCTTGTTTTATAGCACATTTTTTGGTGGGCTGAAAAATTAAAAAGGGCAAAAAAATGCTTTTCTAGGTCAAAAGAGCCTAAAAAAAATGTATTAAGGTGTTTTCCTGCCTGTTTATGTCCTAAAAAGTCATGTTTTAGCAATTTTTGGGGGGGCTGAAAAATGAAAAGTCATATGTTAGCATGTCGATTTTTTCAAAATTTTGACGTCCCCCAAAAGGGCTAAAAAGTGATTTGGTAGGTGAAACAAGGCCTAAAACATGCACTATTGTGTTTGTCTACCTGTTTGAGGCCTAAAAAGTCTTGCTTTAGCACATTTTTGGTGGGGTTAAAAATGAACAAAAGTCATATGTTAGCATGTCGATTTTTTCAAATTGTTGACCTGCCACAAAAGGGCTAAAAAGCGCAATTTCTAGGTGAAACAGGGCCTAAAAACATGCACTAGGGTGTTTGCCTGTCTGTTTGAGGCCTAAAAAGTCTTGTTTTAGCACATTTTTGGTGGGGCTGAAAATCAAAAAGAGTTATGAAAAGCTTTTCTAGGTCAACAAGGGCCCAAAAACATGTACCATTGGTGTATTTCCTGCCTGTTTATGTCCTAAAAAAGTCATGTTTTTGGCAAATTTTTTTGTGGGCTAAAAAATGAGAAAAAGTCATAAGTTAGCCATGTTGATTTTTTCAAAATGTTGGACCTCCCCCAAAAGGGCTAAAAAGTGATTTGGTAGGTGAAACAGGGCCTAAAACATGCCACTAGGGTGTTTGCCTGTCTGTTTGAGGCCTAAAAAGTCTTGTTTTAGCACATTTTGGTGGGACTAGAAGAATCAAAAAGGGCTAAAAAAGTGCTTTTCTAGGTCAAAAAGGGCCCAAAAATATGTACCATGGTGTTTTCCTGCCTGTTTATGTCCTAAAAAGTTCATGTTTTAGCAAATTTTTTGTGGGGCTAAAACATGAAAAAAAGTCATTTTGATAGCATGTTGATTTTTTCAAAATTTTAGACCTACCCCAATTGGGCTAAAAAGTGCAATTCAAGGTGAAAAAGGGCCTACAAACATGCACTCGGGTGTTTGCCTGTCTGTTTGAGGCCTAAAAAGTCTTGTTTTAGCACATTTTTTGGTGGGGCTGAAAAATCAAAAAGGTCTAAAAAATGCTTTTCTAGGTCAAAAAGGGCCCAAAAACATGTACCATTGGTGTTTTCCTGCCTGTTTATGTCCTAAAAAGTCATGTTTAGGGCAATTTTTGGTGGGGCTTAAAAAGGAAATGTCATATGTTAGCATGTCGATTTTTTTCAAATTTTTTGACGTCCCCCAAAAGGGCTAAAAAGTGATTTGGTAGGTGAAACAAGGCCTAAAAACATGCACTAGTGTGTTTGTCTGCCTGTTTTGAGGCCTAAAATGTCTTGTTTTTAGCACATTTTTGGTGGGGCTATAAAAAGGACAAAAGTCATATGTTAGCATGTCGATTTTTTCAAAATGTTGACCTGCCCCAAAAGGGCTAAAAGTGCAATTCTAGGTGAAACAGGGCCTAAAAACATGCACTAAGGGTGTTTGCCTGTCTGTTTGAGGCCTATAAAGTCTTGTTTTAGCACATTTTTGGTGGGGCTGAACAATCAAAAAGAGTTATGAAGAGCTTTTCTAGGTCAAAAGGGCCCAAAAACATGTACCATGGTGTTTTCCTGCCTGTTTATGTCCGAAAAAGTCATGTTTTAGCAAATTTTTTGTGGGGCTAAAACATGAAAAAAAGTCATAATGTTAGCATGTTTGATTTTTTCAAAATTTTGACCTACCCCAATTGGGCTAAAAAGTGCAATTCTAGGTGAAAAAGGGCCTACAAACATGCCCAGCGGTGTTTGCCTGTCTGTTTGAGGCCTAAAAAGTCTTGTTTTAGCACATTTTTGGTGGGGCTGAAAAAATCAAAAAGGTCTAAAAAATGCTTTTCTAGGTCAAAAAGGGCCCAAAAACATGTACCATGGTGGTTTTCCTGCCTGTTTATGTCCTAAAAAGTCATGTTGAGGCAATTTTGGTGGGGCTAAAAAATGAAATGTCCATATGTTAGCATGACGATTTTTTTCAATTTTTGACGTCCCCCAAAAGGGCTAAAAAGTGATTTGGTAGGTGAAACAAGGCCTAAAAAACATGCACTGGGGTGTTTTCCTGCCTGTTTGAGGCCTAAAAAGTCTTGTTGTTGCACATTTTTGGTGGGGCTGAGAAATCAAAAAGAGTTATGAAGTCCTTTTCTAGGTCAAAAAGGGCCCAAAAACATGTACCATGGTTTTTTCCTGCCTGTTTATGTCCTACAAAGTCATGTTTTAGCAAATTTTTGGTGGGGCTAAAAAATGAAACAAAAGTCATATGTTAGCATGATTGATTTTATTCAAAATGTTGACCTGCCCCAAAAGGGCTAAAAAGTGCAATTCTAGGTGAAACAGGGCCTAAAAACATGCACTAGGGTGTTTGCCTGTCTGTTTGAGGCCTATAAAGTCTTGTTTTAGCACAATTTTGGTGGGGCTGAACAATCAAAAAGGAGTTATGAAGAGCTTTTCTTCTAGGTCAAAAGGGGGCCCAAAAACATGTACCATGGTGTTTTCCTGCCTGTTTATGTCCTAAAAAGTCATGTTTTAGCAAATTTTTGGTGGAGCTAAAACATGAAAAAAATTCATATGTTAGCATGTCGATTTATTTAAAATGTTGACCTGCCACAAAAGGGCTAAAAAAGTGCAATTCTAGGTGAAACAGGGCCTAAAAACATGCACTAGTGTGTTTGCCTGTCTGTTTGAGGCCTAAAAAGTCTTGTTTTTGCACATTTTTGGTGGGACTGAAAAATCAAAAAGGGCTAAAAAATGCTTTTCAAGGTCAACAAGGGCCCAAAAAACATGTACCATTGGGGTTTTCCTGCCTGTTAGAGGCCTAAAAAGTCTTGTTTTAGCACATTTTGGTGGGGCTGAAAATGAACAAAAGTCATATGTTAGCATGTCGATTTTTTCAAAATGTTGACCCTCCCCAAAAGGGCTAAAAAGTGCAATTCTAGGTGAAAAGGGGCATGAAAACATGCACTAGGGTGTTTGCCTGCCTGTTTGAGGCCTTAAAAAGTCTTGTTTTAAGCACATTTTTGGTGGGGCTGAAAAATCAAAAAGGGCTAAAAAATGCTTTTCAAGGTCAAAAAAGGGCCCAAAAATATGGACAATGGTGTTTTCCTGCCTGTTTGAGGCCTAAATAGTCATGTTTATAGCAAATTTTTGGGTGGGGCTAAAAAATGAACAAAAGTCATATGATAGCATGTCGATTTTTTTCAAAATGTTGACCTGCCACAAAAGGGCTAAAAAGTGCAATTCTAGGTGAAACAGGGCCTAAGAACATGCACTAGTGTGTGTTTGCCTGCCTGTTTGAGGCCTAAAAAGTCTTGTTTTTTGCACAATTTTGGTGGGGCTGAAAAATCAAAAAGAGTTATGAAGTGCTTTCCCAGGTAAACAAGGGCCCAAAAACATGTACCAGTGGTGTTTTCCTGCCTGTTTTATGTCCTAAAAAGTCATGTTTTTAGCAATTTTTGGTTGGGGCTGAAAAATGAACAAAAGTCATATGTTAGCATGTCGATTTTTTTCAAAATTTTTGACTTCCCCAAAAGGGCTAAAAAGTGCTATTCTAGGTGAAACAGGGCCTACAAACATGAACTATGGTGTTTGCCTGTCTGTTTGAGGCCTAAAAAGTCTTGGTTTAGCACATTTTTGGTGGGGCTGAAAAATCAAAAAGGGGCTAAAAATTGCAGTTCTAGGCGAAACAGGGCCTACAAACATGTACCATGGTGTTTTCCTGCCTGTTTATGTCATAAAAAGTCATGTTTTTAGCAAATTTTTGGTGGGGCTCCAAACTGAAAAAAAGTCAAATGTTAGGCATGTCGATATTTTCAAAATGTTGACCTGCCACAAAAAGGGCTAAAAAGTGCAATTCTAGGTGAACCAGGGCCTAAAAACATGTACTCAGGGGTGTATTGCTGCCTGTTTGAGGCCTAGAAAAGTCTTGTTTTTAGCACATTTTTGGTGGGGCTGAAAAATCAAAAAGGGCTAAAAAGTGCTTTTCCAGGTCAACAAGGGCCCAAAAACATGTACCATGGTGTTTTCCTGCCTGTTTATGTCCTAAAACGTCATGGTTTAGCAAATTTTTTTGTGGGGCTTCCAAAATGAAAAAAAGTCATATGTTAGCATGTCGATTTTTTCAAAATGTTGACCTCCCCCAAAAGGGCTAAAAAGTGCAATTCTAGGTGAAACGGGGCCTGAAAACATGTACTTAGGGGTGTTTGCCTGCCTGTTTGAGGCCTAAAAAGTCTTGTTTTAGCACATTTTTGGTGGGGCTGAAGAATCAAAAAGGGCTAAAAACTGCTTGTCTAGGTCTAATAGGGCCTACAAACATGTACCATGGTGTTTTCCTGCCTGTTTACATCCTAAAAAGTCATGTTTTAGCACCTTTTTGATGGGGCTTCCAAAATGAAAAAAAGTCATATGTTAGCATGTCGATTTTTTCAAATTTTGACTTCCCCAAAAGGGCTAAAAAGTGCAATTCTAGGTGAAACGGGGCCTGAAAACATGCACTAGGGTGTTTGCTTGTCTGTTTGAGGCCTAAAAAGTCTTGTTTCAGCACATTTTTGGTGGGGCTGAAAAATCAATGAGGGCTAAAGAGTGCTTTTCTAGGTCAATAAGGGCCCAAAAACATGTACCATGGTGTTTTCCTGCCTGTTTATGTCCTAAAAAGTCATGTTTTAGCACATTTTTTTGTGGGGCTAAAAAATGAAAAAAAGTCATATGTTAGCATGTTGATTTTTTCAAAATGTTGACCTCCCCCAAAAGGGCTAAAAAGTGATTTGGTAGGTGAAACAGGGCCTAAAACATGCACTAGGGTGTTTGCCTGTCTGTTTGAGGCCTAAAAAGTCTTGTTTTAGCACATTTTGGTGGGACTGAAGAATCAAAAAGGGCTAAAAAATGCTTTTCTAGGTCAAAAAGGGCCCAAAAACATGGACCATGGTGTTTTCCTGCCTGTTTGAGTTCTAAAAAGTCATGTTTTAGCAAATTTTTGGTGGGGCTCCAAAGTGAAAAAAAGTCATATGTTAGCATGTCGATTTTTTCAAAATTTTGACCTGCCCCAACAGGGCTAAGAAATGCAAGTCTAGGTGAAACGGGGACTGAAAACATGCACTAGGGTGTTTGCCTGTCTGTTTGAGGCCTAAAAAGTCTTGTTTTAGCACATTTTTGGTGGGGCTGAAAAATCAAAAAGGGCTAAAAAGTGCAATTCTAGGTGAAACATGGCCTACAAACATGTACCATGGTGTTTTCCTGCCTGTTTATGTCCTAAAAAGTCACGTTTTGGAAAATTTTTGGTGGGGCTAAAAAATGGAAAAAAGTCATATGTTAGCATGTCGATTTTTTCAAAATGTTGACCTCCCCCAAAAGGGCTAAAAAGTGATCTGGTAGGTGAAACGGGGCCTAAAAACATGCACTGGGGTGTTTGCCTGCCTGTTTGAGGCCTAAAAAGTCTTGTTTTAGCACATTTTTGGTGGGGCTGAAAAATCAAAAAGAGTTATGAAGTCCTTTTCTAGGTCAAAAAGGGCCCAAAAAACATGTACCATGGTTTTTTCCTGCCTGTTTATGTCCTACAAAGTCATGTTTTAGCACATTTTTGGTGGGGCTAAAAAATGAACAAAAGTCATATGTTAGCATGTCGATTTTTTCAAAATGTTGACCTCCCCCAAAAGTGCCAAAAAGTGCAATTCTAGGTGAAACAGGGCCTGAAAACATGCACTAGGGTGTTTGCCTGTCTGTTTGAGGCCTAAAAAGTCTTGTTTTAGCAAATTTTTGGTGGGTCTGAAAAATCAAAAAGAGTTATGAAGTGCTTTTCCAGGTCAACAAGGGCCCAAAAACATGTACCATGGTGTTTTCCTACCTGTTTATGTCCGAAAAAGTCATGTTTTAGCCAATTTTTGGTGGGGCTGAAAAATGAACAAAAGTCATATGTTAGCATGTCGATTTTTTCAAAATGTTGACCTCCCCCAAAAGGGCTAAAAAGTGCAATTCTAGGTGAAACGGGGCCTGAAAACATGTACTAGGGTGTTTGCCTGCCTGTTTGAGGCCTAAAAAGTCTTGTTTTAGCACATTTTTGATGGGGCTGAAGAATCAAAAAGGGCTAAAAAGTGCTTTTCTAGGTCTAATAGGGCCCAAAAATATGGACCATGGTGTTTTCCTGCCTGTTTATGTCCTGAAAAGTTATTTTTTAGCAAATTTTTGGTGGGGCTGAAAAATGAAAAAAAGTCATATGTTAGCATGTCGATTTTTTCAAAATTTTGACCTCCTCTGAAAGGGCTACAAAGTGCTGTTCTAGGTCTAAAAGGGCCTGAAAACATGTACTAGGGTGTTTTACTGCCTGTTTGAGGCCTAAGAAGTCATCTTTTCGCACATTTTTGGTGGGGCTGAAGAATCAAAAAGGGCTAAAAACTGCTTGTCTAGGTCTAATAGGGCCTACAATCATGCACTAGGGTGTTTGCCTGTCTGTTTATGTCCTAAAAAGTCTTGTTTTAGCAAATTTTTGGTGGGGCTCCAAAGTGAAAAAAAGTCATATGTTAGCATGTCGATTTTTTCAAAATTTTGACCTGCCCCAACAGGGCTAAGAAGTGCAACTCTAGGTGAAACGGGGACTGAACACATGCACTAGGGTGTTTGCCTGTCTGTTTGAGGTCTAAAAAGTCTTGTTTTAGCACATTTTTGGTGGGGCTGAACAATCAAAAAGGGCTAAAAAGTGCAATTCTAGGTGAAACATGGCCTACAAACATGTACCATGGTGTTTTCCTGCCTGTTTATGTCCTAAAAAGTCACGTTTTGGCAAATTTTTGGTGGAGCTAAAAAATGAAAAAAAGTCAAATGTTAGCATGTCGATTTTTTCAAAATTTTGACCTCCCCCAAAAGGGCTAAAAAGTGATCTGGTAGGTAAAACGGGGCCTAAAAACATGCACTAGGGTGTTTGCCTGCCTGTTTGAAGCCTAAAAAGTCTTGTTGTAGCACATTTTTGGTGGGGCTGAAAAATCAAAAAGAGTTATGAAGTCCTTTTCTAGGTCAAAAAGGGCCCAAAAACATGTACAATGGTTTTTTCCTGCCTGTTTATGTCCTACAAAGTCATGTTTTAGCAAATTTTTGGTGGGGCTGAAAAATGAACAAAAGTCATATGTTAGCATGTCGATTTTTTCAAAATGTTGACCTCCCCCAAAAGGGCTAAAAAGTGCAATTCTAGGTGAAACGGGGCCTGAAAACATGTACTAGGGTGTTTGCCTGCCTGTTTGAGGCCTAAAAAGTCTTGTTTTAGCATATTTTTGGTGGGGCCGAAAAATCAAAAAGGGCTAAAAAGTGCTTTTCTAGGTCAAAGAGTGACCAAAAACATGTACCATGGTGTTTTCCTGCCTGTTTGAGGCCTAAAAAGTCATGTTTCAGCAAATTTTTGATGGGGCTAAAAAATGAACAAAAGTCATATGTTAGCATGTCGATTTTTTCAAATTTTTGACCTCCCCCAAAAGGGCTAAAAAGTGATCTGGTAGGAAACGGGGCCTAAAAACATGCACTGGGGTGTTTGCCTGCCTGTTTGAGGCCTAAAAAGTCTTGTTTTTGCACATTTTTGGTGGGGCTGAAAAATCAAAAAGAGCTAAAAAACTGTTTTTCTAGGTGAAGAAGGGCCCAAAAACATGTACCATGGTGTTTTACTGCCTGTTTGAGGCCTAAAAAGTCTTGTTTTAGCACATTTTTTGTGGGGCTGAAAAATGAACAAAAGTCATATGTTAGCATGTCGATTTTTTCAAAATGTTGACCTCCCCCAAAAGGGTTAAAAAGTGCAATTCTAGGTGAAACGGGGCCTGAAAAAATGTACTAGGGGTGTTTTCCTGCCTGTTTGAGGCCTAAAAAGTCTTGTTTTAGCATATTTTTGGTGGAGCTGAAGAATCAAAAAGGGCTAAAAAGTGCTTTTCTAGGTCTAATAGGGCCCAAAAATATGGACCATGGTGTTTTTCTGCCTGTTTATGTCCTACAAAGTCATGTTTTAGCAAGTTTTTGGTGGGGCTAAAACATGAAAAAAAGTCATAGGTTAGCGTGTCGATTTTTTCAAAATGTTGACCTACCCCAATAGGGCTAAAAAGTGCAATTCTAGGTGAAACAGGGCCTACAAACATACACTGGGGTGTTTTCCTGCCTGTTTGAGGCCTAAAAAGTCTTGTTTTAGCACATTTTTGGTGGGGCTGAAAAATCAAAAAGGGCTAAAAAATGCTTTTCTAGGTCAAAAAGGGCCCAAAAACATGTACCATGGTGTTTTCCTGAATGTTTAAGTCCTAAAAAGTCATGTTTTAGCTCATTTTTGGTGGGGCTGAAAAATCAAAAAGGGCTAAAAAGTGCTTTTCTAGGTCAAAGAGTGACCAAAAACATGTACCATGGTGTTTTCCTGCCTGTTTGAGGCCTAAAAAGTCATGTTTCAGCAAATTTTTGTTGGGGCTAAAAAATGAACAAAAGTCATATGTTAGCATGTCGATTTTTTCAAATTTTTGACCTCCCCCAAAAGGGCTAAAAAGTGATCTGGTAGGTGAAACGGGGGCCTAAAAACATGCACTGGGGTGTTTGCCTGCCTGTTTGAGGCCTAAAAAGTCTTGTTTCAGCACATTTTTGGTGGGGCTGAAGAATCAAAAAAGGCTAAAAAGTGCTTGTCTAGGTCTAATAGGGCCCAAAAATATGGACCATGGTGTTTTCCTGCCTGTTTATGTCATAAAAAGTCATGTTTTAGCAAATTTTTGGTGGGGCTAAAACATGAAAAAAAGTCATAGGTTAGCGTGTCGATTTTTTTTCCAAATTTGGACCTACCCCAATAGGGCTAAAAAGTGCAATTCTAGGTGAAACAGGGCCTACAATCATGCACTAGGGTGTTTGCCTGTCTGTTTATGTCCTAAAAAGTCTTGTTTTAGCAAATTTTTGGTGGGGCTCCAAAGTGAAAAAAAGTCATATGTTAGCATGTCGATTTTTTCAAAATTTTGACCTGCCCCAACAGGGCTAAAAAGTGCAATTCTAGGTGAAACGGGGCCTGAAAACATGCACTAGGGTGTTTGCCTGTCTGTTTGAGGCCTAAAAAGTCATGTTTCAGCAAATTTTTGGTGGGGCTAAAAAATGAACAGAAGTCCTATGTTAGCATGTCGATTTTTTCAAATTTTTGACCTACACCAAAAGGGCTAAAAAGTGATCTGGTAGGTGAAACGGGTCCTAAAAACATGCACTGGTGTTTGCCTGCCTGTTTGAGGCCTAAAAAGTCTTGTTTTTGCACATTTTTGGTGGGGCTGAAAAATCAAAAAGAGCTAAAAAGTGGTTTTATAGGTGAAGAAGGGCCAAAAAACATGTACCATGGTGTTTTACTGCCTGTTTGAGGCCTAAAAAGTCTTGTTTTAGCACATTTTTGGTGGGGCTGAAAAATCAAAAAAGGCTAAAAAGTGCTTGTCTAGGTCTAATAGGGCCCAAAAATATGGACCATGGTGTTTTCCTGCCTGTTTATGTCATAAAAAGTCATGTTTTAGCAAATTTTTGGTGGGGCTAAAACATGAAAAAAAGTCATAGGTTAGCGTGTCGATTTTTTCCAAATTTTGACCTACCCCAATAGGGCTAAAAAGTGCAAATCTAGGTGAAACAGGGCCTACAATCATGCACTAGGGTGTTTGCCTGTCTGTTTATGTCCTAAAAAGTCTTGTTTTAGCAAATTTTTGGTGGGGCTCCAAAGTGAAAAAAAAGTCATATGTTAGCATGTCGATTTTTTCAAAATTCTGACCTGCCCCAACAGGGCTAAAAAGTGCAATTCTAGGTGAAACGGGGCCTGAAAACATGCACTGGGGTGTTTGCCTGCCTGTTTGAGGCCTAAAAAGTCTTGTTTTTGCACATTTTTGGTGGGGCTGAAAACTTATCAATAAAAAAATCAGCGCATCAGCGGCGCACAGTCACATCAACAGCCTGGAGCGGCTCAATCACAAACTACATGCATGTAACATTAAACAAGAACCACATATGAGATCACACAGCCAACATTAAGCACATTATATCCAGCACTTCAGCAAGCATATCTTTATTTTGATGTGGATGAATAAATCAGAGAAAACTGATAAATAAATGTGTTTGTTTGTTGGCGTGAAATTGAATTTTGTCTGTTAGTATTCAGAAGTCTTGTATGAAACGCCTCACACGGCTGCACCAAATATATGTAGCGATTTGGAATTTATCAGCGTTCAATCTGAAAGATTTAGCTGTGGAGTTATTAATTAAAGTTAATTAATTATTCAATAAATTAATCTCCTTGGGGGCACCAGCCTTCTTTAATAAGGCAAATCTTAATTTAATTAATTGATTACCAAGTTAGCTCTCTTAAATAATACAATTTAACCAAATCAAGTTTATCAATCTCAGATCTTAAGACAGAGTTCTTGCGTCAGGGACACTGGCTTCTGGAGAACACTAACAGACAGAGAATTTAAAATCAATAATCATAAATTTATGAAAGTGAATAATCTTACAATGCATAAAATAAATTGTGAGAATTATGAATAAAATTGCAATAAAATGATCAGGTTTGAATGACACAGTGGTGAAATCAGAAACTTGAAATGATGGTGATTGAGTGTATGTGTATAATAAATGAACTGTTTACTACTGAAAAAGGAGAGAATTTAGATCAAATTTGGATTAAACCAATTCAGGATTAGAACACCTTTAAGTCTAAGAGTACATCAAACCTCCTTTTAAACACAGAATGACTGGTCATTTGCCTACTTGGTCGAAGATGACTCTCGTGTTGTTTCTCCGATGCTGGGATGGTCCAGGCTACTGATGGATCAGGTTGGTTCGATCAGAGTTGGATCAAGTTGGTGACGTTGGAAAGCGTCACCACCAAAGCCGAACAGCGGATCTTGAAGTCCGTCTCTCACACCGGTGCCCCGCGGATACCTCTCGACAGCTCTCTTTGGAGAATCTTCTGGCAAACGCAGGCTTAGAAGGTGGTTGCGTCTCAAAGCTCTCACGTCGTTATTAACAGAAATTTATTAATGGCTGATTTAATTCGAGCAAGTCTCTTAAAACACTGCAGCTGGCCAGGACAACGATGTCTCGCAGAAAACTGTGCAAAACCAAAAAAAAGGAACAATTCAATATTGTGCAGACTTGCGTTGGAAAGCTTGGAGCATTTAGATTCTTACAGAGAAATCTAAATGAAAGACTTGTTAAAGTCACAGATCAAAAATTGATTAACTGAAAAATGCGCGTGATCAGCAGACAAAAGAAAAGTTATAACGGGCTTACAGAAGCAAAGGCCTGAACGGCGCGAAGAACTAGAAAAGAAAGTGAGGCGTTACGAGGACGAGAAGTCGACAGGAAGCAAAAGACAAGAGAAAGTAAATGAGAGTTTGCACACGTAAACATCTCCGATGGGTGTGAAGACGATGACATCACTGACAACTTTCATCATCTCTTTCTGTATTTCGCAGATTTTAGTAATTAAGTTTGAGAATAATGAACAAATTACTCATATCACTCAACTCACCATAAGTATAAGATCTTAGACAACCCATGAAGAAATGATAAGAGGATGATATCAGACAATTCTAACTCGTTAATGAAACACACAGTAACGATGGCACATTTATCATCATGCTTGAGGTAAATTACCGACATACTGTTGTGCAAATGTGGCTAAATGAATACTATACTACAAAGCATTACTAGAACACACTGTAACACATAATCAATACATTGTAGGTAATCTCTGGTATTTATGGCGACATATCTTGAATATTATAACTGTGATTGTGCTATATTAACAGAAGGTCGCTAGGTGGAGCTGTTGGTCTTCCACAGAATTTAGAATAAATCTGGGATCTCATTAACTTCACTCCTGAGGGTCGTAGAGAGACCGTTGAAAGGATCTAGGGATGTACATCCCACACTGACTTCAAATCAACACACAGTTTATAATTTCAAACATTAATACCAGTCCTTTAGATTGTTCTGGATGCTTGGAATGCAAAGGAAAGTCCAGATGTCCTATGAGAGTGGAGTGGGGAATTTTACGACCTGCAGCTGTGAATGTTAGTTCGCAGTTCACAGAAATAAGGGGATTAGGAAAGTCACTTTATCCTTAGGTGCGACTGTTCAACTTGTATATCTTAGAGGGGAGTAACCATTAAGTCTCTGGGCTAGTGAGACTTCATGGCGCCTTGTAGAGTCTCAGCCAATCAGGCGCTGGTTGATTGTCCAAGGCGCGAAATAAAGTCCCTTAAATCAAACAAAGGGGGTTCTGGTCCTGAGTGTTTATAGCGGGTCCATGTAGAGTTCATGCCAAATGGCAGGAAGAGGGGTTTCAATTTATGACTCCACATGTCCAAAAGGTGATAGTAGGTCTCAGGGGAGGTGAGAGAGAGAAGAAGACTGTGGAGAACAGGGAATGACATGATGTCCTGGATTCCTGATGCTACAATGGGGAGTTTGGATTGACAAAGTGATAGAAATAGACGTAGAACGGGACAATTGAAGTGATTAGATTGGATTAGAATAGATTAGACAGGGTTAGGGTTACAAATTTCACTTCATTAGTGTTGCTATGGCAACTTTCCTAAAAGGGTCACTAGTGTTATAAGTGACTTATAACTATCACTTCTAACACTTCATTAGTGTTACTATGGCAACTTTCCTAAAGAAACAGCAATTACACTTCATTAGTGTTACGAAGATAACTTTTCTAAAAGAGCCAAATATCACGCTTAATTAGTGTTACTATGGCAACTTTCCTAAAAGAGTCACTTATTGGATTTAATTAGTGTTTCTATGGCAACTTTCATAAAGTGTCATTAATTTAACTTCGTTAGTGTTACTATGGCAACATTCCTAAACTAGGGCAACTTTCCTGAAAGAGTAACTTATCACATGTCATAATTGTTAGTATGGCAACTTTCCTAAAAAAATCACTTATAAAACATCATAAATGCTAGTATGGCAACTTTCCTAAAGAAACAGCAATTACACTTCATTAGTGTTACGATGGCAACTTTTCTAAAAGAGCCACTTATCACACTTAATTAGTGTAAATATGGAAACTTTCCTAAAAGAGTCACTCATCGGACTTAATTAGTGTTTTTATGGCAATTTTCATAAAGTGTCACTAATTTCACTTCATAAATGTTACTATGGCAACATTCCTAAAAAATCACCAATAACACTTCATTAGTGTTATTATGGCAACTTTCTTAAAAGTATCAAAGATTACACTTCATTAGTGTTACTATGGAAACTTTTCTAAAAGAGCCACTTTTAACACTTCATTATTGTTACTATGACAACTTTTTGAAAAGAGTCACTAATTACACTTCATTAGTGTTACTATGGCAATTTTCCTAAAAGAGTCACTAATTTCATTTCATCAGTGTTACAATGGCTACTTTCCTATAAGAGTCAGTTGTTACACTTCATTAATTTTACTTTGGCAACTTTGCTAAAGAATCACCAAGCAACTTTCCTAAAAGAGTAATTAATTACGCTTCATTAGTGTTACTATGGCAACTTTTCGAAAAGAGTCACTTGTTACACATCATTAATGTTACTTTGGCAACTTTCCTGAAGAATCACGAAGCAAAATTGCTAAAAGAGTCACGAATTACGTTTCATTAGTGTTAGTATGGCAACTTTCCTAAAAGGGTCACTCGTGTTTCTATGGCAACTTTCCTAAAAGAGTCACTCATTACACTTCATTAGTGTTACTATGGCAACTTTCCTAAAAGAGCCACTGATGTCACTACATTAGTGTTACTGTGGCAACTTTCCTATAAGAGTCACTTATGACATTTCTTTTGTGTTACTATGGCAACTTTCCTAAAAGTGTCACTTATTACATTTCATTTGTGTTAGTTTGGCAACTTTCCTGTAATAGTCACTTGTTACACTTCATTAATGTTACCTTGGCAACTTTCCTAAAAGAGTCAAGAATTACGCTTCAATAGTGTTACTATGGCAACTTTCCTAAAAGTATCAAAGATTACACTTCATTACTGTTACTATGGAAACTTTTCTAAAAGAGCCACTTTTAACACTTCATTATTGTTACCTATTACAACTTTCCGAAAAGAGTCACTAATTACACTTCATTAGTGTTACTATGGCAATTTTCCTAAAAGAGTCACTAATTTCATTTCATCAGTGTTACAATGGCTACTTTCCTATAAGAGTCACTTGTTACAATTCATTAATTTTACTTTGGCAACTTTGCGAAAGAATCACCAAGCAACTTTCCTAAAAGAGTGACTAATTACGCTTCATTAGTGTTACTATGGCAACTTTTGGAAAAGAGTCACTTGTTACACTTCATTAATGTTACTTTGGCAACTTTCCTGAAGAATCACAAAGCAAAATTGCTAAAAGAGTCACGAATTACGTTTCATTAGTGTTAGTATGGCAACTTTCCCAAAAGAGTCACTTGTGTTTCTATGGCAACTTCCCTAAAAGAGTCACTCATTACACTTCATTAGTGTTACTATGGCAACTTTCCTAAAAGAGCCACTGATGTCACTACATTAGTGTTACTGTAGGCAACTTTCCTATAAGAGTCATTTATGACATTTCTTTTGTGTTACTATGGCAACTTTCCAGAAGTGTCACTGATTACATTTCATTTATGTTAGTTTGGCAACTTTCCTGTAAGAGTCAGTTGTTACACTTCATTAATGTTACCTTGACAACTTTCCTAAAAGAGTTATTAATTACACTTCATCAGTGTTACTAAGGGAATTTTCCTAAAAGAGTCGCGAGTGTTGCTAAGGCAACTTTCCTGAAAGAGTCATTTCACTCATTTTACCTTGGCATCTTTCCTAAAAGAATCACTAATTACAATTCAATAGTGTTACTATGGCAATTTTCCTAAAATAGTCACTAGTGTTACTATGGCAACTTACCTACAAGAGTCACTTCTTACACTTCATTAGTGTAACTATGGCAACTTTTCATTTAATCACCAATTACACTTTATCAGTGTTACTTTTACAGCTTTCCTAAAGATCACCCATTAAACTTCAAAATTATTACGATGGCAATTTACCTAAAAGATTCACTTATTACACTTCATTAATGTTACTAAGGCAACTGTCCCAAAAATGTCACCAATTACGCTTCATTGGTGTTACTATGTCAACTTTTCGAAAAGTGCCAGTTATTACACTTTATTAAGGTTACTATGGCAACTTTCCTAAAAGAGTCACTAATTACACTTCATTAGTGTTACTATGGCAACTGTCCTAAAAGAGTCACTCATTACACTTCATTACTGTCACTTTGGCAACTTTTCTAAATGAGCCACTAATTTCACTTTATTAGTGTTACTATGGCAACTTTCCTAAAAGGGTCACTTATAACACTTCATTAGTGTTACCATGGCAACTGCCCTAAAAGTGTCACTCATTACACCTCATTAGTGTTACTGTGGCAACTTTTCTAAACGAGTCATTTATTACACTTCATTAGTGTTATTATGGCAATTTTCCTTAAAGGGTCACTATTGTTCTTTGCCAACTTTCCTACAAGACTCACTACTTTCACTTCATTTTTGTCACTATGGCAACTTTCCAAAAAGAGACATTAAATTCACTTCATTAGTGTTACTATCAGTGGCGGCTGGTGCCAAAAATTTTAAGGGGGGCGCAGCTTTGGAGGAAACAAACCAAAGAAGCACTCCATACTACAGTGAAAAGAAACTAAAGACAAAACATAATCACAATACAACCTACTTTGAACAATGCACTATTTGAACAGAAATTTTTCCCTCCTTTCCTTCAGGGCTGCAAAGGACCTCTTTCACAATACATGTAATTTTGCCCACAGCCCAATTTTTTGTTTGTTGTGTGGTATTTGTAGTACACCCAGAGACTCCCAAGAATATACCTTTAGAAAATCCAAAAGTCATCCAGGGCCTGTACTATGACCTATTTTATGATCATTGCCATAGGTGTGAGCCAGGGTGCACACTTTACCCCAAAACTTACTCAAACACAAATAATAAATCATCAAATTGGGTCAAATCACCTTCACTGAAGTCTGGTGCATCTTTTGAAATCAAATGTAAAGCTAAGTATTACAATTGAAAGAAGTTATTGAATTTTAACTGGAAAAAAATTAGTTTTTTTTATGATTTTTTCAACAAATTCAATTCTTTGGAGATGTGTCTGACCACCTTACAGTTGCTGTACACCTAAAATACTTACAAATTATTTGGCCACATATATATTCTCAAAGTGGGAAAAAAATCATCAAATTCTGAGACCGGTAAAGTTGTTCAATTAACAGGTTGGGTTACTGTGGTAGAATCAGGATACTGTTCCATGTCTTGTATATCAGGGAACCTTTAAAGATTTGTTCAGAATTCATCCTTTAAGTATGATTTCTTTTAGAATTTGAATGCTAGATTCAAAACAAACATTTCACATGAAATGTTATTCATTTTAATATTGAACAGCCACAAAGGGCCTGTATATTATGCCTTTGTGATGAGATAATAATGAGCCATTGATACAAGTAAAAACCGATGCAGTTTTGGATTGTTGTAATCAGATTGTATATATCTACAATGACAGCAATACATAAACATTACTTCTGTCAATTTCTGTTTCTAGTACTTATATATACATGTAATCTGTTTTATGGCCTTCGTGTCTTTTTGCATAGCAACAGCTTGGACAATTTTAATTTGTAGACTGGAATTATAGTGAGGGAAAGGGGATCTGAGAAATCCATAAGATGTATGATTGGCTTGTTATTTCATAGAATGGAGTCTTTGAATTTGCTTGTGTATGGTTGGAGGGGTTTCTGATTTTGAAAATGTTTATAATATCCCAAATAATAGATTACAGATGCAACATGTGCACACATGCCAGAGGTTCTCTTTCCAGCAGGACAGAGACAATAATATGCCTTCACAGGATCATCTGATGCATTCTTGTCAAATTGAATCCAAACATTGTATTTTATTTGAGATCTGTGACGAGAATGAATCTGTCCCCTAATGAGATCAGCATCATGCTGGTAAACCCAAATCTCATAGTCACCATCATTTTTTTGATGCTCAGCAATGTAGCCAGGGGACTGTTTGATTTGGTATGTACCGCATGTTATGGTCTCAAGGTATTCCAGATCCACATGAGGGAACGAGATATCAGATGCTTCAAGCTTCTGCCATTCACTACGAGCTCTACGTGACATATTTGGGTCTTCTGCAACTCGTTTTGCCAAAACATTGTCTTTTTTTAAAAGTGAAAGCATACGCTGAGCCATCTTAGTATCTCATTCCTCTCGATCTGGATCTGAAACATATATTGGTCCTCTGAAGGCATTGAGACATGCAGTTACTATGCGCACTAATTTGCCAATGACCTCAACGAAATAATTTGAGGTAAGTTGTTCCTTAAACAACATCCACTTCTTTAAACGCCCGTGGTAGGACTCTACTATCCATCTTGTTTTGGTACAGCAACGATCACTATTGGCTGTTGAGGAATCCAATTGGGATTTACCAGTTGGTAAAAATGACGGCATTCTAGCATCATACCCCAACTTAGCAAGAAGATCTAAGGCATCCCTGAAACCGCGATCAACAATCATATTGTCATTTGCTTCTAACCAAGATTTCAATATTTCAATTTTTTCCATGATGAGCCGAGTTATTGTTGCATCATTTACGTTACCATGGTAGGGGCCAATAGTGTCTAAAACATATCCATCAGGCAGTACAACTGACATGAATTTTAGGTAATTTCGTTTTTTCTGTCCTCCGTAAGATGCCCTTTGAAACTGATGATCACTGCATTTGTTGAGGTAGATATATGTACCATCTAAGATAAGAGTGACCTGGTCACCATAAAAAGCTTTAGTAAAGACAGTGTTGTGAGTTATGGCATCGTGGCGTGAAATATGATTTGTGCCAAGGTATTTGGGAACAACTATTGTGTTCAAAATATCTGCAATTGTATGAAAATATCTTGACAGTGTAGCTTGGGAAAGATTAGTAAGCATGGTCATTTGATTCCATGAAAGGTTTGTTTTCAGTTTTGCCCAAAAGTAAAGAAGCAAATCTATTGCTCTGGAACTATCACTTGAACCTGAAACAAGATCAGATTCACACATGTCATACATGTTCTTAAATTGCACCAATGTCCAGCCAGTCCATGCATGGCAGTCAGAATCTGACAAGGTTTCAAACTTCAGTTTGGGTGATGTCTCATGTTTGGATACTTCATGTACAGTTTCAAGCAAATCATTAATAACAACTGGAGAAATAGATTCATTCAGTTTACTTTCCAGAGGAATACGACTGTGCATATTTATCTTTGTGTCAGGGTGTAGAAAACTCCCAATGAGGTGTTCAGAACAAACACGAGCATCAGGCGGGCACCAAAGTGAACATTCAATGATAAGAGAGTGACGAACAGACTTAGGAATGTTTATACAGTTGTCATTGTACTCTAAACACAAAGAACACTTATGATGTGAAGAGGAAGCATACTTCAAATCTTTGATTTGGATAAGAGGTATAACAGATCGGTTAGTTCCAGGATTAGTGGGGCTATCCTCAATCTCAAATGAATCACAGATGCCTGTGCATTCATTGTCACTGTGAGTGTCTTCTTTTGAGTCAGGGTGTGGCCTTTTTCTAAGATATCTCATGTAGCATTTTAGACACAGCTTACTTCCACTCTCAACATTCAATCTTTCTTTACTAAGCACCTGCTTTAACCAGTTGTTACTGGGAGAATCTAGACTCCTTCCAGATTTTAAGTTCTTCCCTTTATCTTTGAACCTGGTTTTGCAATCGGGTATAATACAAACCCCGTCCATTTTAACTTCAAACAATATGAAAATAAATTATCTGGAGGATTTAAATATATATTGGTATTCTCAGGGAAACAAACCTGGAAAATACACTAACAACAAAAAGGTATAGTTATAGGTATGGATACCACTTAGTATTGTACTAGATGCACAATTTTTTCATAAAATGTACATGTGTGCACACTAAATTGTGGTAACAGAAGACACTGTATATGAACAGCTATACGTAAAAAGAAATCTGCTGAATATAACACTTGCAGCAGAATATATGTTGTTTATACTCAAATGACAAATTGATACTAGCTAGCTCGGGACATATGTTGCTTGGACAACAATTCTTTACAGAATGGCAGAACTGACTAAACTCGTCTTGACCACAAGCGTGAAGGTCAACAATAGCATATTGCCTCAGCTTGAACGTACTACTCTATCATACAAGGAGATGCACCACTATCCCATTTATTCATTTGAAATATATAGCATGTATTGCAGTGTTGATTAGCATTGCGTTGGATGATATTTTAAAAAAGAGGAATTACAGGCCCTGCATACCTTTTCTGTTTTAAATGAAAAACATTTTGAAAAAAAATATAATTCAATTGAATGCACAATACTAAATTGAAGTTAACATTCATTTGCTGCAAATTGCATGAAATAAAACATTACCCTTGATATAATACAAGACATGGAACAGTATCCTGATTCTACCACAGTAACCCAACCTGTTAATTGAACAACTTTACCGGTCTCAGAATTTGATGATTTTTTTCCCACTTTGAGAATATATATGTGGCCAAATAATTTGTAAGTATTTTAGGTGTACAGCAACTGTAAGTTGGTCAGACACATCTCCAAAGAATTGAATTTGTTGAAAAAATCATAAAAAAAACCTAATTTTTTTCCAGTTAAAATTCAATAACTTCTTTCAATTGTAATACTTTGCTTTACATTTGATTTCAAAAGATGCACCAGACTTCAGTGAAGGTGATTTGACCCAATTTGATGATTTATTATTTGTGTTTGAGTAAGTTTTGGGGTAAAGTGTGCACCCTGGCTCACACCTATGGCAATGATCATAAAATAGGTTATAGTACAGGCCCTGGATGACTTTTGGATTTTCTAAAGGTATATTCTTGGGAGTCTCTGGGTGTACTACAAATACCACACAATAAACAAAAAATTGGGCTGTGGGCAAAATTACATGTATTGTGAAAGAGGTCCTTTCTCAGTGACCCTCTGACTGAAGTCCATCATCTCTGTCACCAGTCTCTCTTCCATTGACAGCATGGCCAGTGCATTCAGCCTGTCCTGGTTCATGGTGTTTCTCTGGAAAGTTTTGATTCTTTTTAAGGTTTGAGATGCACCTCAGCTTCTGCAGTGGTCATGGGTGTGGTGATGAGGATCTTTAGCAGAGTGACAGTCTCTGAAAATACCTCTCCAAGATTATTTTCCATCAACAACTGGATAAGGTCCACAGTTCCACAGCAGGCCTTGACCTCCTCCTTGCTGTACATAAGACTGAGCTCTGTCTTCAGCTTGCTTTAGTTGAGCACTGGGTCGGCCTTCAAGGTGCTGCTGAGGGAATCTTCAGGAAACATGGCGTGGTACTGTATGAATCTGTCATTAAAAAATACATAGAAAAGCACATTTTATTACCAAAAGTTAACATCAGTATTTACTGAAAAAAATCAATAAAACAGCCAAAGTTTAACCTGTTCCCATAAAATAAAGCTATAATTTATGTCAGTTTCACCATTTTATGAACATTTCTTGTGTCACCTGAACAGTTTCTTATCTTATACCTGATGTCTCATTGCTCAAGATTGTAAACACAAACAGAATCTTATGTACCACTAAACTGATACTTTAAAACTATGGGTAAAACTATGTGATACAGTTTTGGTATAGATTAACTGTAAAAAGTATGAACAAAACAAAACAAATAAGAAAAAAAAAACTAATAAGAAAAAAAAATCAGATACAAGCATGCAGCACAAAGGGCAGACGGCTCACACCAGCTGACTGATTCTCACAGCTGAAATGGAGGTTGTCAGTGTTTGGATGACATTTATAGTTTTCAGCAAAATTACTTCAAATTTTAAAAAGTCAAAAAAATAAACTTTACATTACAGGAGTCTGTTTCCATCTGCTGGAGCTTTTGAATACTTGAACTTTGTACCGTTATGTGCAGTATTCAGTCAGCAAAAACCACCAACAGAATGTATAATTTTTGTATCCAAATAGAACATTTGATTATAGCAACTAAACATATGGTATACAATTATATATAATGACAATACTATATATATTTATATTGATATTTATTATTTTTTATCACATGTTTAGTTGCCATAATAAAACTACAACATTTAAAGACAAGATATACATTTTGTTGGTCTGTTTTCGTTGATTTTATACTGTGCACAATGGTACAAGCTGGAAAGGTACAAGGTAAGTGTCAAATCTAAAATCTCCAGTAGATTAAAAAATAATTCTGTAATGGACATACACCTAAGAGGTAAAGAATTTGTGACGTTTACACTTTTGGGACTTATAAAACCCCACTGTTTTCACCAGTCAATTGTAACACATAACTTGATAGCATTATCAAGTCTTCTTTTTGTAATTTTTTAAAGGCTTTCACACAATGTAACAGTAATATTTAATGAGCAGTGCAATAATCTGCATGCATTTGTGTATTAAAATTTCTCCTGTCTTGTTCCTGGTTTGCCATGATTTTTAAAAACATATTTTTATAGGTCCCTTAATATAATATTATAATCAAAATAATGCATCAATTTTGCCAATTAAATTTAAAATGAACTTCTAGTAGGGTAAAAACAAACTTACCCACCCAATAAAAGCCCCAATTCCTCCTAAAAGTATATTGTTTTCGTAAAAATATGCAAGAATTAAAAACTATATAGATTTTTTAGAACTTAAGTCTGCAAAAGGATAATGTTCTACTGAACAAAGCATTTATATCCTCTTGGCAAATTTTTTTTGTGGCTCCTCATCTATTGTTTAGTGCCATGTGTGACATAAAATGCAAAACTTTGCCCCTTGAATTATGTTATGTCTACTAGGAGAGACACATCCTAATCTAATCTTCAGTGCAGCATAGCCTCTTACTGATTTTCTTCTCCAATGCAATCTCACCTCTTCTGTGATCCTCTGACGGATCTCTGGACGACGCCTCCTCGGTGTATGGGAGCATCGGTCGGACGCATGAGGATACGTGAGATGCTTGCGCATGAGTAAATCATATCTGCTGAGGTGACGTGTCCATATGATTGACAGCGCTCGTTGTCCAGTCACACGAGGAAAAGAAACACTAGAACAATACTGATTTGCTGCCAGTCCAAGTGGGAGCGTCCGGGGCGCACCGGTCTGCGCCCCGGGGGCAAAGTTGAAGCGGCCAATCCCAAAGACGCCTCAGGTCACATGCTGAGCAAAAGTTTAAGGACTTGCATAGACACCCATTAGGCCAGCGCCCCTCTGTATGTAAACTATGTATTCACAACAGAGTTACTACGTAAAAACATTGTGAAACCCCTTTTATTGAATGGTGACAGGTGCTGCTGACAGACTATTACTATGTGGTAAAAATAAATGTTTTTATCCGTTATTTTTTATAATTTAAGACAAATTATGTTGTGTTTAAGTAGACTTTCTCTGTTGAATTTTGGAGGGGGCGGCGCCCCAGCGCCCCCTATTGACAAGCCGCCACTGGTTACTATGCAAACTTACCTAAAATAGACACGTATTGCACTTCAGTTTTTCACTATGGCAACATTCCTAAAAGAGTCACTAATTTCACTTCATCAGTGATACTATGGCCACTTTCCCAAAAGAGTAACTAGTGTTACATTGGCAACTTTCCTGAAAGAGTCACTAATTTCACTTCATAAGTGTTACAATGGCAGCTGTCCTAAATGAGTAGCTTATTACAATTCATTAGTGTTACTATGGCAACTGTCCTAAAAGAGTCACTAATCTCTCTTCATAAGTGTGACTATAGCAACTTCCTAAAGAGTAAGCAATTAAACTTTCTTAGTGTTACTATAGCAATAGTCCTAAAAGACTCACCTATTACGCTTAACTTGTGTTACCATGACAACATTTCTATGAGATTCACTTATTGCACTTCATTTTTGTTACAATGGCAACTTTCCTAAAAGGGCCATTATTGTTTCTATGGCAACTTTCCTCAAAGAGTAACTCATTATACTTCATTTTTGTCACGATGGCAACTTTCCTAGAAGTGTTACTAATTTCACTTCATCAGTGTTACCATTGCAACTTTCCTAAAAGAGTCACTTATTATACTTTGTTAGTGTCACTATGGCAAGCTTCCTAAAAGAGTCACTTATCATTCCTCATTAGTGTTACTATGGCAACTTTTCTAAAAGCGTAAGTAATTTCACTTCATTAATGTAACTATGGTAAGTTTACTAAAGTATTAGCAAATACACTTTATTAGTGTTACTATGGCAACTGTCCTTAAAGCGTCAGTAATTTAACTTCATTAGTGCTACTATGGCAACTGTCCTAAAAAAGTCACTAATTTCACTTCATGAGTGTTACTATGGTAACCTTCCTAAAGAATTAGCAATTACACTTTATGAGTGTTACTCTTGCAACAGTCCTAAAAGAGCGACTAATGACACTTCATTTGTGTTACCATGGCAACGTTGCTGAAAGAGTCACTCATTTCACTTCAGTAGTGTTACTCGAGCAACTTTTCTATAAGATTCACTTATTGCACTTCATTAGTGGTACCATGTCAACTTTTCTATAAGATTCACTTTTTGCACGTCATTAGTGTTACTATGGCAACTTTCCTAAAAGTGTCACTATTGTTTCTATGGCAATATTCCTAGAAGAGTACCTCATTACACTTCATTTTTTTCAATCTGGCAACTTTCCTAAAAGAGCAACTAATTTCACTTCATTAGTGTTACTATGGCAACTGTCCGAATAGAGTCACGAATTTCACTTCATTAGTGTTAATATGGCAACTTTTCTGAAAGCGTAACTAATTTCACTTCATTAATGTGACTATGGTAAGATTCCTATGAAATTAGCAATAACACTTTATTAGCGTTACTATGGCAACCTTCCTAAATGAGTGTCTAATTTCACTTCATTAGTGTTAGTATGGCAACTTTCCTAAAGAGTCACTAATTATACTTTATATGTGTTACTATAGCAACTTTCCTAAAAGTGTCACTTATTACACTTCATTAGTGTAACCATGGCAACTTTTCTATAAGACTCACTTATTGCACTTCATTGGTGTTACTATGTCAACTTCCCTAAAAGTGTCACTATTGTTTCGATGGCAACTTTTCTGAAAGAGTCACTCATTACACTTTATGATTGTCACCATGGCAACTCTCATAAAGAGTCACTAATTTTACTTCATTATTGTTTTTACTACGACAACTTTCCTAAAAGAGTCACTAATTTCACTTCATTAGTGTTACTATAGCAACTATCCTAGAAGAGTCACTAATTTCACCTCATTAGTGTTACTATGCCAACTTTCCTAAAAGGGTCACTATTGTTTCTATGGCAACGTTCCTTAAAGAGTCACTTATTACAGTTCATTTTTGTCACTATGCCAACTTTCCTAAAAGAGTAAGTAATTTGACTTCATGAGTGTTACTGTGGCAACTTTGTGACTCCTAAAAGAGTCACTTTTAGTACTTTGTTAGTGTTACTATGGCAAATTTCCTAAAAGAGTCACTTAACACACTTTATCAGTAATACTATGGCAACTTTTCTGAAAGCGTAACTAATTTCACTTCATTAATGTAACTATGGTTAGTTTCCTAAAGAATTAGCAATTACACTTCATTAATGTTACTATGGCAACTGTCCTGAAAGAGTTACTAATTTCATTTCTCAAGTGTTACTATGACAACCTTCCTAAAGAATAAGAAATTACACTTTATTAGTGTTACTATTTCAACAGTCCTAAAAGAGCCACTAATGACACTTCATTAGTGTTACCATGGCAACATTGCTGAAAGAGTCACTAATTTCACTTCATTGGTGTTACTCTGGCAACTTTTCTATAAGATTCAGTTATTGCACTTCATTAGTGTTACTATGGCAACTGTCCTGAAATTGTCACTATTGTTTCTATAGCAAATCTTCTAAAAGAGAAACTAATTTCACTTCATTAGTGTTACTATGGAAACTGTCCTAAATGAGTCACTTATTACAATTCATGAGTGGTACCATGACAACTTTTCTATAAGATTCACTTTTTGCACTTCATTAGTGTTACTATGTCAAAGTCAAAGTCAAAGTCAACTTAATTGTCAAATATGCCATACATGCTTGACATACAGCACAGATGAAATTTCAGTCCTCTAGGACCCACGGTGCAAACAGGCAATATAGAACTAAACTACAGTATAAAATAAATAATATAAATAAAAATGGCCTACTAGTTTTGAAGTGATAAAAGAATAAATTTACTATGAACAGAATAAAAGATCAGGATGAATTTACTATGAATGGAATAGAAACATTTTTTTGTACATGTATGTAAATAGAGGTAGTTATAAGTTATAAGTTATATTTACAGTTAAGGTGCAGCAGTGTCCAATGGTGCAAGTGAGCAGGGGAAAGTGAAGAGTGCAGTCCTGAGGTCAGTGGTGGGGGGCAGTGGGGCAGAGGGGCAGAGGGGGGAAGTGGGGGCAGAGCAGGGAGGGAGTTTAGCATCCTGACTGCCTGGTGGAAGAAGCTGTCATTGAGCCTGCTGGTTCTGGCA
>JBAMNC010002306.1:0-46583 GCA_037902135.1 Cetoscarus ocellatus
GATGGATATGTGAGGATCCTTTCAAATTAAAACACCCTTTGGTCTCAGTTTGTTCAAAAAAGCTGAACGATATAAATTGTTTATATTCTCACTGGCCACTGGGACCTATCCCTGTGGAGTTTACACCTTAAATGGATGCTAGAAATGTACACCCTTAAGAATCTGACATTCAGTGGAAAGGAAAGCTTTCAATAAAATCTATGAAGGGCTCCAAGTCAAGACAAGGTTTTGTGTTTCTCACACCAATTTTGGATTGAAGATTTTTCCCAGAGGCAAAAAAGGAGACACATCAGATATCTGCAACAATCCAATATTGTGCATCCCCGTTTTATATTCAAAACAATGGTCATCTCCCGGACGCAGGGTCACCTTAGGACACCTGTAGATGTGACTAACCAACACAACAATGGCTCCATATTGTTTTTGTTATTATTTGACCACAAGAGAACTTATAGAGTGGGCAAAAGAAAAGCTGAGCTCATCAGCACCCTCTCAGACACCAGAGGAAGTCCATTCCCTCTGACTTCCTCTTCCTGCTTTGTGCCTTTCCGATTTCATTTCCTTGCACTCTGCATATTTCTGAGTGAGCGTGATTTGTTTTGAATGCAAGAGTGAATGTATGAATGATCGATTCATCACTGATTTCAACCATGGTGCTAATCTTCAATTCACAGACATCATATTGTCTCATTGTACAGTTTATAATGATGGCTGCTGGCTGGCAGGAAAACAAACACCTTTTGTTAGTCGTTTATCATGTTTTTTTTATACTTTTTTATATGATTTTGCATTACATGAAGAAGTAAAATCCCCAACAATGTGACTGGCTTGCCTTTTCTGTGTTTGTAAGTGATATAACCTATATTAGTGATTTTTAAACTGGTGGGTCTTGGGTCAAATGCAGGCCAGAGGGCTGTGCCTGAGAAAAAATGTAAAACATAAATCTGTGACACAAGCAGGCATAGGGCCATCTCTGAGGGACGGGCAACTTTGGTTACCAAGGGGGGCCACATTAAATCAACCTTACAGCCAGAGGCTCTCCAACTTAACAATTACAGTTACTCATACTTTATTAAAATGAGCAAATACAAAGCCTTCATAAGCACTTATTATATCAACATTTATATTTAAGATATATATTTATATTTAAGTATGTTTTACTTACTTTTTTATTTCTTGTTTGACAAATACATTAAAGAGAGTTCACAGAATCTATAACAGCCAATATTAACTAGTTTTCAAAGAAATACTGATATATTAAATGTTGTCATGGCACATTTTTGTCAGGTTTTCTGCATGAAAATAATCTGTTAAAAATATTTGACACTGACTGACTTGCTGCATTGAGGGAGAAGGAGGGCTGCATGTGGCCCCAAGGCCTCCAGTTTCCACCCGCGAAACGTTTCATTTTAAACTGTTTTGCTGTGAGAGTGAGTACATTTTTTTCTTGTAATCATGTTTATCTCATTAACACCTCATAACCAAATTTGTGCAGATACAGATATACGTCTCTCCAGGTCCTCTGATGGCGTTCCTTTGGAACACGTTTGTTTTTATCTACACCAGTCACAGGTTTTGTTTCACTGGAGGCCAAAACTAGCATCCAGCATTTTTTCTCAGAAAACATAAGAGCAGTTGATTAAAAAAAGGTAAGAATTTCTCGTAAAGGGGAGCTGATGGGTTCTGAAGGTTAGATGTGAGGAGCTACTCCTTTATATTGCATGCTAAGCTCTTCGTGGTTTAAGAATATCTTTTATGTAAGCCACCACCTATTTATAACACAATAGGTTTTTTTTTTATTTTTGCAGAGATTATGGTAATACATGAGCCTCTCTTTCAGTTGATAATTTGTATAAGACTGGTGTTTTTTTAAATGAAAATAGCTTGCTTACTTCTCAAACCTCTGGTTGGAATTGAATGAAAAGTATATGGTCATAGTTTGTCCCAGAAAAAATTCCAGAAGGATATTGCTCCTCTGAAAGAATTTAAGGAAACATATAAATGGTATTACGGTATTACATAACTTATTGCATTATACAGTGGGCTTTCTTTTTATTGAAAAAAAAATATTAACATATACAAAAAGGTGCAAAATATAAGTTGGAGCAGTTATCATAATAGCTTCATTACCACATCTGTAGATGTGAGACATGCTGCTGATATGTACAGCCTGTATTCTGGCATCACATTTGGCCATAACCTACATATTGATCAAAAATACCTTCAGAATGTACTAATGTATCATTTGTTCCACACTATCATCACTAAATGTCAGCATTTTAAAAACAACAGAGTATCATTTACAGCAGACTCATATCACATCTGTTTTCAACATTAACACATTGTCAACAAAATATGTGGTATTGGCTGGATGAGTCTAAAATATCTGTATATAGGATATTAGCAAAAATCTGACAATATAGTTTGGTTTCTGAAATTTGAAGCATCCATTTAGTTTTTTTTCCCTGTGTAGCTGATTGTTGGAGCATTAGTGTGATACACATCAAGACAACAACAAAAGTTTTTGTGAAGCAAGTGTGTGGGATAATACTTCCAAATATTTGACAATTAATAATAAAAATAAGTTTGGATGTAACCGAATTAGAATTATCAACTTTGAAATTCATGTGATTTGAAATTAAGTTATAATTATTCTTTTTCATACCATTGCATTTACCTACTGTAGACGCAGGTATTTTTATTCATTTTAAATCAGGCCCATCAGCTTCTTTTGTACAATGGCTGTTTTCTTGACAGACCCTGTTGGGAGACGGATTTTCAATAAATTCAAATAATCTGATTATTTTTTCTGATTAATATATTATTATTTTGATCATTTAATTTTCTTCCAAATGTGTATAATTCTGAGCATTTTAAAGTGAGATCAGTCTATATTACTGATACTGCTGCCTGCCTTGGGGTTAGCAGAGATATTTTGGCCTCTTGTCTCTGGGGCTGTTCTGTCGTCATCACTGATATTGACACCTATACTCTGTAAAATGGAACAAACATGAAATTAAGTCTGATTGCATCATTTTGGAGGGCGTTGCTTTGATAGCTTAAGGAATTAAACAAAAAAGATAGATGATTTTAAAACTATAATATATTTAGGCCTTAATTTCTAAATCGATAATGTGAAAGGGGCCAGCTGGGAAGCCATAGGTGGCCTGATGTGGCCCAGGGGCCACAAGTTGATGATGACTGTTTGAAATAAATTAAGGGCAAACCTCTACGCTGTGAAGTGGTATAATAAAAGACAGAAACTTATTGCTTTTCAGTTCAATTTTGAACCAAAAACAGAGACAGCACTGTCTAAACTGCACATATGTTTGCAACATATGAAAAAAGTGTGAAAGTCAGAGTTCAGCCTCTTTCCACAGCTGTTGCCAACACATTTGTGTCATTTAGACAATGTTCAGCAGTTTTCCTAAAATCTTCACAAACCATAAGCTTTAATGGCCCAATATTAGGTGTTGAGGACCTCTGTTTTGTTGCCATGATATTAAAGAGGGTACTGGTATTGTTTTTGCTGATAGCAGGCAGTAAATATGCTCCTTCATGAGAATGAAAAAGACAAGTTGACCATTTCAAGATGAGACTCCATATTTTAATTAGATTATCTTGTTAATAAGCACATAACTGTCAGTGGTTGTTACTAATACTCCTACTTTAATGGCCAGATGAAGTCAGAATAAACATAATGCTTTTTTATTACAAAATAAACCACATCAACATTTATAGTATATTGTCTTTTCCTTATTGCTCATCATAAATACATCAAATATGTCAAAAACTGTGCATATTTTCTAGCCCTAGAGTGATTATGCTTTTGCCTGCGTGTCATGATGAAGTCTGGTAAGAGTTAAGCAGTCTCTTTGTTTGAGTAGACAGGGTGGAGTGTCTCCCACCCTTGGTCCAAATCACAAACACATGCTTTCATGAATGTTTTCATATCAACAGACTGTCAGGGAATCAGATCAGAGCACCATTAATGTTTAAACATGTCAAAATTTTGATGGAAGGTATATACATGCAGAACCAAACTTAAGCTCTTAAATTTGGCATACTGTCCAAATAAAGAAATATTAAACAGATTTTAAGTGATGTAGCCATTAAAGCCATTAAACTATCTATCTATTGTATAAATCCAGATATTTGAATGTGTTTGTCTAGGTTATAATCCACTTTGTTGACCACTCCACTTATTATTACACCTTTACTAACAGAATCAGTCACTAGATGGCAGACTAGACCATACTGTAAGCACAGAAACACACTGAACTGCATTGTCAAAAGAAGTCTAACAGGTTTTATTTCATCAAAAATGATTAAAAAAACAACCTTAAACCAGAATGAAGGTTTATTTGATGAACCCACAGGGACTGAGACGTGAGGTGCAGTATTTGTTTTAGGATGGCTTTTAAAAGTGCTTTAAGGGAAATTCTGTACAATCATATTTTAATGGCTTTCCAAGAGCAACCTGGGTTTGAAATCTTAAAATAAACATTTCTTTTTTATGTTTAACTTGTAGAAAAATACATAGTCCTGATAAGCTGCCTCTGCATCCCAGAAAAAGGCATCAGGTGTGCACTTGCAGGAGCTAATTTACAAATATAAAACTTATACATAGGCTTTGTTTTTTTTAAATTAGTGCAAGGTAAAAGAGCAAAATATACTGACAAGAAGTGTTAGGATTGTGTTTGCGCAAAGTCAGAGGGAAGAAGGCAAGAGTGACACTGATGTGAACAGAGAGAGGCATTTTTGAGAACACTCAGAGTCCAGTTGTAACCATCACAGGATTTAAGGAAAAGATGTTTTTGCATGATATGGAAATGTATCAGTAAGAGGAAGTCAGTGCAGACAGCAAAATAGATACATGACGTTCAAAAGCACCACAGTGTTCACATGGATATGTAAATCCTCTAAATCTCTCTGTAATGTAATCAAAGATGGTGTGGAGACATTTATACCAGTCATTAACATCTGTTTTTGGCATTTGGATACCAAGTTGACTGTGCTTAGCATGTTTACACTATACATTTAAATGTCCCCAATGATGACCTGCAAACCCACCTTGTTTTCTCACCTCTTATGCACATGACTATAAACAACACCCATGGAGGTTAAGTCCCATCCTTGTGTACGCACATCATTTACTGTCTTGGTTTGATGGCAATACAGCTAAATGAAGATGAATTAGCCTTAGGGGCGGGAATTGATACACTTTATTGATACCAATACCATTAGCGATTCTGCTTGTTGATCCAATTCTTTAACGATTCCTTTATCAATTCCTGCTGATTTTCTGTGTGGGAAATATTTGCCTACATAGGTTTTCAGTGGTATTATTGTCAAACACGACACTCCTGATATTCAATTCTGTTAGGACACATTCAGAACAAATTGGAAGGATTTGATAAGGGAATTGATAAGCAAAAAGACTCCTTGAGGGAGTTGTTTTCGATTTTCAAGTGGAACTGGATTTCGATTCCCATCGCTAAGTAGCCTCAAGGTACAGGGCTAGCAGCGCCTCTTTAAAAGCTTTTCTCCCTCATTTTTGTGATATATATGCCTCTAAAGTTAACTGCGGATTTTTCAATGGGGGTATTGGCTCACTTCACCTTGACTTTCCTAGTACCTGGTCTTTTTTTGTACTACCACTGACAAAGTTAAGAGCTAGCTGAACCAGTACTTAAATCTGATTAAGAGACATTGCTGACAACTGAGTATTGCCACATGGGGCGCTGGAAGTAAAACACCTTCTGTTGTCCACACCATTATGCTATTGACTTCCCAAACTATCCTCTGCTTTCAGTAGTATGTTCTTTTGCTGCTCGTTTCTCTGGAACAAAACTTGTCTCCTTACTTTGACAAAACGCCAAAGACTGGGAGCCAGCTACACTACCACCTCTAACGGATATCTCAGCATTTCCACACAGCCACACTTCGAGAACCCTGCCTGGGTTAAAAAGGTACTAACACAGTAGGGCTGAGCGATATATTGATGTTTCAAAAAATATATGTACATTTTCAAACAAGAGGTACGTTTAGATTGAGTCGATTATATAGATGTAGTTGTTGATGTGCTAAAATAACATTAAAGGTCCCGTGTACGAATCTGTTTGACCATTTATATCATATTTTGAGTGTCTGTTAAGCAAGGATTTGATTTAAGTTAAATAAAAAAATGAACACTTTTGTCTCTCTAGACGATCAGATGCAGCTCTTTTTCCCTCCCCTCTGGAAAACCTCGGATCTTAGGAGGAGTGGTTATAGGCCATGAAGCGGAGTTTCAAACAGTCATGGTGTCTGCCTGTGACGGGCAGAAAACACACATGTAGGTGGAGGCTGTATAGTTATTACGTAAAAACGATCTTGCAAGACACTGAGTAAGCCACCATTAAGAATGTCAATCCTGAGAATTCCAAAGCAGATGGCAGAAAAAGCTTGAGCATGTTGAATGTTTTCCAAAGCACTACAAAGTGCGATGTGATGACTATGTGAAGTGGTGTCTGCAGCCCCACTCCTCAAGCCTTTGTAGCCCTCTGCATCAAAACAATCCAAGTTTAAGCCTCATTTTTGTGTTTTTAAAAATGGTTTACATGGTAATAAAAAAATGAATTATACTATGTATTAAATTTCACCATTCAGCTAAAAGAATTAAGGATATAAATTTTGATCCATATCACCCAGCCCTATATCACAGTACATGTTGAATGAGCAAACAAAGAGCCCGGCACTAAAACTGAGTAGAGTGGAGCTAACTTGAGCCAGTACCACAACCAGAAATAAAAAAATGAGTTGGACTTCCCATCAGTAGTGGTGAGGCCAGATGCATGTAAACAAGCCACACATTTTTTGCTTACCAGCTGACTGCCACTGATAACTTTAGTTGGCAGAGTGGCCTTGGATATTTGCTAGTAAACTGTAAGTTAACACTACCAAATCAGTCATGATGAAAGCATGCTGGACCCTCTGAATGCAGCTGAAGCTTTCAGGCATCAAACTGTTTTCCATAAACACTAAAGTGCAATCAAACGTAGAATAAAGGACCACCACTTGGTATCCAAATGCCTAGTGTGTACATTAATGCTAGATTCAAACAAGGTCTAAGGTGTAGAAATGACAGGAAGATAATCCAGTCTGATGACATTCACACATCCAGTCCCTCTCCCTCTTCTATTCATTGAGGGTTAGTATCCAGGTTGGAGGTCATGCCCCTTGTCGCCTCCAGCTGTCGAGGAGGTGGAGATGCTGTTGTGTTGGATGGCCTGCAGATGAGACCCAGGACCTACAGGGGTGGGACTTCCTCCTGGGCTCACCCCTGCAGCTGGACACAGAGACAGCTGTCAATCAAAGTCACTGATCTGTGTGGACTGTCCACGTTGTGTGCAGGATTTTGTGTATGCAAATGAACGAGAAGGCACTAGGTTTAAGGAAAATATCTCTTTTATTTTAACAAATACAAGTAAAAAGACAACATTAGAAATATAGGAATATAACACATGGACAATATTGCATCTGTCATTGCTCTTTGAAGCTTTCTAAACACTTTCATTGAAGCCAAAAGGTGCAGTATCCTCTCATTTTCATTTCAGGTCAAAGGCAGGTCCAGTTACCCCGTTTTTACACTGACGGTGTAAGCAGTGAGTGAAAATATTAACTTTAACCTGCCTAGAGTGCAAAAAGAGTATGTTCTGCATTTTGTTCCAAGCTAGCGTCATGCAAGGCAAAACAGCCAGTCCCAGTATACTGCAATGTACTCAAATACCATCAAGGCGGGTTCCCTAAATGAGCATAAAAATAACAATGAAAGATCTATTCCTTTAACTGGAGAGTAAAGAGTGCAGTGCTTTACCCTGATTGGCTCTCCAGAGGAATAAAAGTGCATGTACCAATGACAGGAGGCTGTGGGGCCAAAAGCTGTTGTTTTTTTTCTCAAGTGCTGCATAGTTTCAATGATTAAGGACAGTTTAAGGTCTCTGTGTGTTGATTTGTCATAAAAAAGACAAATTTTAACCATGGCAGTCTCCCTTATGGGCATGTACAAGGTGTAAGGTATCTGACTTAATGACCTTATTATGGGTGTCAGGCATCAGGAATAAGCAGGTGAGGTTTCTAGAGTAGGGGGATGCAGCGGTGTGGGTTTTACTCACTGGAGAACCCCTGAGCCTCCCTCTGCCGGGCTGTTACGGGACAGTCCTTGTGGGTGAGCAGAATCTGTTTCAGTTGACCCACCTCTGACCTCAGAGATGTCACCTCGTTCTGAAAACACACAGAGAAACACTCAGTATCCTCTCTGTGTAGACTGTGCTTTTTGTGTGTACCTGTCAGAGTGTGTCTCACCTGTAGCTGCAGGTTTGTGTGAGTCAACTCCTCCGCTTTCTTTTCCAAAGATGACACCCAAAGTTTCCTCTTCTGTCGGCAGCGCGTGGCTGCAGCACGGTTACGTTCCAGGAACTTCTGTCTGCGCTCGTCAGGATCTTGCTCCGTCGTCCTCCTGCGCCGGTTACCCCCTCCTCCTCCTCCTCCTGCTCCACTGCAACTTCCACCTGCCTGCACTGCATGATGGGAGTGGGACGACTGAGAGGGCTGCATCTGCTGTGCAACCGGTGACAACTGCAAACCCATAGAAAAACATCCCAAGAGTAAAAAAGTAGTCAGTGAGTTTGTGAGTACAGGTGTAAACAGGTCAGCATTTATACACATTAAAGGGGAGTCCCACAGGGGTCAACTTTTGGCCCACAGTCTTTGTACTTTGCCCATTTTATATTCGTAGGTTATCTTTTTTTCTGCAAATGAAATCAGTTGTTTTTTGGAGAATATTTGAAGCAGCAGTTTAAAGGCCATCACAACATATGTGGCTATACTGAAGATGAGGGATGTCTTAAAATAAAAAAATTTATAACTTTAAACAAAGCATTTGTGTTGCTTGGACTTGAGTTAAATTTGTGCTTTTAAAGCAGTAAATAAGGGGTTGCATAAAATAAAAAATACCTTTACCTAAGTCCTTTTTGAGTATGTATGGGTAACTCAGAGTTGACGTTTGCTGATACTGTTGTTTACATTTACTTGTCCATCCATCCATCCAATATCTATACCGTCTGTACCTTCTGGGGCTGCGGGGGGCTGGAGCATGGGAAGAACATGCAAACTCCACACACAAAGGCCCTGACTGACACAGGGTTCAAATCACCAACCTGCTTGCTGTGAGGCAAGCACACTACCTACTACACTTCCAACCCACCCCTAAATTCACTTAATCATCATTCATTGCTTGTCTTAATATTTATTTTTTGTTTACTTTAATTTATTTAAAAAAAAAAACTATCAATCTATCAATCAAAAGTAGGAATAGTTTTCCCTTGTTGTAAAGGTGACTTATCAGGCTGTCCCATGATATAAAACCCCCCCTCTCCCCTTTAATACCAATTGGTATTAAAGGGGAGAAATAATTGACCAAAATAACATTTCAAACCATTTTTTAGGTAAATATTTTAGATTTTGTACATCTGTCTGTTTTTGTATATTGTTATCTAGTAAAACAACAGTGTATTCACAGTTACTTTATGCATGTATCTTTTATAGGAACCAACTTCAAAAATCAAGACAAGGAATGTTTGTTGTAACAACATTTTCTGTGTTTAGATCATCAAAATATGGAGTGATATAATCAGGTAAAAGTTAAAATGTTGTTGTGTTTTACATCTGCATTCATCAATGCCTCTTGTCCTGTCATAATACTAGTCCAAACTAACTTTTATAGAACTATTGATGATGCTGTACCTGTGGAGGAACAGACAGAGGAGGTGCAGGAGGTGAACCCTGATGCAGATGTTGAGGCGGTGATTGGTGAGCCTGAGCATGTGATACATTCGCTGACTGGTGGAGCTGGTGTCTGTGGGTGCTTCCTAAATGCTGCTGAGGTGGAGCATGGCAACGTGGCTGATACTGTAGATGTTGCGCTGGAAGCTGTGCCTGATGATGAGGATGATGATGCTGTTGATGATGATGTGGAGGGGGGTGATGGTGTTGGTGTTGTAGCGGAGGTGCCTGATGACGTTGTGACATCATATCCATCATATGGCCCATTGATGTCACAGGGTTGTTGACGCTGACCATTCCTGGGTGGTGCTGTTGGAAATGATGGCCCAGTGTCTGTTTGGATCTCTGAGGGGAGACAAAGAGTCATTCCAGTGAACTTGTGATGGAGTGAGGAGAGCATTTTGCACAAAATTTGAGTTTGGAAAGATATTCCTACATCTTATAGTGCTTGAGATAAAGTTCATAATGGCTGGGAGACATTTTTATGTCACAGATGTCATTGTCCTCGTATCTCCTGTTTTTGGCTTCTGTGCCTTTTGTGACAGGCAATGAGCTGAATCCTTATGCAAGAGGATATTTTAAAATGAAAATAAAAAGCTGATGCTAGTAGATTATCATACATTTCTTCATTACTATCGTATATGCTTAATGACATTGAGCTTTAATCAGTTGTTTTATTTACATAGCTGAATTCCAAGATTGTTTTAGAGTTGAGCTTCTTTTGACATGAACTCTGATTTTAGGATGCAAAATTAGCATAACAATTATTTAAATACTAAATTTATCTCAATAGTAAATAAAAAAGGGATGTCATGTGTACTTTAGTCTTAATCTGAGGTCAATATTATTGACCTAAAAGTCCCTCTCTTTGTTCCATGTTTGATGCAAAACAATTACGTCCTCCTCTTACAAGAGGAAGTCAGTGCAAACAATGAGAACTGAGGGACTTATCACTATGGTGGTGATCATTTTGCACAAAATGACTCTTAAAAAGTGCAACTTGCGATGTCTGTATATGTGTCATTTCAAACAAGGCAACAGCAGCAGCTGAAACAATTGCTAATGCAGCACATCATTGAATGTTAGACGTGCCATCTGTTTGATGTTATAGGCACAAATAAACTGTTTTTCACAGACAAGCCACAGAAATCAATAAGGCAATAGACACAGAATTTGATAGACCCAGTACAGTTTCAGTGTGCTGTACTTTTTCATCATTGATTGTCATACTAATTGAGGCACCCCTATCAAAATCAAAATTTGGGATTGGATCCATTTAGCTTTTTTAACTCACTACTCTGATGCTATGTGACGTATTAGGTAAAATTCTTTAGGCAGAAATTACTCAAGTAAAAGTGAAAAAAACGCTTTTTAAAAAAAATATTGAAAAAAGTAGCAGCATACAAAAAAACTACAAAATTACAGAGACATAAGTGACTGAAATTAGTATTTCCCACTCCTATTTGGGACAACAACTATCTTTGTTGCCTTTAAAACAAACAGGTTTCGATATCATTTGATATTACTTTGAGTATAAATTATTTTGAAAATGAATTGAATTAATTACAATGCCATGGCAAACATTTAAATGGATTGTCCTGTGATCATTTAACATGTTAGCATTAGTGGTTCCTCCTGTAAACAGTCTTTTAAGTGAGGATTGGGTCTGCCATTTTTTCTCTTAATTTGACTCAGTATGTCTCTCACCAATGGCCAGTTGAAGTAAACAGATACACAACATTGTTTAGTGCAAAAAAGACTATATCCAAGGTTCCCGTGGATTCTTGAAAAGTCTTTTAAGTTTTATTTTTACCAGTGACAAGTCATACATTTTGGATGTCACTTTGACTAAGACCATCTCTGTGTCACAAGTTTTTTTTTTTTTTTAATTGTAAATCGAGTTTTGTGAAAATGATTGGGGATTTTATTTTTTGGTCATATTGCCCAGCCCGAGTTCAACATGTTGCTGGAAACATTCCTCAGAGGTTCTGGTCGCAGATTTGTTGGCTGTACATCCATTATAAAAAATGTACTATTACACCATATCCCAAAGGTGCTCTATGCATTGAGATCTGGTGACTGTGGAGGCCACTGGAGTACAGTGAACTCATTGTTCATGTTCAAGATCCAGGTCTGAACTTTATGAGGTTGCCTTGGCCATGTTTACATGCCTAAATGCATCCAGTTTCTTTTGTTTACTTGATCACTCAGTTGACTGTCAACAATATTTCTACAGTGTACAGATGTGGTGTTAATTCTTATAAGCCTGAGTCTTAAAAAGTCTTGAACTTGACATCAAATAGTGTGAACAAACCCTATGTGTCGATACAAAAGATAATGTCTTACCTTAAACCTCATATGAAGAAAAATTATTGATACATCTGCCAAACTCAGTACACTGTCCAGGCCTATCTTCACAACATACAGGGTCCAGTTTGACCTGGATTGAGCAGTTACATCTTAAAGCAAACATCATATATAAAGTGGCAGGTGTTTATACCTAAACATTTTCCATCTCCTTCATGGGTGGGGGTGTGTTTGACCCCCTTACACAAGCTAATTTAGTAACAGGAGCAGTTAAGCTCCAAACCTACAGGCCACTTCAGGTCAAGCAGGCCTGAGTTCCCACAGTATTCCACCTCTATGTTACAAACAGTGTCAAAATTAATCTGATAGCCACCCCATCTCTTAGTGCATCGTCGCCATTTCTCCTAATTACCTCCGACTATGAATGTGACTGCGGATAAGTGGGTTAATGTGTTCCAATAAATGCTGCCGTCTGCAGCTTGATACCTTCACACTTTATCATTCCCATGTATCATCTGACTAAACAGACTGTAAGAGCTAAATTAAACCTCATCTCACCTTTCTCCTACACTCAGCAGAGGAGGGCGAGCGAGAAGGAGGTCATGTTTAGAACATGACATCAGCCCCCCCCTCCCTTAGCTTCAACGCTATCTGCTCCCTGTTACACAATATTTCTTTAAGAGAAGAGGCAGACTTTTTTTTTCTACCCCCTTCGACCATTCAGCAACGAGAAAAGGGAGCACATTTAGCCTGTGCCAAAGATGAGGTCACTGAGTTGTCTGTGCCAGCTTAACCAGGCTGCCAGTCAAACACGCACGCACAGAGCAAACAGGATGGGACACGAGTGTTTCAGCTCTGTTTACTACATAGAAACACCCTTACACCATTACATCATGAATCTCCTTCGACTGGATGACACACCACGTTGATATTTCTGTCTGGAGGGATCAGTGAATGAAGACGCACAAACTGCACACCAAACACTGATCCACTTGTTGAACGTTTACTTTTCCACCCGGCCTGAGTGTGGAGTGACTGTACAACGGAGGCATGTTAATACTGCTACTGGGGTTTCTAAATGACCGGTGTCCCGTTTTACATATTTAAAACGCAGAGTTTCTACATTAGATTTTGACAGCTTTAAATACAGTTATCAGCGAGTAGAAGTGAGTGTGTCTGCGTGTGCTCAAACAAGAGAGAAGAGTTTCAGATTTGAACTTGCGACCTGAGCAGCTCTGAAACTCGAAACCACTTTTCATTCGCTGCTCTATATACAAGCTCAGCACATGAAGTCATAACCTGGGAGTGTGTGTTTGTGTACGTGTGTGAGTGTTTGTGGGCGCAGGGCGATTTCACAGTTTTCCCTTTCAAGCTGCTTTTGATAGCACACATACTTAACTATTTATACGACATAAGCCTGGAAGGAGGAAATGTAAAATTTAGAATGAAAAGAAATCAAAAGCATGTTGACATAAGGAAAATAAAAACATCCAGGAGAGCCAGAGAGGGTGTGTAGTTTGTGTTGTCCTTGCGGTGTGGTCCTGTGTGTATGTGTTTTTTAAAGTGTAAAGTTACACTCTATTTCCTCTCCATCCTGATTAAAAGAAATAGGTCAAGGGCTTAAATTTTGTCAGCATTTTGTTTAGTGAATTAAATTCAAAGGTAAACATGAACTACAGAAAGCAACAGCGTGACTATCACAGTTTGAAGGAAAGTCAGTACATTGACATACACAGTTAATTTAAGCTACCATTATAATTTAACTGGACAACAGCTCTTGTCCTCTTTTTTCTACAGCCTATATAAACATCTTTACGGCTTTGTAGAAAAAACTGCTGTACGGTGGGTGATTTTTATTTCATATATAGTGCCCGTTTTTATTTTATGGAGGATTCCTGGTTCTAGGGACATAACTGACATGGCTGCAGGTCCATGCATAGTTGCTATTGGTCAGACAGCCTTAACTCCCATCTTAGCACGGCCTCTATGTCTGTAAGTAGGTTGAGCTGATCTGAGAGGCATCATCCCCGAACCCCCTCCATCAATCACATCGCTCCTGCTCTTCAGCAGCTCCACTAGCTCCCTGTTAAATACCATATTGACTTCAAGATCTTGCTCCTCACCTTCAAAACTGTCCACAACCTTGCTCCTCTGTATCCCTCTGAACTTTTACACATCAACACACCCTCCCGCTCCCTCAGGTCTTCTTCTTCCATTCACCTCACTGTGCCACCCGCTCGCATTTCCACTATGGACTCCAGAGCCTTCAGCTGCTCTGTTTCCCCCTCTGGAACTCCCTCCCACTGGACATTCGGAGCACTGACCTGTTTTAATAATCCATCTTTTCAAACAGGCATTTTCTGTCTGATTGTTTTAATCTGATCAAGGTATTATATCTTTGATTTATGATTTACTGATTATTTTCTAATATTTATATATTTTGTCTTTAACTTTGCACTGTAAGGTGACTTTGAGTGCTGAGAAAGTGCCTATAAATAAAATTTATTATTATTATTATTATTATTATTATTAATAATAATAATAATAATAATAATAATACATAAAGTAATCAGACAAAAGCAGTATGTTGCCTAAAGTAGACACTTGAGAATCTGTAGTTTTCAGCACATTGATTTTACTTTTAAATGCCACCTGGTAGTTCTACAGTGTCTTACATTCAGTAAAGCTCCCTCGGCTCTCAAGGCATGAACACTGGATTTTTATCTCAAGAGTGAACTACACTGTCCTGCTCTTTTTTTAATGCGAGTTAGATTCTTTTTCAATCACCACTGTCATGCCTAATCTAATAAAATAATGGATGTGGCTGATATAACTGACAGGTGGGCATGCTGTAACTGTTTAATAGGAAGCTAGAGTCTCCTTAAATTAGATTTTGTTTCTGACCTGAACCTATTGGTTTTCCTCTTGAAATGTACCGTGCTTGCTAGATCACAAGCCAGGCCAGCTAGATGAGCACAATAGCATAAAACCTCTGAAAACAACGAATGATATCAGTCGGACTATGTTCATTTTCTACACAGTATGTTGGTATGTTTTAATTTGTGACATAAATCAAAATTCTGCCATAAATTAATATATATTATTCACAAAATTTTGAAAAATATTTTCTCCCTGGAAGGGGTCATCAGCTACATTTGAACAAGGATCAGTTTTTTTCTTGACAGATGCAATGAGGGCTGCATTCAAAAAAAATCTCAAAGAATATAAATCATAGTATTTTTTATTTGTTTTTTTTTTTTTCCAAATTGTATATAAGTTGTAGTGGGGCAGGGCAATATGGACCAACATTTCTATCTCAATATATGTTAGCTGAATAGCCATATTCAATGTATACCTCAATTTTTTAAAAATAAAACATAGGTTAATAAAGCTTAAAGAAGGATTGTTTTGATACAGAGGGCAACAGAAGCCTGAGGTTTGAGGCTCACCTTTTTAAATCGTCAACATATTGCCCTTTATGGAGCTAATGTGAAACCTGGAAAAGACTCGTCATACTCAGGCTATTTTTGTCACCTGTTTGGGCATCTAAGCAAAACACATCATTCTTCTTAATTTTACCGTCCAGCCTCCAACAACAAAAATAAACCCTTATAACCTGAGCATACCCCCCTTCACATTTTCTTAATTTGATAATATTCTTGGAGTCAGATTGGAAGCTGTGGAGGGCCTGATGTGATGCTAGTTGATGATCAATGCTCTATGGTAGCGTACAGAAAATGTAACATACAAATAACATAACAAGAGCTAAAGTAAAATAAATGTAGCTAAATGTAGCAGCTGACAACACTTTTACGTGTGTGATCTATGTCGTATATAGTTGTATGTTAATTTTTGCGCCACAAATATGGGGCTGATAAATCAACATATCTGCCAGAAAGTGGAAGGCATATTTCCAAGAATGTCAAACTATCCTTTAATGTATTATTTAAAGTTGGAACATGACATGTGAAGTATTGTACTACATAATGTCTCAACATTATGTTACATACTGTACTACAACATAACATTAAGTAATATGTTGTATCTTAAGTATAAACCCAGTTAATTCTAGTATAAAACAACAGCCTTGGTTTCGGTTTTTTTAATTAACTGGTGAACAAGCCATAAAGGTTAGGAAAGGGAAGAAAAGAAAAAGTGTGCAGAGCTGACTGTTGAGTACCTGAGGCGAGGAACAGGAGGGGTTGTGTACCGGCCCTGGTATACCCATTAAACACGACATCTGCTTCTCTATCTGAAGGCAGAGAAAGAATTGACACAAAAATAACCTTTAGACCGTGGCAACAAAAAGCTTCAGCACCAACATAGCTTTGAGTATAAAGAGTTCTCCCTCAGGTCACATCCATTAGGACTTTAACACTTTTGATTAATTCATTCAAAGAGAGAAGTGAATTCCTCTGTCATTCATGAATATTTCTAACCTGCGGAAACTTGACCCCTTTGGCCGCTATACCTGCATCGATAAATTATAAATCACAATGCAAGCATGTCTGAATGTAAATGTATGTGTGTGATGAAACCCGTACTTACAGGCATGTGCTGAGCAGATGCCCCCTGCATGGCGGGGTCTGGCAGTGTGCCAGGTAAAGAGGCTGGCAGCGGTTGTCTGTGTCTGTTCCTCATGTGGAGGAGGGAGGACAGCGGCCCAGGAACCGGCCTGTGGTAAACCAAAGAGAGAGAGAGAGAGAGTCATACCAGACAGCTAAAGTTTCACTAATCTGGGTTCAGAGAAAGGTGCAAGTTGAAACATTTATAGCCGGCAGATGGAGGTGAGTTTGAGATAGATGGACGTGTTTAAAGGAGGTCAATGTGAAAATGAAATATTCAAAACATTCAACAATTATATTTTCAGAGTTGTATGTTTACAATACAAATAGTCCAGGAACTCTGTGTAATCCACAGACGTCACTGTGAGCAGTTTTTGTAGGAACTAAGCTGGTTGAAAACATATTTCCTAGATAACTATTGTTCTTGGATTACCAAGAATATCCCGGATTTGTTTCTGGAAAGACTTGTTTCCATGACACTATACTGTTTTTCCCTATTGTGATGAAGTGGATGCTATGTTGCTAGTTTCTCTCTGTCATGGGATACTATTTTGTTTATTGATAGATAGAAAAGGGGTCCTCAGGCCTTCCAGTCTTTATTTAGTTCCCTTAAACAGAGGGTAAAATTCACAAGTCCTGCGAAAGTGTTCAGTATTAACAACCAGGGTGGGGAATCACAGGGTAGGTCATGTAGAAATGCAATATGATATGATGCTATGTATAGTTTGGGTCTCAGTAATACCACAATACATTACTGGGAGCTACACACAGTAGCTCAAGTAACATTATATGTGATGAATGGTCCACAACATCAATAATGTCATGACACAGCAATACTGCCATGATCAATACATTGCAAGAATATTATACCATGGTAAATTACAATAAGATAAACAAAGGAACAGAAAATGGTTCTCATAAGGTATATTGTGGAGTAAAGGTAAATATTTAGCAGTTTATTGTTATTTTCACAGAATTTGACAGAGGTTAAGATGGGGCAATGTTTGCATTTTAATTTTGTATGTTAAGTTTATACATTTTTACTTCTGCAAAAACAAGTAAGTGTTCGAACATACTTATTTAAATAAATACATAAAATGAACACACGGGTATTAATGACTTAGTCGACATATGTATGTTAGACCTGTAACGTTGTGCTTATACATTTTTATGAATAAATAAAAACTTGTTTTCATAAAATGTGCTACTCCATCTTTAACATCTAATCCCTACCTTTTTAGTAACCTAGCAATGGTAAATATTTAGGTCTTATTTATTGAGATGTGCTATTTAGCAGTTCTGTGAACATTTCTGCACTAAGCCCTTGGTTCCCAAAGGGGAAGGCCGGGGATCTCAGGGTAAATATGCCGTGAATATGTACTCACTAAACAGTGATAAAATACTTCCTGCATATTGAGGTCTTTGGTTAAGAATGTGTGCGTCAGGCCCATTCTTTTTGTAGTTTATCAATGAAAACAAGCAAATTGAGGTTAGTTTAGTTTAATTCATGTTAATCATTTATAATGCATGGGTCCTGGTGGGGCCAAGTTCTTATTAGGCTCACCTGAAGAGGGAGGGTTAGGTACCACTGCACACTAAGCAGGTTTAGGCTGTCTTTTACAGTGCAAATGGAGTGACTTGTAATACTTATGTACAAGGAATATCATTTAACAGGGAAAATAAATAGATTCTGATATCCGTTTAAGCTGCTTCAGCATTTTTGACACAGTCCTATGATGTTGTGTTTCATTTGATCTTGGTCATCAAAAGTCAGAGTTGCAAATGAAAAGTCATTGGGAGCATCCCCTTAAGTTAGAATTCCAGCTCAGGAAGTTGTACCGTCTTCATACATTCAGAGTTTACCAGCATGCAAATGAAACATGGTTGAACAAGGGGAGACGCACTTCTTAGCTCCAGCGTCTGAGTCGAGGTGAATCTGACACACCATAACTCCTGTCATTAAAGTAATGGTTTAAAGAGCCTATATTGTGGGTTTTTTCAGTTTTATATGCCCTTTAGTGTGTTTAACATGTCTGCCCCAACTGATAGTGCATCTCTATGAACAAGACAAAAAATCAGTGACACTGAGACCTCTTCCTTCCCCCCTCCTAGCAGCACCAGCAGCTGCCTAAAACTATCTTGTTCCCCTGGCCTCCTGGATGGAACTACCCACATGGGTAAGGGGGGCTTAAAGAGGCAGGAGCTCCAACAGAGCATCTCAGAAACAGTACTATCAGGGGTCGTCTGTATGTCAAAACTAGATCCTTTTTTTTTACATCAGTGATGGTGAGTATACCCTAGCAGTCATCAAAACTGAATATACAAACCTGATTTTAGGCAAATATGACCTCTTTAAATCTGGACATCACCCATAGTATGTTGGATTTACATGTATATACACAGCAGACTATCATGGTGAGACAGAATCTGCCAACAGGAGTTCACTGTGGTGGTGGCAGCACTAAAGTTGGTCTGCCATGTTGTAGTACCATAATAGTCTAACAGTTGTTTTTACCTTAACCTGATTACATTTACCCTTCAAAAATAATAAAAGTAGTGAAGTTGTGAAGATTTTCTTGATAAAAAAAAAACATGTAGCTTTCCTAAACTTTTCTTTGCCGCGGGCTGGATCATCAGCAACAGTCCAAAAACTCACCAAGAAATACTGTGTTTTTGTAGAGAGAACCAGTATGATGCTAACTTTCAAAAAAGCAGTAAATGTTATTGTTACTGGCACAAAAGAAATTAACCTGCAGAGTGATGCAGTGCAGGACGAATCCCCAAACCATTCCACTTGGCCCCCCTCTCACCCAAGATCAGTACACCTCTGTGGGAAACACTGCAGGTGTATATGGAGGTGTGATGTGAGGCTCGGGAAATGGAAACTATGAAGAGGTGACTGAGGAAGAGTGGAGCTAGGGGGTCACATGGTGGGAAGCCAGGGTGCCATGTGCTGACATAACCGCTGTGGCGTTCAGCCAGTCGGACAGCGTGGGCCTCCGTGGCTGCACTGAGGTCATCGACAATGATGTCATCACTGAATTTGGGATATGTGGCCCAGTTAGTATACAAGAAAGTTCAGACAAACCAGAGCAGTATTTCTTAACGTAACCACAACAGTTCTACTGGGCCACAAGCCAGACAATCTCAGACTGGGTCGCTATGGATACCAGTGGTAAACATGAGGGGAAACAGTCAGACACTCGTGCTGTGGTTCACTTAGCAACACTTAGCTGGTTTGACTGACTAACATGCTGTCTGGTACAGATTTATAGCTCTATAAAGGACCGTCGGTGCTCTGGCCTGTGGGGTCCTGTCTGCTTCTGGGCAGATGTTTTAAATTATTATGTCACTCATTTTCTCCTGTTCTCCTCTTCTACATTGGCAACCTCTGAGATGTGAAAGAGGCTTTGTTGTGCCCCCAGTATGCGCTGTAAGGAGCAGGTCTGCTGATAACAAACAGGGAGGATTTTATTTTTAATACATACTTAAGTAAAAAAAAAAAATCCTCATTAAGCTACACTGATGACATCAGTGTGTAAGACACTAACAGTTTATGATGTTCTGTCTGAAAACAATGCTGTGACTCTTTAATTACCCATCCATCTCCTGTCTACTCACCAAGAGAAGTTTAAACACAAGAATGCAGCCACTCATTTTCATTTATGAGGTGATAACAATGACTGGTACAAACAATAAAAGCCTTCAGGAAAAAATAAGTGGGTTAGCAGGAGAACAATTAGCTGTTCAAACGATGAAAAAACTCTAAGTATTTCAGTAGTCTGACTGGCAGTCAAATTACAATTAGCCAAGAGACCTTAAAAAGCCTGATGCTACAGATTACGTGGCAATGCCATTATAGGCACGTAAAACTATAGCCCAATTCATAGTGCCGTTTCAAGGCGTAATATTTACCTCTCTGTGACAATCCGCCTCCACTGTGAACGTTCTGGAGGGGAAACGGGGGGGGACAAGTTGACCCCTCTTTGTTCTGTCTCCAGAGGTAGTAACAGAAGTGTGATATTGGAGAGAGGGGGGAACACAGACTCAACGGGGAGACAGGAGTGCTGCAAGTGAGTGTCTCTGCCGTTGTGTGTATGAGGGGGCGTGTGCAAGCCGTATTCCAGTGTGAATTGACACAGATATTACAGCCTCTCAGAATTAATGTGAATGTCTCTGGATGTAAATATTAGTTACTAGAATTTTGAAAGCACAAGCAAATTAGTTCCCTAGATGAGGGGACCTATTCTGAGTTATGTGTCTTCAGTATGAGTAATTTAATCTTTGACTTGAAGTTTGTGTTTCATAAAAATATACCATACTTATTAAGATAAATCAAGGGAGAATGACTATAACTGTGGTACTATTGACTTCTATAGGCTACACTAAGCTAAGCTAATTAAAAGAAGAAATAATTTTCAACAACTTCTGAACTGCCAACCTTAAAGATGGGAGGTTATTATGAGGGGCTAGCTGTTTATTGTGGTTATGTAGAATTGAGTATGATAATAATAATAATGACTGATAAAAAAACAAAAATGCTATTGATTAGCATGCTAATAAGCAGCATGTTAGTGGTGGGTATGGCAACTTTAAGGATAAACAAAAGTGTAATGTTATTTATTTTATTATCTCTATATGTAACATTGCCTGAAGAAAGATGCAAAACAATAAAAAATACACCTGGTATACACAAAGATATGGTTGAGCAACTGCAGTTAGCAAGCTCATCAAAAATGTAAACTGAAATGCCTGGGAAATTTTTTTAAAGATTTTAAGAGTGATGTAATGATTGCTGAAGCCTTGAATTGTTTAAGTTCATTCATGGAAAAAGAGTGAGACTTGATTAAGTTCTTAACTCCATCCTACATCTATTTTGAAAAGAACATGTCATATAACAAATCTAAGAAAAGTGTACTCTGTTATAGGTTTACACTGTGCTGCACAATCTTTTTTTATATCAGTTTTTTAAGATGTTTGAAATAACCAATAAAAATTAAGGTTAAAAAAAAACAACAACTTACTAACAATGGTAGTTCTGTACCAAACAGCGTGGTCCTGGTGGAATTGGTGTTTAAAAAGACTTTAAAACATTTGTGTGTAATCAGATATACTGTATCTGCTGCCATGAATCTTCAGAGTGTCACTCTGAGAAAGAACAGCTGCTGGGAGCTGCTCAGATGAAAGACAGGAACTGGTCTAATCTGTGTTGAACTGGGTGATAACAGGCAACCTGGAGGCTGCACGGCACTGACAGACTCCAGCCTGGATCCTGACAGACGCAACAGAAGCAGAGGCAGTTCTCCATCTTTACGCTTTTTCTGCATTCTCAGTGAACTGACTTTAGATTTTCTTTCCCCTCAGTTCATTAGCACAGTGATAAATATACTTGGGGAAATGGCAGTCTGTACGAGAAAGAATGAGTAATGATAAGTCTAAAACATAATGGGTGAAAAAAGAAGGAGAGGAGAAATGAGTGAGAGTAGGCCGCATTGAAAGAAATATATTAAGCATAAATCAGCTGTGTGTTTTTCTGCCTGCCCTTGTGAAATGTGAATTGAAATACCTGCCAGCTATTTTTACAACCATACTCTTTGCAGCACTACCTGCTCATTGTTAAAACATTAAGATTACTTAGTTGAGGCTTATATTTATGTGATTGGCTGTTGACTAAAGAAATGTGCATTTTGTCTCACTCATTAAAAAAACAAATCTTATTTTAGTTTGTTTTTCCACCTAGATCATTTGGAAGAGCTGTTCGGACACAAGTGGGGGTTAAAAATAAAAGAACACAGAAATCGATCCCTGTTTTGGTACAAACAGCCAAGCAAGCTTGCCTGAAATAGGTGGTCTTGGCTTACTTCCAATCAACCTCTGGAGTGGTTCCATTGCAGTGAGGACAAAATCAGTCCAGTAACTTACACAAACAAGGTGACGAACTAACTTATCACACTTCTGTAGTAGTATAAGCAGCAAAAGTAGTCATAATAATTGCCTTAAGGATCCCAGGCAACCATGCTGTTAAGAGAGTCCTCCCTAATAAAAATGTTTTGGATCCCACAGAGTCACTTTCTGCACACAGGCACAACATACCATACCATTAGCAATAGAAACGCACGACCCAACATCTGTACAGCAGATTATCACAGGACACAACATGGACTGATTCAAAAAGTCGTTTAGTTCCTTTAGTTTAGTCCAGCACGTTCAAGCAGGAGAACTGTGTCCTTTTAAAAGCTGCTCTCTACTTTTCCGCATTGCTGACAGTTCCTCTGTGGACATCTCTATGGTGTAACATCACAATAACTAACCATGCTATGTGGTGTCCTCCATAGTCTGCTTGAGACACCAGCAAGCTTTCAAAAGCCTCCTTCTTCGTGCACAGAGTTCGTTTACACTTACATCGTAGGGCATTTCACAAACTGATTAATATGCTCATCTGTATGATCTTACATAGAATGTTTAACTTTCGCTGACGAGCAGTGAGTTGTTTTGCGGGTAGCTTAGCCTGCCAGCTCTCATCCCATAATGCATAGTGTGTCTCGTAGTCATGGCAACGCTGGTTGTCACGTAATTACAGACGGCCAGCCCCATTTGTGGGACTTGGTCCACTTCAAAATACTGAAAATAAAATGATCCCAAGGAAATGTGCAAATTTGTAACATGTCTTTAAGCTGAATTTGAACCAAGCAAGTGAGCTGTAGGGGTGAAAACCACCTTGGATTACTTTATTCATCCCATCTTAGGATGAGCAAAATTCACCTCACAATAGAGTCCAAACACCCTCTCTTGGTGCTAATTTCCAACCCCAGTTTGTATAAATGGATACAAGGCCATACTCACCCTGAGTGTGTGAGGCGTGGAGGGAGCCTGGGTGATGGACCGATCCTGACTGCGAGCAGGGACAGTGCTTGCTGGGCTGCCAGGCTGCAGCTGGGGGCCCATCAGGGGGCCATGAGACTGGGGGTGCTGCAGAGGGTGGGTCTGGGGGTGGTGTAGCGGTTGGTGCTGAGGCTGGGGATGTGGGTGCTGGAGCTGAAGCTGGGGTTTGAGAGTGGCTGCTGCTGGTTCATACAGGACGACGGCCCATTGTGAGAAAGCGTCTGTGAAAGGAAGTGGGAGAAGTAATCAGCTGTCCCTCTATGGTTTCAGTCAATGTGCTCTGGGGGCTGGAATGTTTAGAATTTTAATACTACTTCAACTGAAACAGAGAACATGACAACATAAAGTAATCTGATATAGATTAAGCTAAGTCAAAACAAATAGATGTCAGGCCTGATGTTCATTAAAAGGTTATTCATAGTAAAAATCACTGACAGTAATTTGCTAAACTGACAGCAAAATGATCTATTTGAAATGTTTATTTCAATAAATGTAAAAGTAATCGTAATATCAGCAAAAATAAAACACTATTGAAATCTCATTCCACAGAAACAAAACAGAAGCTTAAATGTAAATGTAAATGTTTCTTATTTATACAGCCCTTTACAACAACCCTTTCGGTGAACTAAAGTGCTTTACAATAGGTAGTAAGTAAAAAGTAATTTAAAAAAAAACACTTGAAAACAATTTAAAAGCAATAAAAGCAATAACATAGAAAAGGGGAGAAAAAAATACAATACAATAAAATAAAGTAAAAGGTGTCGCCATGCTACTGGGTATTAAAGCCAATCCTAAATAAATATGTTTTCAGTCTAGATTTGAGAAGGCCCAGGTCAGAAAATGAGATGCATTTCGGCAGGGAGCTTATTCCAGAGCCTGGGAGCAGCAACGGGAAAAGGCTTGGTCACCCCAGTGTCTGCATTTCGACCTGGGCACTTCCAGCAAAAGATGGGTCGACAACCTCAGAGCTCTACCAGGCCCCTGAACAGTTAAAAGCTCAGTTAAATAAACTGGGGCGAGACCATTAAGAGCTTTATAAACAAACATTAAAAGTTTAAAATCAATCCTGTAATGGACAATGAAGAGATTTAAGAACAGGAGTGATGTGGTCTCGTCTGTTAGTGGCTGGTTAAAAGACGGGCCGCAGCGTTTTGCACAGTGAAGGTGACCGAGAGAAGACTGGGAGATGCCAACATTAAGGAGCATTAGAGTAGTCCAGTCTCGAACTATAAGAGCATGGATGGCTATTTCAAGGTCGTGGTGGCTTAAAAACATTTTTACTTTGGCCAGGAGACGTAACTGGAAAAAACTAGTCCTGACAACACTGTCTACTTGTTTGTCGAACTTCAGATGTGTGTCGAGAACCACTCCTAGATTTCTGACTGTTTGACTAAACGTTGAAAACAAGTTCCAAAGCAGCCGTCCTGTTTCCGCAAACATAATACATTCTGTTTTACCCATCATTAAGATTAATATAAATATAAATATCCAACTTTTTTTAAAAATATTTCAAGGGTACTTTGTTATTTCCTTATTAGCTTTCACTAACATTTGCAAAATGTCACCAACATCTTTTTGTAATTTAGACATTGCTCTCTGTCTTTAGATGTCTTTTCTTTTTTAATCTTGGTGCCATCTACTATTAAAAATGCATATGTATTGGATGCCAGTGTGGCAGAGTGGTTAGCTGCACGCGTACATGTAACGAGGCTCTTGCCGTTGAGTGAGCAGCCCCAGGTTCAAGTCTGACCAAGACCTGTTTGCCGCATGTTTTCCCCTGCTCTCTCTCCCTGTTTCCAGGGTCTGTTAACTATCTCTCTGCTGTCAGTGAAGGTCTAGCATACCCCAATAATAATTGTTAAAAAAAGAAAACAAATATATTTATTTAAGTAGTTTTTTACAGGCACAGTTCAAGATTTTTGAGTGGTGTTGTATGAGGTACATGTCAATTGTAAATACACTAGCCGCAGTTATGGCAATCAGCTCTGCTCCTGGTGAAGACAGAACCGACACAGAAGCAAAGTTGTTCACTGCTGATAGAGCTGCCAAGAGCTTTGTGTAATTTAGTTAAATTTTGGGTAAAAGCAAACTAAAAACAAAGCATCAGGGTAATTGTACACTGAAGTACACATTCACAATGCTTTATTTTTACCTCTTGCAAGCCTCTTATTTTACTGCTGCTTAGGTGCACCACACAGTCTACATGTCCCTCAGCTTCAGCCCACGGTGTAATTTCAATTTTTTTGAGGGCACTAAGTAAATTCCGATATATACTACATACTTGAAAGCAAATTGGATGTTTTGAGATTCCAGAGATGTGTTACTTTGGCCGAAAATACAGCAACAGACACATTTACCCACATATGACAAAACTATGAGCAAAACAAGTGAACAAAACATGCAGCACAGCAATAATTGCTTTCAGTTATTTATTTTTCATTAGTTGTGAGAGGCCATAATTGTAGAATTGACATTGAAATGAGATTAATTTCCCAGCTGCAGGGCAGAGGCTAATGTATTTACTATTTACATGTACCTCATGCAAACCCTCTTAAAATAGAACAAACTCAGTATTCCAAAATGTAATAGATGTTTTTGTTCAATGAAGACAATGTCTAAAAGTAATTTTTAGATAGTTAAATTTAGAAAAAAATACCTATAATTGGTTTTTCTAGAAGTTCTATTTTTGTGGCTTAATTTCAAACGGGTATCAAAATGTTTTGATCTTAACTTGAAGCTCAAAAAATAATTTTTTGTGACAACAGTTTTTTCTCTCCTAAAAAGACATGCAACGTATTGCCATTCAACTAAATATATATAACTTTCTGGACTGTATTGCCCAGCCTGATGTGTTTTGTGGTCTTTGAAAAGCGAGTGCACTTACAGACAACTATTTGAATGTGTGTGCATGTGTGTTTGATCTCTATCTGTTTAATTCACATGGAGAGAATGTGATCGCCTGGTGTTTGTTTCCTTACAGCAGGTCAGATATCTGCAGTCGACTAATTGGGTCTGACTGCTTTTATGTCCCTCACATTCAAGTGTCACTCAAACCTCTAACGTGACAGGACAACAACACAAGTAAACAGTGTAATTATTAGAAGCTTGATTTATTTTGATACCTTTTTGCACTTCTCCTCTTCCCTCTGCTTGAAGAAACTCTTCCTCTATCTCCTTGAACAGTCCAACTTCTTCACAGTTCTGTAGAATCTGTTGGCGTTGGGGTTTGATCTGCACACACATCCACATAATAGAGGGAACAAGTCAGAAAAATTGTAAGCTCTAATCCCTGCCCTTTTTCCCCCAACAAAAGCCACTTCTGTTATAGTTTTATTGCTCTGTAAGGTCAGCTGTCCCCCGAGCTGAATCTCCTCTCAGGCCGTGCTCTCCTGTCTCTCTCTGTGATAACATCAGTCTGTCTCTCAGAGCCGTCTAAACACGCAGGGGTCAAAGGTCGGCTGCGCTCTTTGTTTTGACATGAGATTTCCTGCAGGAGGCATGACGGCGCTGCAGGGACACAAACACACAGAGGGATAGAGGGGGGGAGTCTGGCAGAAGTCAGGTGTCAGTCTGATGCTTATGTGTCGACAGACAGCTGTTTTTATGATTCTGACCATGAGATTGTGTCATGATGGTGCATTGCAGGACCATGCTTTAGTAATGAGAGATGCTGAATATGACTTTTAATTGTAAAGTCAGAGCTTATAACGTGCTCAGGATTTAATAATGAGAAATAAGTGGCTACACTATCATTTATTTTACCTCTAGGCAAGCTAAAATTATTTAAAAGTTTGATTGATAAATTACCACAGCATTGATCATTTCTCCTTGCGGCCGGACGGAGGTGTGGGTGCGCCTCGCTGCGCTGGACTGCGCCATGCAGGAAACTTGCAAGATACCCTGGACACGCCCCTGTTGGCCGCGACAGAGGTGCAGCGCGCCTGGTCTAACGAAATTAGAGCCCATTATTTTGAGAAAGGGGCGGGTAATAATAAGACTTTCTTACTTTCTTCTTCCTGCCCCTTTTCAATCATAGAATGGAACATATGGCAGAATTTGGAATTGTACAGCATGTGAACTTTCATTTTCATGATACGGAATAAAAATGCTAAAAAAATAAATTAATAATCAGTATTGATGGATACCGAGGTTTAACATTAATTTAGCCAATTTTCATTAATGATAGCATTTACAAGACTTAAAATTTTCTTCATGTTTAGACCCCAAAAATGAACACTTTTTGGATTTTTATCTCCTGTTAACTTAAACACAAAGTCCACATGATACCCCTCAGTTACCCTGAGCATGTTTCCACTGGGTGCATGGTAGTGCAGCAGGTAGTGCCTCACAGATAGAAGGTTGCTGGTTTGATTCCCATGCTGGTAGACAGGGCCTTTCCTGTGTTGACTTTGCATGTTCTCCCCATGCATGCTTGGGTTCTCTCTGGGCACTCTGGCTTTCTCCCACAGACCAAAAACATGCCCCACTGGTGACTCTAAACTGCCCTTAGGTATGAGTGTGAGAGTGGGTGGTTGTCAATCTCTGTATGTGGCCCTGTGTTTGGCTGGAGACTGTTTCAGGGGTGTCCCCTGCCGCTGGCCCAATGTCAGCTGGGATAGGCTCCAGCTCCCCGTGATCCCGAAAGCTGAATAGACAATGGATGGATGGATGTTTACGTTACTTTTTTATTTTCTGTTTGATGAAATGTTATTTTGTGCAGGATTAATCAGTCTGAGTTTGTCAGTGATTAGCAGCCACTGTAAATTTCAGCTTGTTGAGGTAATTTATTCCACTGGCCGACAGTCTCTGTTACAGTATATCCCATCAGTTCGAGCAAGGTCATCATTTCCCACAATGCATCTCTTTGTGTGTGCAGTTTTTTGCCACTGAGGGGACAGGGTTACAGAGGAATAAACAGGATTTTGTATTTTTGTGCTGCAATGGCAGAATGAAAAAAGTAATTTTATGAGAGTCAATGGGGCCAAAAAGGTCTCCAGCGGGAAGACTGTTAGTTTTTTGTAAAGCTATTGTCACATATCCCCATCTCAGCATAAATACTGGCCAAAAAAGAGTGGTTAATTACAACTGAAAAGCCCTAAAAGGGTCATAGGAGGGCCTGAGGATTAAGGCTAAAAATCCATTACATTTGAAAACAGAAATGAAAAACAATAGTCCTAATACTGGCATGGTTTATGGTGGAATTTAGGCACAGCTCATAGAATTATGGGGGACTTCTGGATGTTGGCTTGGTATTTAGCTTTGATTCAGCAGGCCCTTGGCTAAAAGGGGAAAATTGAAGTGACTGAATCTGAGTGTTAGTAAGACCCTAAATATTGTTATTATTACACTGTTTTCTGAACACTTTTCATCATTTATATTTTGTCATATCTTTATCTTTTTGTTGTTCTGGGGCTGGATTTCTCTGATTGTGCTATTTTTTTTAGTGAAATTCTCTGCTTGTTGGATAAATTTAGGTGTTTTATTATTTTAATCCTCATGTTTTGGAGGCCTGTTAGAGCCCAATATGTAACAATGACCCAAAATTGGTTATTAAAAAATGTGATAAAACCTGAAATGTAATAATTGGTCAATAATGTAATAATGTGTGTAGAATTCAAATGTCTCCATAATTGACCTCACTCACTTCTCACTTTCTTCACTTTAAGAGAACAGGAGACCATAAATGACTTGGCAACAGCAGTCATACATAAATACCAAAGACCATATATAAATATATAAATATATAAATATATTAACTAAAGGTCCAAAGTGTAGAACAGCCCCATTCTTCCAGTGTTATTGAAATTGAAGCAGTTCAAGTCCAGTGAATGAGCTGAATTGAACAAAAGGTAAGAGGTAAACTCACCAGAGGTTAAAGAAAAAGTTTAGGTCTCCAAAAGGCTTTTTTTAAATGTATATATGTAGGATGGAGCATTTTTGTGTGATACTACACTGTACATTGAAGCAATGAGCCCTTAAATCCATAAATCATTGACTCACTCTATGATGTAATAAAATTATTACACTACTAGGAAAAAAATATTTTACCTGCCCCATAATGTAATAACTGACCAGAAATGTAACAAGTTCTCACATTTTGGGCAAAAACTTATTACGTTTTGGGCTCAGCATCTTGTTATAGTATCGACCAGTTTTTACATTTTGGGTTTTATTACATTTTTTTTTTATTACATTTCAGGCTCAACACTTTTGTTACATTATTGACCACTTATTACATTTTGGTTTGTTTGCATTTTTTTTTATTACATTTTGGGCTCAACACTTTAGTTTCATTATTGATCAATTAGTACATTTTGAGTTTTATTACATTTTTTATAACATTTCGGGTCATTGTTACATTTCGGGTCATTGTTACATTTCGGGTCATTGTTACATTTTGGGTCATTGTTACATTTCGGGTCATTGTTACGTTTCGGGTCATTGTTACATTTTGGGTCATTATTACATTTTGGGTCATTGTTACATTTCGGGTCATTATTACATTTCGGGTCATTGTTACATTTGGGTCATTGTTACGTTTCGGGTCATTATTACATTTTGGGTTCATTTTTACATTTCGGGTCATTGTTACATTTCGGGTCATTGTTACATTTCGGGTCATTGTTACATTCGGGTCATTGTTACATTTCGGGTCATTGTTACATTTCAGGTCATTGTTACATTTCGGGTCACTGTTACATTTTGAGTCATTATTACATTTCGGGTCATTGTTACATTTTGAGTCATTATTACATTTCGGGTCATTGTTACATTTTGAGTCATTATTACATTTCGGGTCTTTGTTACATTTCGGGTCATTGTTACATTTCGGGTCATTGTTACATTTCGGGGTCATTGTTAACATTTTGAGTCATTACATTTCGGGTCATTATTACATTTCGGGTCATTGTTACATTTTGGGTCATTTTTACATATCTGGTCATTGTTAAATTTGGTTCATTGTTACATATCAAGGCTCTAACAGACCTCAGATGGTTTCAGGGCTGCAGCAGGTTAAAGCTGGAGGGGATGGTGTGGTCATTGTTACATATCGGGTCATTTTTACATATCTGGTCATTGTTACATACATATCTGGTCATTGTTACTTTTCAGGTCATTGTTACAGATGGGGCTCCAACAGACCTCATATGGTTTCACGGCTGTAGCAGGTTAAGGTTTTGGAGAGGGTCCTGGTGTGATCATTGTTTACACATCGGGCTCTGACAGGCCTCAGATGGCTTCAGGGCTGCAGCAGGTTAAAGTTGGAGGGGCTGGTGTATTCATTGTTACATTTCGGGTCATTTTTACATATCTGGTCATTGTTATATGTCGGGTCATTGTTTTCATTGTGGGTCACTGTGACACATCGGGCTCTGACAGGCCTCAGATGGTTTCAGGGCTGCCGCAGCTTAAGGTTTGGAGAGGGTTCTGGTGTGGTCATTGTTACACATCGGGCTCTGACAGGCCTCAGATGGCTTCAGGGCTGCAGCAGGTTAAAGTTGGAGGGGCTGGTGTAGTCATTGTTACATTTCGGGTCATTTTTACATATCTGGTCATTGTTATATGGTCATTGTTTCATTGTGGGTCACTGTGACACATCGGGCTCTGACAGGCCTCAGATGGTTTCAGGGCTGCAGCAGCTTAAGGTTTTGGAGAGGGTCTGGTGTGGTCATTGTTACACATCGGGCTCTGACAGGCCTCAGATGGTTTCAGGGCTGCAGCAGGGTAAAGCTGGAGGGGCTGGTGTTGTCATGACTGATGCACAGTAAACAGAGCCTCGCTGGCGCCCCCCTGCAGGGCCGCCGGACGCCCCCGCCCTCCTCAGCCTCGCGGAGCGGCGGAGCGGTCAGAGAGAGGAGCAGCTTCAGAGGAGCAGCAGCAGAGTCCAGCGGCTCCTCCCGTTCGTCCCACACTCGGCTTGGGCGCGCTCCCGGCGGAGGAGGAGGTGATGATGCGGCGGCGGTAGAGAGAGGGGAGGCGTCCGGGCCGCCTTCCTGAACCCGAGCGGCGGCGGGAGGACCGGCACCGAGCAGCCTCCCGACCGCGGGGGCTCCCCGGGGCTGTGGTGCTGGGCTCCGGCAGCATGCCCGTCCCCATGAACCTGTTCGCGACCTGGGAGATAGACCGATCGTCCCCCAGCTGCGTGCCCAGGTAACGTGCACACCGGAACACCTCGGGGGGCTGTAGAGGCTGAATGATGGGGAGAAAACGGGGCTCACGGCGAGCTGACGGACGGGAGCGATACAAGACGAGCTGACACACATTTCAAAACACCGTAGAGATGTGCCTGCAGACGACGCTGCGACCGCGAGCGTCCATAGAGGCGATACGTCTGAGCGGGCGCCATCTTGAAGGGGTACAGGGACGAGTAATTGTGACAGTTCTCAGATGAAAATGGGACTCAAGTTTCCTCTCAAACTTTAAGGGCGTACACATGTTGTTGAAAACAAACAATTGACTGAGTGGAACAAACACATTCCAATCCTGACATCACACTAGCAGCATATAAAAAATAATGAATATCAAGCCTGTATTTTTCATGTGATTTTTTTTATTCAACATAAATACGTATCGTTATTGAAAAGGTTGGTACAGCATGGTCTATTAGTTACTGGTTGACCCTATTACCCTTTCAAGCCTGGGTAACCAAAGACCCTCGACCACATTTCAAGTTTAGTATTTGACTTAATAACGTTGACTTAAACTTGCAGCTTGAATTTCCCCTAATAGAGCACTGTTAATTTTGCAGACTAATAATTTTCGTCGTAGTTTCATCAACAACCTTTTTTCCCCTGACGAGAACTAGACAGTAACTTAAAAAATCAAGTGCACATGTACAAAAACTAAATTAACTGACATTTTCATTAACAAATCAAAACTAGACTAAAATGTTTGACAGAGACTTAATCTGATAAGACCTAATCTGGAAATGTAGAAAGTAAGGACAAGTTAGATATATATACAATCACAGCTGCCTTAGCTTGGTGGTGGTGGGATAAGTTGTGGAGCGATCCAATCAGAGCTCCTCTCTTTATGAATTGATATATTCATGTAGATGCAGGGTTACTGGTTCGTTGTCAGTTCTGGTATTGTAACTGAGATGCTCACTGAATGAGAGTGCATGGTTTCTGAAGATCCTCTTAGTTTTGGAATTGAAAGCCTGATAACAGGAGTTGCTTCTGGTGATGCTTTGTTCACACCTGGGCATGCAGCAGATGCCTCCAAATAGGGTTGTTTTTATGAGTATAAGATTTGCCTGTCTGAACACTCCTCATTATGATGTTTGAAGTCACGGCAGAACCAGGATACTGTTTTTGTTCAATGGGTAGTCATCCATTAGTTGCTGTAGTGGTAGAAAAGCTTTTCTGTGATCGTTTCTCTGCCACTCAATAATGCCAACATTCCTAAAGATCCATCAATATTGATTTTGAGTTCTGACATCAGGATGTGTCAAAACTTGAATTTTCCCAGTCCACTCCTAAGCTGAAGTGTAATTAAGTGTCCTCCAATTTGGAAGTTGGACTCATACACTTGGGACAGGGATGAATGATATTTGACTGATATCCAATGTGCCAATATTTCCAAACACATCATATTTTCAGTCAAGAGCAGAGAGTCTTTACATTCTGAAAATTGACCTGTTGCTTTCTATGTGAGAGTCCATTTGTGTAAGTAACATGTAAATGAGAAAAACAACATTTAACTTTTAAAAATGAATGTCTTGCTTTTTAGAAGTGCCCCATGCAGCTATGATGAGGTGAAGCGATATGGTACATCTGTTAATCTGATGGTAATACTTCCGACGTATGGGATATGTATGTCCAATATTTCAGCTGTAAATATCAAAAGTTTAAATATCATCAACTCGAGGCCAAAATATCCTGATTGTAATAATGTATCCCTAGGTATGATCATGTGTGATTTAATACCCAACTTCAATATCTGATCTTTGAGGCAATTGAGACACACTATTTTTCAGCTTGAAACTAGAATTTTCTGACTTTCAAGACCAAATGAACCGTACCAGGTATTAATACATCTAGTAAGAGTGAGCATTAAAGGACAAAATCTGCATTTTTATTATATCAAACATCCGGAATTACAAAAAAACAATGTCTAACATTGATGCCAAAGCAAACTTAATAAAAATTAGCATGTATTTAATCGGATTGTGCCTGTTTTAATTCCCTGACTATCCTTTCACCTTCATTAACTTGCTCAGTTTGAGCCCCTCTCCAAAATGGCGCCCGTTCAGTCGTATGCAGCGCGCGGCATCTACGCCTCTTCTTCTATGTAAAAACACAGCGAGCTAACTTAGCATGGTGGCTAATGCTAACGCCAGCTACCGAATAGCACCCAGTTCCCTCTCATGTTTCGTCTTATAATCCTTTAATACACACACATTTGTGATCACGAAGCACCAGTTTGATGACATGATAAATTTAGACGTGTCCTATTTCACCAGAAATTCTCAAATATGCCATTAAAGCGTTAAATGTGTGAGGTTTGTCCGGGTTGATGTATCGACCGTTATGATGACTAGCAGCCGTTAACAAAAGTTAAGCTAACTGGAGTAACTGTCTCAGTGGTCCTCTGCCCTGTGGTGTTGGTGTAGCTCTGTTCGGTTTTTGTTTGTCCATGCTGGCTTGAGCTTTTTGGAGTGTGCATGTCTGCAAATAGCGACATAACAGTCTTTAAATACAGCGACATGGAGCCCTTCATCTGCAGCCTCCACGGTCAGGAGCGGACTGAGAGAAGGACTGAAGGGGTCCAGGACCTGGAGACAGGGTCCAGGACATATCATCTGCATGTAGAAGGTCTGGTCTGCATGGAGGGTTAGGTCCGATCAGTGAAAATCAATCAGCATTAATAGTTTGATACCACAGTGTAAATGAGGAACTTTCTCTTCCTGGTACTGATGCTCTTAAGCTGGTTTTAAATCGACTGTATTCTGTGTTTATGGAAAGCTCATATTTATCACCCTTATCCTGACCTCTCTTCCATTGGCTCTCCATTCATTTTAATACTTGATTGTTTAATATGAATTTGCACCAGATCTTATTAAAGCTCACACCCCGTGAGATCTTTGGGGTCTGCAGAGCACTTCCTCTAGTCGCCCCAAAGGCCAGGCCACAAACCCGAGGTGCTCGAGCAAGGTGCAAGGACTACAGAAGCTGGTGGACCTGTATTTAAAGGAGCTGCAGGTATAACTGTTACTGTTTATCCATTGAGGACATTGACATAGGCATTACCAACTCGAGTCTGTGGACCTGTAAACACAACATCATTTAAAAAATCAATTATTCAGAGTACTGATATAATTATACTGCACACATTGGGTAGAATGATATGTCCCAATCTCAGTGTTGGTTCCTCTCTCTCTGTAGACATTGAAGTCTTGAGCATCCATTTTTGGTATCTTCTTGTTTTAAAATTTGTCGGCTGCACAATGCTCCAGTGTAATTGCGCAGTCCTGCTCTCAAATATACATCTTAAAATAATTTAAAAGCAGTTTCAGATACTGCATGGCTCCTGTAGTTTGGGTTGGTTTGCAGGAACATTTTGGTCTGGGTGAACAGTCTCTGTGAATGCATCAGACTGATGATTGACTGACTCCTTCTGTGATACAGTAGTTAAAATGTTTAAAATAACGGACAGTGTTTTAAAGACTTGGTTAGATGGATATGTTGAACGAGCGACGGATCAGGAACTGTCAGGCAAACGGCGCTCCAGCAGCTGCCTGTTTGTGTTTATGACCTGCATAAGTTAAGCCTCCCGGGCGATGCTGGCCATTTTCTGTAGCTCCATTTGCATGCAGATATTACCCAAGACCTAGTCGACGACTTGTGTTGTATGCATATGAAGTGTGGGGGGTTTGAGAGCAGAGATTTTCTGCAGAAACTGAGTCTCTTCTCTGAGTTAACGGAACTGCCCATTATTCAGATGTGTTTTAGAGAGGAGGGGAAATACCCATTCTCTGTTGCTGTTTTTGAGGAAAATGTTAGACCATTTAAGAGATAATATCACAGGAAAAGACACTAAATTCAGTCAAACAGCTGACAAATATGTGCTCAGTTCTGGCATATTGCAGGTTATTACCTGTCATTATGGATCCTGCAGGTAAAATCTGACGTTGGATAACTGGTTCAGGTCCCCTCTGGCGCTCACACTGTTTCAATATTGTGTAGTTGGAACTACAGTTGGGAAAAATCTGATACTTTGATATATAACACATGTTTTTGAATAAGGACAGATGTTTTAATGATGGATTGCAATGAATCCCAGATCTGAAAATACACACAAACCAGGTGCACACGAGAGGACTGAATCCATCAAGAGAGTTCAGCTTTACAAAAACCTTGTCGATGTGAAACCGGAACATTGTTGTCGATTTTTTCTTGTATTTTAGATTAATTTTGGGTTGTATGCCTTTATATGAATATGACAGTGGATAGAGTCAGGCACTGGGAAAAGAGACAGTGGGGAATAACATACAGGAATTGAGCTTTGCTGAATGTATTCAGAAGATTCTTACCGTATTTGCGCTGTTGTTGTTTTTAATTGTCAAACTGATGAAAAGGGACAATCAGATATATTTCTTTGGCCGATTTTATGTGTTTGACAGATGCTTAAAATGGGTTTCTAAACAAATTGAATATAGAAAACTGGACACATTGAACAACTTCCTCAAGCACAAAACAGGCATTAACTCCTATATCCTCAATGAATCTGCAGGCCTGTTTGTTGGCCCTTACAACCCAACTGCATCGGCAGAGAAGTGCTCAGCCTCCTGTGACCCTACAGTATGTGCTCAGGAGAGGGTGATCGTAAGGATGCAGGATATTTTGCTAATATCTGATATGCCATTATTTCAGATACTGATATTTTTCATCGAGCACAGAGAGTCTTAACATGATGAAAATTGAGTTGTTGCGTTATATGTGAGTCTATTTGTGTGAAGAACAGATGGAAAATAAGAAAAAGCAACATTAAACTTTTAAAAAATGAAAATCTTACTTTTTATAGGTAACCATGCAGTGATGATGAGTTGAAGCAATATGGTATCTTGATGATATTATATATATTTATAATTTATATTATATTATGGCTGGGCGATATGGCCTTAAAATAAACTCCCTGATTTTTTTCAAAAAACTCAATTTACAGTTTTAATAGATTTTTTTCCCTCTAAAGGAAAAAACCTCCAAGTGACACAAAAATACCAGAATCAAGTTTTACTTTATGTTATGAAAATATAGTCTGAAACTAAAACAGAATTTCCCTCTCATAATTAAGATGCTTGCTGGTATTTTTTCATAAAATGTTGATAATGTAGTGTTGGCAAGTTGTAGTTTGTCTACATGAACACTAAATTCTGAGCTGTTTTCACAGTACAATAACATGAACTCTCTGATCAGTGTTTAATTTAAACACAAATACAAGTCTAAACATGTGCTTGTGCAAAACCTGACATGGCCTGCCATCATGAAAACTGCAAATTTTCAGTATTTATATTTTCAAACATAGCAACAGCTTAAAATTAGATAATTCAAGAAAATATCTCAATTGTTAGTTTTTAAAATTTTCTGCTAAAAATAGTGTGAATTAATTGATTTAATCGATATATTGCCCAACGCCCTGATATATCGGCCAAAATTTCAATATCGGCCTATAACGATAATTCAACTTTATAGGCCAATAACTTCCGATGCTGATGTTGTAGCAATAATGTTGTGCATCCCTAGTTTACAGTAAAATGATCTAAAGGAAATGCCAGGTATCTGTGGGAGGCTTAGATATCTTCAGTTATTAGCATGTCCCATCCTTAGTTGGGATCCTTATCCTATCATCATATTCTTGCAAAAACACACCCCTTAACTTAATTTTTGGGGGGTTTGCTTCAGTAGCTGAAGGGATATAACCAAAAGGAAAAGTAAGCACATGTTTTCTTACTTATATTTTATAATTTTGTTGATATTCTGTGAACTGAATAAGAGGCTGTTAAAGGTTTAAATACAGGTTTTGGACCAATCAGTGACTTAAATGACTCTAATGTCCTGCTGAAATAAATCAAAAGCTCATAATTTACATCATTTCGATGAAAAATGTTCATCTTGCACCTTGCTGTTGGAGTGGTGGTGCGGTCATGTTGGAGTAGTAGGCTGCTGCTCTTTGGGAAAACTCTTTATTTTTGGCAGAGAAACCGCGGAAAATCATTGTTGAAGTAACATTCATCATGCTCTTGTGCCATCATTTGCTTGTCTTCGTGCTTGATTACATCGGGCCTGTAGGTTTGGTCGTTTTTGTGTTTGTTTATGGTGTGTTGAGCCGGTGTAGCTCGTAGTCGCTCGCCTCTCGCTGGCCGTGCAGGACCTGTGACGGTGTTGACAGAGCAGTTTGAACAATGACAGAGTAAACTGTGGTGATTGTAGCTGCTCTGTATTTGGACGCAGTCAGCCGTCTGCTTTGTCTCTGTGCTGTTTCCAGTGCAGCAGTAATATCCACTAACGCCATGCGCGTGTGTGTGTGTGCATTAGTATTCATGGTCGGGGAGCAGGCACTGCTGCCACCTGACCAGAAGCCTCTCGGGAGCTGTGGGCACATTAATCAGCTTTGACCTAGATCTGCTCCGCTCTATGGGAGAGAAGTGGGCTGCAGAGGGGAGGGTTTCCTCCACGCTCCCAGTGTGTGTGAGTGAGCGTGTGTGCCTGCTGCCTCTTTAAGCCTGCATGAGTCTGCATGTGTCGATGGAATCAGAGCATTATGGGAAACATTGATAATTTACACCCTGATGATGCTGATGGCTCGCAGCTCGGCTCAGACTCCTTTTATTATTTTTAATGCTGCTCAGTTATCCCACATCCTCTGCTCTCTTTTATCTGCTGTGTCCTATTTCTGAAACATGATTTTATTTTTATGTTGTGGCTGCAAAGGTCAGAAAGATTTTAATCTCACATCTGCACGGACAGAAACTAAGATGTGATGATGTGATGAAAGGCCAATGTAGAAGGTATGAGGGAAACAACAGGGCACAGCAGCGTTGTTCAGCGTCCCAATAACGGCTAAATGTTTTTTTATCAGGCCTGTAACATCGCCCAGCCCTTCAGAAATGGTTAATAACCCGTTCTTGTTGATTGTGAGCTGTGTGCATGGTTTTGCATTGCAAATCCGCGCACACATCTCGTGAAACTTTGCCCATAGCTTGCAAAAAATGTGGTTTAGGAAGTCTTGCCCTCACATTTGTAAACCACGAGAGCTGACTTGTAAACTGATTTTTGTTTTGATACTCAGGTCCAGTCCTGATGCTCGTATGAAAACTTTAAAAATGACAGTTTTTGAGATTTTGAGCAGTTAGAGAGCCCATACATGATGACCGATATGACAGATCAAACATATTTCTACTGTCTGAATTTATCTCAGTATTATTATGACCGTTTTTTTTTTTTTAAATAGTCATGAAAAGTTTGGTCTTGCATTTATCTCTCTTAGTGCAGTCAGGTAAAGGTAACACTGGCTCAAAGCTTCCTATAACTTCATTTGTGCCAGTTTAATGGAGAAAAAGTCGCTCAGATTTTCCTTTAAATCAGAAAAATATGTATTACAGTTATAAGTTGTGGAAAACAGGAAGAATAGCAAAGGCTAGGACACTAGCATATAGCTAATATATGCACTCTTCATCTTTTACTAGTTATTGCCATCCATATCGCAATATCAAACTTTTTAATTGCACATTGCAGACTTTCCCATTCAATTAAGGTGGTTTACAACGAGATGATAAAGACAGCACACCACACACTAACAGACTCACTCACCAACAACCTCAGTCTCTAGTCTTGTAACTCGTAATGTTACAAACATGACCTCAGTGTGAGCAAAGACAACAGACGAGTAGGCAGCTTGTTTCTTGATTGGCTATCGTTTCATTCAGTGTGATAAACACAGAGGAGGTGCTCAGCTGTCATGGACATCAGATATTCGACCTTCATCCCTGCTTCAGACCGCACCACCACTGCTTTTGTTGTTTGTGCTGACTGCCTCTCACGAGAGGGGGTGACACCACTGTTCTGCAACCCAGAACAATGGTATAAAAGTGAATTTTTAAGGACAAATAAAACGAATATAGATTCCTTAAATGGATGGTTTGGGATTTTTTAGGTGGGGTTGTCCAATCAACATGGCAATAGCTGAAACATTAGCCACAGGGATGGAGCTCAGCTTCGCTCCTGTCCAGAAAAAGCCAGCTCAGAATGAAATAAAACTGTTATAATTACGCCGAGTTGTCGGCTCCATCTTTAGTCACATAGCCCACACTTCCACGCTGGCTCTTTACATACATGAGCAGAGCTGATCTCCCATCACTGTGGCTGATGCTAATGCTGTTGACATGAACCCAGAACTATCCCTGTAAACAAGTCAAACACAAATCTCAAACAGAACTGGTTTTCGACTCACAGCAAGCTCATAGGCAAAGTCAGACTCTGATCCACTAAAACCATGTCTCTTTGACCTCCAAGGCTCTCTGGAGAGTTGGGGAAGGAAGGGCAAAGGTAGAAATTGACTTGTAACAGTAATCTTGCCTGTTTTGGTTTTACCAAGGATTGCCTTAAGTCCCAGGCCTGTTTATCTGTTGGTAGGTTGATCCAAAGTTATGCTGAGATTGGATTGACTGCTAAAGCTTTTCAAAGGCCCCTTGCTTGTTTTATGTTCTTCTTTCTGCAGTCCATTGCTTTTGGGAATCCTTTGCAATGAATTTGCAGCACAATTTGATTTCTCTGCTATTCTCATACAGGTAACTGGGGCTGGGAAATATATCAATTAAATTGATTAGTTTAAATTATTTTCTGCAGAAGATTTAAAAATGAAAAATCAAGATTTTTTTTCAACTTACTTTTACTTCAATCATAAGTTGTTGTAATGATTAAAAATATAAATACTGAACATGTACACTTTCACAAACACATGCTTAGGCTTATATTTGTTCTTTAATGAGGTTATAATTTAACCAGAGAGCTCCTTGTTGATATATGGTGAAAATAGCTCAGCCTTTAGTGTTCATGTAGACAAACCTGCCTATGTTTGAACTACATAATCAACATTTTATGTCAAAATTACAGCATGCATTTTAACTGTAAGAGGGAAATTCTGTTTAGTTTTGGAATATATTTTGACAACATAAAGGCAAAACTTGATTCTTATAATTTTTGTGTCCCTTGAAGGGTGTTATGTGCAAAAAAATCAGGGATTGTATTTGAAGGTCATATTGCCCAGCCCTACAGGTAACTACAACTGTACTCCAACATTAAGCGTGAGCATGATTTAAATATCTTTTAGCGTTCAGGTGTGAGGGCCTGCTCCCATCCATGATGCATGGATTTCCCATGTCTCCACCTGGAGAGTGTGTGCCCCTTTTCTCCTCAGAGACGCCGTGCTGTATTAAAGATGGATAAGGATGGAGGAGAGGATGGATTATTAATGAGGCGTGGAGGAAAGGTGCACCAGTTATTGTTCTACACCAGCAGTAGTGTCTGTTGACCGTGTTCGATGATTGTTTTGCACATCATGATGAAGTTCTTCTTTAAGCTTTGCTGTAACAGGATTTCCTGGAGTTTCAGTTCTCAGCTCGTTCTGTTTCTTCCTCTTGTGTTTTTATCTCAGCTCGGTGTTGAAGGTTTTGCATGCGGCCCTCGGCCCTCAGCCCCCGGCCCCCGGCCCTCCGCCCTGTGCCTGTTTTTTGGGGGATTGTGCTTCGGCATTCTTTCAGGGGCAGGGGGCCGTCCTGTGTGCAGCTGTTTGCCTTTAGCGAATGTGGGTGTCCAGATAAGTGTCTCAGTTTTCACATGAGAGCACCGGGCTGTAAGCAGAGGATGGTTTTTTATGGAGCTCTAACATTACACACAGCTGTTTGTCATTAATGATGCTGTATTAAAAATGATTCTCCGAGGCTCGCAGCTCTGAAGTCAGGAAAATATTTCATTCCAGTGAAAATATGTTCTCAGAGTTTTGTAGTTCAGGGATGTGGTTTCTTTTTGTTGGTGTGATTAAAGACTTTGGTCTTGTGTTCATGTTATTTCAAAGACAAGCTCCTTTTCCCTCAGGACTGTTGTAAATGCAGGACCCCCATTTTCTGCCTGATTAGAAAATATGTGTAATAAAAAAAATGTGTCTTTTTATTTTTGCCTGAGAGGCTACACTCACGTCATAGTTTTAACCCTGAGCTAAAATTGTGAGTTGAAGGTATGGCTGGGCAATTAATTGAATATCCTAATTATTACTGCCTCCCAAAATTATAAAAACGGAATAATCAGGAAACGTGACAGCTCCATCCTCAGTCAGTCAGCTCCATCCTCAGTCAGTGGGCTCCATCCTAAATCAGTCGGCTCCATCCTCAATCAGTCAGCTCCATCCTCAATCAGTCAGCTCCATCCTAAATCAGTCGGCTCCATCCTCAATCAGTCAGCTCCATCCTCAATCAGTCAGCTCCATCCTCAATCAGTCAGCTCCATCCTCAATCAGTCAGCTGCATCCTAAATCAGTTGGCTCCATCCTAAATCAGTCAGCTCCATCCTCAGTCAGTCAGCTCCGTCCTAAATCAGTTGGCTCCATCCTCAGTCAGTCAGCTCCATCCTCAGTCAGTCAGCTCCATCCTAAATCAGTCGGCTCCATCCTAAATCAGTCTGCTCCATCCTCAGTCAGTCTGCTCCTGACACCACCTCTGTTCCTCACTCCTGGTGGTTTTGGTGTCACAGCCGAGCTCAGTTTTTGATGTTCTAAAGTTCACCTCCCTCCACCATCACCACCCTCCACCCTCCACAGAAACACAGAAAGGTCTAAAGAGGAGGACTTATCCACCCTCTCCCCAGTTTAACTTTGAGAAAAAGCTGACCGATTCTTGGTTATTGTTGCTGGGTGAAGCTCAGAGATTAATCCCACAAGGTGACTCCTGAAAGGCTTTATTTACTGATTGCAGGATTAATTCAAGGATTCCAGGATTTGCTTGAAGACGTCAAACCGGCTTCTCCTGTATGTGCTTACCTCCAAAGTTCAGGAGAAAATTACTGAGCTAAACAGGGATTAAGCTCTCCATGCTCACAGCAAAAGTTCTGTCACTTTTGTTCTGATATTTCAGGTCATTGTCAAACTCTCAGGGAAAAGAAAATCAAATAGCTGTTTTATTGATTTAAATTAAACTGGATAATCTCCAGTACTCTCACATTCAGCAGCTCTGTCACACTTCTCCTCCTGCACAGTAATCCTGAAGTCCAGTCTGCAGCTCCGTGCTCTGAGGCATTTGCTGAGGGAGTGATGTGGTATTTACTGGAATGACACTAATGCAGAGGTCAACATGGTGCTCTGTTTATCTGCTAACAATAAAGAATGTGCTGCAGCGTGCAGGAGGAGGCTGCTCTCTGCCTTGAAAGAGGTTTAGTGCTTTGACTGATGAGTTATCTTTAAACTGAAGGGAGCAGCTGAGATGTTTGTCATGTTTTAGCAGCTTCCTCGGCTTCGTGATCTCCAAATTGTAGTAAAATTTTGAATGGGGCACGTCACGGTGCCGGCATCTGTTTCCATTTTGCAGGAGTTCGGAGTAAACTATGTTGTATTTGGGTCAGTGAGCATGAAATGCTGCAAGATCTGGCAATGCTTTTGTGACATTTTTAGTTTTTTTTCTGTTCAAATGAACAAAGAAATTCCAAAGTTGGAATAAACAAAACAGAGTACGATGATTTGTGAGTCCTTTTCAGCCTATATTTACCCGAATGCCCTACAAAAACTACATATTTAATGTTCACACTCATAAACTTAAACTTTTTTTTTTTTTGCAAATATTCACCCATTTGAATTTGATGTCTGCAACTCATCCCATGACCGTGACATGAGTAGCTTGTAACTAAGAAGCAGAGCTGGGCAATCAATCCAATTTTAATTGAGATGAAAATGACTGCCTTACATAATTATGAGAACTGAATTATTGAGATTAAAAGATCATTGTACCACAGTACATGGTGCACTATTTTTTCCTTTTCCATTATTAATATTGGCATTATTTTGAGGTATTTGTATTTTAACAAGTATGTTTCAATGTATTGCTCTTTATTTGATGTCAAAAATGATAGTGTCTATTAAATATCTGTTTGTATCAATATCTATTAAAATAATTGCAATAATGTTTTTGCCATAATCAGGCAGCCCTACTGTGAAGGCTCATTTAATGCTGAAAGTACAGGTTTTGGAGCAACAGTGACGTCTTTTTCAGGGACGTCCCTGCTTATTTTCAGAGACAGTGAAGACACATTCTGAAAAAGCTGACAATTGTGCCCATCGGATTTATTGTAGTGGGCCAGTTGCTTTGCACATAATCAACAACACAGTGGAGCCCAAAGTGCTTCCACACGGCTCTCATCAGATGGTTTCCCTTTCTTCAAGTGTCTCTTCTTCTGCTTGTCTCTGGCAGGGACCCGGGTGCAGCTTGTTGTTGATGTAAAGAGAGCAGTGGCTGCTTGGGTTGTGCTGTTAAGCTGTTTTATTTTATGTTTAAGTGTTAATTTACAGAGGTAAAAAATGCCCCTGTCCCAGCTTTTGCTGGAACATGTATGGCAGGCATCAAATTCAAAAATGAGTGAATATTTTGCAGAAAACAATGAATTTTATCAGTTTTTAATGCTAAATATGTTGTCTTTTGTAGGGTATTTAACTGAATATAGGTTAAAAAGGATTTTTAAATCACTGTATTCTGTTTTTATTTTTGCTGTACTCAACGTCCCGACTTCATCGGAGTTTGGGTTTGAAGGTCCAGAGAGGTAAAATGTCTGTAAGGTTGTTTCCTGAAGCTCTGGTTTTGAGATCTTCCTCCTTCACTGTGGACTTTATCTCGTCTGAGCAGATCCTCCTTCCCCTCCACTCGAGTCCCAGGATGACCTCGCTCCCTCGTCGAGCGGCGTCTTATCTCCATCGGTGTCGTTTTCAGGCTCTGCTCTGAGGTTTATTTGTCACGTCTTAATTCCATGTGAACAGTGAGTGAATGATGACGATTTCATTCGTCTTCCCCGTCGTGCTGGACCATCATTTGTCATGTCCTGAAGTTTGTTGCGTGCCGTCTCAGGTCTCGTCCGTGGCCTTAATCTGTTTGATTGTCTCTCTCTTGCATGGTCATTTCAAACCAAAGATGAAAACCTTTAATCAGGATGGTAAAGCACTCCGAGTCCGTCTGTGGGATAACATGAGCTTACTTTCCCCTCTCACCCCGCCATAACCCCTCCATCTCCAAGGCTGGATATTGTTTCTCCAGGCGGGGGGGCTGCATTAATCTGATTTCATAACAGGAGAGAGAAGAGCCGGTAATCTGATGCTGCACATAGACGCTGTCGGCTAAATCCTCCTCTTCCTTTTACACGGAGGCCCATCAGCCGTCTGCGTGTCCTTCAGGACGGGTGACACAGCACTTATGCGTTGGCCCGTGTCATGCTTCCAGCCTCGGGGTTTGAGCTGCAGACGTCTGAGGAGCAGCTCTGTTACCCTGATATCAGAGTCAGACAGCTGCTCCGTCTGCAGGGAGGACGTCAGATTGTGACAGGGACGTGATGCTGTGCATTAATGATGCAGCGGAATGTTTCCTGTTTGCATGAAGGAGTAATCAGATTAGAATAGAATAGAAAAAACCTTTATTCGTCCCACACGGGGAAATCTGCAATGTTACAGCAGCAAAGGGGACAGCGTTGATAAAGAATAAGTATAATATAATAAGTATAAGATGTTTCTTTGTTTTAATGACAAAGCAGAGATTCACCAACTTGAATGTACTGGTACATTTCCAATAGTTTGTGCTATTGGTTAAACCACAGTAGCCTCTTGTGTGTTTTCTCTCGTAAAGATTGTGCCTGTACAACCTCATTATAGGTCCAAAGTGAGCTGAGCCAACGCTAAAACGCCGCTGGGTGAATCCAGCCTTAAGGCCACATGTCATTTTCTACATTCCACCCCCTTTTTCCAAGCCTGTCCACTGTCTTTCTACTATAATAGGGTCCAAAGCCCTCCCCCCCCCCCCCCCCCCCCCCCCCCCCCCCCCCCCCGAAATATAATTGATGGATAAACAAAAAACAAGCTAGGGCTGGGTATTGTTAAGAACCTCACGATTCGATTCTTTAGGTTGCGATTCGATTCAATATATTCATTAAGAAGTAGGTAGTTCACAAATAATTAGGAGTACTCTTTGACAGTTTTTAAATATTTATTTTCATGCCCATGTGAACATATGTGGTATGTCACCTCACATTTTTGAGCAATAAAACATCTGAAATAAAACAGTGTTTTATTTCCAGATGTTCACTGGTCCATTGGACATCTTAAACTTCAGTCTCGGGGTTCGTGAAATTCTTTTAAACAGCCTTGTAGAAATAATATATCACATATGTCGTCCCCTCCTCTGTTCCCGTAGTCTCTTGAATAAAATCGGGTCTTAGTGTTCCCCCATGTTCCTCTAACCATGGACCAATCAGCACCTCATCCTCCTCTTCACGCTCACTCCCACTGCCTAAACCCTCTGTTTCTTCCCTTCTTTCCTGAAGGAGCAGGAATTTCCTTGTGAAGCGTTTCACATTCCTGGCAGAGAGAGCGAGCTCCTGGTTCAGCGCCACAGAACCAGCCCCCAGACTCAGATTGTATTCTGGTTCAACCATCAACCTTTTGCTAACTGAGCGGAGGGTTCACGGGTCACCTGGCCCGTCTGAAGGTTTCATCTCAGAGATCCTCTCTGGGCCGAGTGTTGAATTCCTTCCAAAAGGAAACAAAAGGAAAGAAAGGTCCGCTTCCCCCTGCCTGGACCTCAGAATGTGGAAAGGCCGGATTCTTGTGTGGGTGGAGACGGGGTCCCTGCTCGTGAGCACATCCAACTTTCCTGCTCCAGCGGCGAGGCAGAGACACTGGGACCGTCCTGTCAAAATAAGCACTTTGGGGACAATGGCTCCCACTCCAGTTTCTACGGAGCCCTGTTCTTCTTATTTCCCACCT